>JANJEY010000005.1:7287031-7297126 GCA_024703695.1 Erythroxylum cataractarum | reverse complement strand
CTTGCTTGGTGGAGAGATTACTAAAATAAGGAATGAAAGGGAACATACTTTTATAGTTTAATTGAGGATTTCATAAAAAAAATAAAATGAAAGTGAAAGAGTTTTATATTATATTTTATTTTATCCTACATAATAAAAATAAGAATCCTTAAATTTAAAAAATTTATAATAAAACGTAAACTAATAAATACATACTACTTTAATATACTATTGATAGTTTTTTTAATTCCAATTATTTCTTTTAACTCTAACCTCCCATTTTTCATACTCATTTATTATAGTCCATAAAAATTGTATGTAATTAATAATATTGTATATTATTTCTCTTTATCCTAATAATAATAATATTTTATATTATTAATAATAAATTGAATATAATTAATAATATTAATTAATTAAATTAATTAAAATTTTATTAATAAAATATAAATTATATAAAAATTTATTCTTTAATGTTTGTATATATTTCTATATAGATAAAAATATAAATAAATTATTTTTAAATATATATCACATATAATAAAATAAAATAAAATAATTGATTAATGATAATATTTTTATATGATTAATAATAATTTGTATATAATTAATTAAAATTAATTAAAATTTTATTAATGAAAATAAAAAATATAAAAAAATTATTCGTTAATTGTCTATATATTTTTTTATATAAATAAAATATAAATAAATTATTTTAAAATATAATTAAAATATAATAGAATAAAAAAATTATTAAAAATAAAATAATTAAATTTTTATTATTTTAAAATAAAAAATATAATTTTTTTTTGTCATAGTTCTGACTTGAACCGTAACTTTTTAATTGACATAATTTCTGCTTTATAATCATAACATTAAATATCTTATAACAACTATTTTAATATAAGAGATATAATAATTATTTATTATATATTTTATTTTATTTCATTAATCTCTCAAACAATATTTTACTATATTACACCATACACCCTTTCATCTCTTCTTTTTTTTTTTTGGTCTCTTAGGAGGTGTCCACTGGGTCGAAGCCAGTGATTAATCCTCCTTCGCTGCGTAATACATCCCATATCTAAGGGCAACAACTAGCCCAGGAGTTCGCTGCGTTCTCAAGAGCAAAGATCGAACTTGGAACTACTTAGTTAAACTATGAAGATATGCGCTACTCACATTAACCCACTTGGTTCCCTTTCATCTCTTCTAAATAACTTTTCGTTATATTACATTTTATTTTATTATAATTTTTTTATTCCATTAATTATCAACCAATCAGTCCCTAATTCTTCGCGACGGACCAGACACGAGCTCTGTCTCCAAATTTTATCATGTGACCGAACATCCAAGCAACTTTCCTTCAGCGTGAAAGACACGTACGTTGGCCCATTCTTAGGACCACCATAGGTCTGTGTCCTGTGCGGTAATTTACACTTGCAAGCAAGACACGATAAGACCATTTCATGTTGGAATCTGTGGACGAAAGCTGGATTCAAGGTTACCATATATATTGAGAGGTTATGATGCTTTTGTGAGTTTTATTTTTTCAAAGAACGAGATGTCAACTCTTCGATAAGAAGTAAAATGGTCGTTAACATGATCCAATCCAATCTATAATTGATATGTCAAGTTTAATTTAGTCAAATTTAAATTTAAATATTATAATTTTATTGAAATTAAATTAAATTTTAATTAATTTAATTAACTTGACCTCAAACTAAGTCAACATCTAATTCATATTTATTTGATTTAGGTTCAAGTATTAATTTAAATATTTCAATTTAATCAAACTTGAATTTTAAAAAATAAAGAGCTCTGAAGGCAACCTAGATTTAGGCCTTATTTAGTTGTTGGCTTATCAGTAAATTTTGTAACTGATTGATCAAGATCATCTGTTTGATTTTATCAAGAAGTTATTCTAATTATTTGGTTATTAGTTAGTTGGATTGGTTGATTTAACTCAATCAGTTAAAATTTAGAAACTCCTTATTAGTAACTTTTTGGGCAATGAGCTGATTATTCTTTCCTATAATGCTGAATTTTCCCTTAAATTTTGCCCAACCTCTTTTGCTCCATTTGAATTGTTTTGTTAAACTTCATTTGAATTGTTATATTTTATGTTTAGATGTATCATCATTATTATATGATTATTATTATTATGATTATTGTTGTTGGTATTATTATTATTATTATATATTCTATATTTTATTAGAGTTATATATTTAATTTTTGTATAATTAAATATATAAAATCCAAATTTTTATAAGAATATTTAACGAAATATTAAAATATATAATTTTTTAAAATCATATATTCATAAATTATTTTACATATAAACAGATAATACTAATTAGTTAATTTTATCAAACATCAAATTATAAATAATTAATACAATCCGCTGATCAATGATGACCTTAATGCCTTAGAACGACGAAATGAAACTGTATAATGCCCCTCCTAAATAGGTTAGGTCTCCAGGGTTGGTTTGATAAGCCAGAATTCAAGCCAACTAATCATTTTGCCAGAACAGGGTTATAAAGTCATAACTCGTGTCTAGGTTGCATCTGATGTCACTAAGGATCATAATTTCTGAGGACTAGGCATTAAAAATGAATTTTCTTAATGACCAGTTTTATAATTGATGAGTTCGGCTTCTGCTGGAGTCTGGAGACATTTGAGGACCTCCTGTGTTTCTTTGTTTGGGTTGGAGTCAACCTAACACCTGCCAGGTAATGGCTGACCAGTCATCAAATGGTTTATGTCAAATATAGGGTACGAAAGGTGGAGGATTCATGTAGACCACCATATATATGAAATTGCAGCGTGAAAGCAACTTTCAATAATTGATGGTTAGCGTGTGAGTAAGCAACTCCACGATCATCAAAAAGGAAGTTGCGGCTGAGACCACAAGTCTAAACCAAAGCGCCCTTCACCCGTCTTATTTAAGTAATTAGAATATATTTTTAAATTTTCAAAAATAAGATTTATAGTTCAAATAAAATTTTGATATAAATAATATCATAATTAATTCATACCTATCCTATATATTGTTTGTATGCTGAACAAATAAGTTAAAAATGAAGATAGGCATGTGGGCAATTATTGAGCCCGCCCCAAGAATTCCGCCATGAAAGACCAATTTTGTTGGTTTGCAATTAACCACCTATACCTATATGAACGCATGACATGAAAAGAAAAAAAAGGGTATGCACGAGATTGTGCAAAGAAAGGCTTAATGCTTAGAAAAGGAATTTATTGCCTTAATAATTCTGTGTTATTCAAAAGTTACTAAAAAAATTTTGACATATAAAAATTAGCAAAAAATATCCTGAGTTGAAATTTTATTAACTCATAGTCCCTTAAGAGTGGAGGAACAACACATGACTAAGGATTTTTTTTTGCAGCGAAATTGAAAACATAAGGTTAATAGAGTAATATTTTATATCTCAAAATTTAATTAGCTACTTTCGTATAACACAGAGATCGCTACAATAATTTTGTCATTAGAAAAGTGTAAAAGAGGACAAATATGAGTCACTTGAGTGGTCAAAGTTTCTCACTTAAGGCTCTCCCTTTCAGGGGGTCTTGAGTTCGAGTCACGACAATGGAGAAGAAATATGCATTATTCTTATTGATGATTCTCTAACTCTTGGGCACAGCTCTTTGATCGCATCAATTATGAACGTCTGGCTTCCAGCGGCAGTGTGAGAGTTGGAGCTACTATAAAATTTGGAGACTGATGGAAACCTGATGCTGAGCAAAAGGGAGGCCAACGATCAATCATCAGCTGAACAATCAAGTATGTGATTAGAAACCTAAGGGATCTTGGGATTTTCAGGTTTACCCCCTCTAGAGCTCTTGAGGTGGAGTCTTAGGGGATTAGGATTAGTCCAACTAAACTGGATACCTAATGTAATTAAAAAAAATGTAAAAGAGAGGAGGTGATTGTAACTTGAGAATGGAATCCAAAGGGGTATTGTTGTAAGGTCATTTTTAGATTAGATAGGCACGAAAGTGATGGTGACATGAACAAGAATCCAAGAACAGCTTGATAGAGATTTACGCGAACAGTAGTTGTAATTGTAGGGGTACAATACAATGCAATGGGAATCGTTCAAAGGCTTGCGTTGACAATCCCTCACCCCTCAGCTGCCTTCCTCTTCTTATGCCACGTTCTCAATTATTGCTCCTCGTCTATCTCTCTCTTACCTCAGTCCAAGCCTCGACAGTAAAGACCTAACATGCTTCAACTTATGAACTCTCCCCGCATACTCGCTGTCTGAGGTTGACAGCTGTCTGTTGGTGAAAATAAGGTTATTGTTTGGTTTATAATATTTACCAGTATTAACCGCCAATAATTAAAATGAAAATTATTTTATTTAATTATTTTATCATATTTAACTTATAATTTTATTTCTAACAACCTCGATGCTTATCTTTATCTCGTGAAAGTTCCATGCACCGCCGCAGGCTCTTGTTCCTCCAACTGTGGGAGTAAGATGCTGTGGGGCCCACAAGGTCTAGACTAGCGGTGATTGGTTCTCATATACCCAATCATGACGACACGTGGCTGGTGGCTGTCGTCTCAAGGAAAGCCTTTTACACTTGACAAATCAGTGAATCACGTGGTTCCTAGACTCAAATACTAAAATAATAATAATAATAATAATAATAAGATAATGCCACGCAAGCAAGCCAGCTTTAATCCAGCAAATCACGCCATCAACCACCGATCATGAAGCCCTAAACGACACGTCACATTAAACCTTAGATAAAAAAAGGAATAAAATGTCACGTTCGTCAAATGCAAGGTAGATAAGGCCACTTGGCTCCAACTTCTTTTGTAATTGACGGATACATGGTCGTTTCTGGGCAATCATTGTTGTGTGTGTGTGTGAGAGAGTGTTTTGGTTTTCATTAAAACGTAATTATTGTGTTACAACTCAGAAACACACGTGAATTGCGTCTTAGCAGGCAAGTAATAAGCGATTACCTCGTGTTGGAGTCTTTATTGTTTTTTTTTTAAGTATTGAAGTCTTGAATTTGAATTCTTTTTAAATATATTTTTTAATATTAGATAGTCGGATTAAAATTATCATCTTTATATTAAATGCACATTTTAAAAGATTGAAAGATTATAATTAAAATTCTACTAATATTTAATTTTAATAATTACTATGTCGCTTAATCTAATGAAAACAATCTTAAATCAATTTACTTGTTGACTATAATTAAAATCACTTGGATTTATCTCATGGTAATGTAGACCAATGGGACATTTTTTTTATTTTATTTTTAATGGTGGTCATCCTCCATGAAACCTAACAATTAAAGTTTAGGTGAACTATTTGTAGAAATGTTGAGTAGTCATCTCTTCCACTTAGGATTACCTTTACAAGTATTTATGTGCATTTCCATAAGTTTGTAATTTCAACCACTTCTTAATAGTGCATAATTTAAATATTTTTAAATTTATTTTTCTTATAAAATTAGAACCTTATCCTCAAATCATTAATAAAGAAAAAAACACAAGTCAAATGTTAGAGACAATGAAGCCTCTTAGGTGAAGTAATTAACAACCAATAACTAACTCTACTAAATCTAGAAAACATGATGTACAAGTAAACTTGTAAGAGTGTTACTTATTCTCATATTTTTCCACACAAATAAATGTACAAAAAAAGAAGTTAAATGAAATCTTAACACTATAGTTAGAAATAGTAAATATTAAGAAACCCTTTTAACTCATGATATTATTAAGAAGAATTAATATAATTTTCCTTTTCTATACTAGTCTAGAATAACATTTTTACTAATATAAGAATAAGGTTGCGTATTATTAGACCATACATTCTAACAGGACTCATTAAATCTTATTGTTATTGTTGTTGTTGTTAGTGCTGCAAAAGACGTTGATTAAGCATGTAGGCAAGAAAGTGTGACATATCCTAGATCAAAGTGTCATGTTGAACTATAGCAAGTAATTAATACTCATTATAACTGATTAGTTTAAAAGAGATCCGGATCTTCTAATATTTGATCAATTAGAGATGGAAATTGTAAATATGACTTAAACAAATATATATTGATTGCTTTCATATAATCAAATTGATAAGTTGGAAACCAAATTGGCATGTTCATGTATTCAATACGTGGTGACATCATCACAATATTTGCCTTCCTATTTTAAGATATATAATTCTAATCATTATTAGTAATATAAACCTATAAAGACATCATTTGTGCTTCTCACAAGAATGGAAAATAAAAATAAGGAAAAAAACTTTAAGTTAGAATAAAACTCAAATTGGAACAAACCATATGGTTAAACATAAAAAAGAGGAAACTTCTAAAAAAATTTAACTTATATACGTAAAATTTCAAAAATTTCAGTAATACGTAACCTTATTCTTAATTAGATTGTTTTCTGCTGATTTTTATATAATATAAGACTATTCTTACAGAAGAAAAGTCTATAGGAGAAAATAAAGGAAAAGACAAGACAAGGAATTACGGAAAGAGCTCAAAATTAGGGTTAAATTGATAAAACAGTCAGGGCTCCAGTTTGCTTGTTAGAGACATATCCCGTTATTTTGGTCCCGAATAGTGCTTAACCTTCTTAAATATTTCCAATATTATAAAAATGGCTATAAACCGAATGAAAAACAGAATTTTTTTTAAAATATGCGAATAATACTCATAAAATTCAACAAAGAGCAAAATTCTCTCTTCCATTAACCAGTGATCTCTCTTTCTGCGTCTTTGCGTCTCTCCTGGATCTGTACCATCTCCAAAGTTGGTATCTTTACGGTGATTGCTGCTTCAGAATCGGCTGTGGAGATCAAAGTTCAAAGCTTTTGTCTATGTTGGGATCAAAGTTCAAAGCTTCAATCTTTTTCTTGTTTTGTTAGGTTTTGTTAATATTGTTGGTATGGTTTGTTACTCGTTGCAACCCTTTTGTTCATATACATTTATATATAATATATATGTTTATGAGTTAAGACTGTTTGGTGAAGTGTGTAGACTTAGATGATATCTCGATGTTGAAATAGTGGATGTTTACAAGTTAGCTTGTTTGGTGTGGGATAGATTGAGAAGAAAGTGGAGGATTGTTATAGTGAGGGGGGTTGACCCGGGCTGTTGAAGCTCGGGAGTGACCCGGATCCATAATTTTCTGGTAATGGAGACTAATCAGATGGTTGGATTACCGGACTCCAAGTCATGTTACTTGCAGAAGTTCAGACTCTATGAAACTCGCTCGGTATATACTCTCTATGTCTTTTTCTTCGTCTTCTGTTTGCCGTTCCTTTCAGAGCACGCGTTTTTACTGTGGTCAATTTTGTACGTTATCAGTTGGCTAGAGCTGGAGAGTCTTATGTTTGATAGTTTTCTGGATCAAGTTTGGTGGATGATGGTTTGCATTGGTTATGGTTTACAATGTTGGTTCGATGAACATAATAGACCTGATACCTATTTACCCGAACCATCGGTTCCACCGGATCTTTATCTGTGTCTGGTTATAGATAACTGCTTCTTGAATCTAAGTTACATAAGAAAAGTTTGATACTAAGAGCTTTTGGTCCTTTTGTGCTCTCGTGAATTTGAATTTCCTTGCATGCAAGGGATTGCGTCTTGCTTAATTGGTATTGTTCTTGTTTAATTGGTATTGTTCTGTTGAATGCACTGTTTGAAGTGGAGTTATGTGTTGTAATATGTCTTGCTGTTCCAAAGGAGTATGTTTCAGTTATTATTGGTTTGTTTGTTCCATTTGTAATAATGATAAAAGTTTAAACATCTAGCCAAGCAGCTGTTGATCACTTTCTCTTATTGATGTGTTGCTCAGGTTCTTTCAATAAAAGACTTTTATGAAATTGATTGGTATTGCTTACTGTTAACATAGTTACAACGTATGCTGTTATGAACCACAGCATATAAGATATTTCTGTCCCTATTATGTCATAATCTTTAGTCATTAACTTATCAATAAATAGGCTGCCTGACCTCTTCCACATGTTTAATTGCCCTTTCACATGAGCTGTAAAAGTTTTTGGATCAGATTTGTTTGTTGCTTTCATGATGGGGAATTGATTCATTTCTTGATCTAGTGATCTTGTATAGTAAGAGGAGCAAATGTTATTACTTAGTTAAGTAATCATGTGAATTGTTTAAACTCACTCTATGTGGTCGTGCGAGCTCTCACTGTTACACATGCCGACAAACTACTACCTTATGATGCTTAGAGTGTATAGTTTTGCTAGCTGTGTTTCTGGAGCTTCAATAGACAATTGAAAATCATTAGTTGTTCTTGACAGACTTCTCTAACTTTTCCTCTTTTTCTGTTACCTGTTACAATGATGCTAAAGGGCATCTTATTGGTTTCAACCCACTGAAATCTTTTTGAAAATATTACCCTTTCATGCACATGAGTAGAGTTGAATCCAATTTTCATTTAATTAATATTACATGCAACAGAATTTCTACATGATAGGAAGAGACAAAAATCGAACCTTTTGGAGGGTGTTAAAGATTCATCGATTGGATCCATCTGAACTTAGTATCCTGGAAGATGTGACTATATACTCAGAAAGTGAATGCTCTGATCTGTTAAAGCGGATACATGAAGGGAATAGGGCAACTGGAGGACTTAAATTAGTAACCACTTGTTATGGAATTGTTGGTACGCTTTTTCTTGAATCGCTTCATCACAAGCCTGTGCTTCTATTTTGTGTCCTACTAATCATTTTGGTCTTCCTCTTACCCAGGATTCATTAAATTTTTGGGGCCTTATTACATGCTGTTGATAACTAAAAAAAGGCAAATTGGGATTATTTGTGGACATGCCATATACGCCATTGCCAGCAGCAAGATGATCCTTATTCCACATTCCTCTGTGCTGTCCAATATGACTAATTCTAAGAGCGAGAACAGGTCTTTTGTTAAATTTGCATGTAAATGTAATACACTAATATGTACTTGGTACTTCTAAAGAGACACCTGAGATTATTTATAAGTTGCTGGTATTCATTTGTAATTAGACGAGGAATTCTTCCTAGTTTGTTTGTTTTGTTATCATTTGATTATGGATTGCGGCAAAATATCTGATTTGCCTTCATATATTAGTAGACAGGTTCAACACTGTGGAGGTAATCTCTGCACTTTTCTGTAAATATGCCCTTCAGTGTTAATTAATGATAAGGGTTTCTGTGAATAAATATAACTCTTGGTGGTCTAGTTGCATTCCCTTTCTTTGTCTTTTCTTTAGTTGTTGCTTTTTCCTGCTTTCCTTATACGTAATACAGAACATCTACTGTTACATTATGGAAAATTAGATGCTCCTATATTTTCTTTTATAGTTGATATTATTATGTGGGCCATTGCCAGTTTGTTTCTCACATATCTACAGGGGCATACATCATTGCCACTGTGATGTTAGTATAACATGTTTCATAAGACAAGGTATATGTATCCATGGGGGAAAATTCACTTTCTTTTCTTTCTTTCTCAGCTTATTCATTTTCATCAATTGCTTTATGTTTAAACATTCAACCACTGATCCAGCAACTTATTGACATCGACTAACTTTCCTTGTCTTTTTTTGGTTATGTAGATACAAGAAGCTTCTTTGCATGGTGGATCTCTCAAGGGACTTTTTTTTCAGCTACTCATACCATATCATGCATAGTTTTCAGAAAAACTTCGGCAATGAGGGGGCAGGACAAGTCCCTTATGAAACTATGTTTGTTTGGAACGAGTTCTTAACTCGAGGAATTCGTAATAATCTCAAAAATACTCGCTGGACGGTGGCACTGGTGTATGGCTTCTTTAAACAGGTGCTGTTTCCTTATCTCTATATGTAAAATTATGTACCGAATTAGTGAAAGTAGAAGTGGGATTGATTATCTGTCATCTTATGTGAACATGCTTTTAGAAGTGTTCTCGCTAGGATGGGTTATTATTCACTTAAGATTTCTTTCTATTTCATTTATTTTAATCATTAAACTTGACTTGTTCTCGGTGTCTGTTAAATGTTATAATAAGTTGAGATTATGTGTGCCGGCTATTTTTCTCTTTGCCTGTCCGTCTGTCCCTCAATCCTCTTTTCTTGTT
>JANJEY010000005.1:7269821-7282476 GCA_024703695.1 Erythroxylum cataractarum | reverse complement strand
TAGTACAGTTGAGAGCACTTAATGTGCAGATGGATTTGAGTCAGGAGGGAGCTTTGATTGCGACTTTGAGGCTGAGGTCGGTGTTGCATGATCGGATTAGGGTAAAGACAAGCAAATGATCCAAGTTAGTTAATTGTTCTTTCTGTTTAGATATACCTCCCCATTGTCCTCCAGACAGCTTTTCAAAGATGTGGAAGAAGAAGAATCTGTTGAAAGCAATCACATTTGCTTTGATGAACATGGGGATGCATGTAGCTGCTCAAATTTTCTTGATTTGGATTGGTTATCTTCAGCTGGGAATTCATGCGAGGACGATCCAAGCGACAGGTATGTATTTGTTGTTAGTTTATCAACCTGAAGCATAAATGTGATTACTGACAACAATCATATCTTTTTATCATTGCAGGTCTATGACTGGTCTGTCATCTGAGAATCTTGGAAATGACTTTAAAATTGAATCATCATCTGCAAGCGAATCGGTATCCAGCTTGAAGGTTAGTATATTGTATTTTGATACCAGCAACATAGTAATCTCATGATTTTATCAAATATCACGTTCGGTTCAATTGTTGAACAATAAATATCAAAAAATCTAACCTTTAAAAAGAGAATAAAAAAAATCTGAATTCGATCATTATAAGCTGTATCATATCTATTTACATAAAATAAAACAGGTAGGGCTGAAACCAATGATCGAGCTGGGACATTTAGAAAATTGAAATAATCAGATATCTGAAGCCAAGGGCATGCTAATTTAGTTTGATTCCATAACCAAATGCAGCTAAGTAGAAATGGAAGCATTACCTTTTCTATTTTATACCTAGCAGGTGAACTGAAAGCTAACATTCTTATGGACCACTTTATATTAGAAGAAAAGAATTTCAATGAGAGCATGCAACTTTGACCAGCTACATGTTTCTCATCCAGTCTTAATCTTATTTCATGTCCTAGTTTGTGTGAGAATTTCATCTTGATTTTTTGACATAAATGTTGAAAAGCTTAAAAGTTTTTCCCCAGCATACTGCACTGCTTGGGAACTTACGTTCACTGGACATTTTTGATCTTATTCAGTTCCAAAATACTTCATGTTTTACATATTGGATTATCATACTTCTAGAGATTCATACTGCTATTGCCTTTTCTTTTAGGGAAGGAATCAAACTGGGACCGACCTGTCGGCCGATGAAATTGGTGGACTCTCAGACGGGTTTGCGAGGTGGGTAAGTCAAGGAGAGATGCTGTTCCTTTGAAGGTTTCCAGTCAGCATTTCTTGGGAGACATATTCTGTCTGATCCCTTCCAAAGGACGTGGATTTCCTTGAGAAAAATAGAAGAGCAAGAGATCAGTTTAGATAACCATTCCGGCAATTTTTGGAACAAAAAGTGACTCCTCAGGTGTAAAGATTCAGGATTTGTACAATCGTCAACCTCCCCCATGCAGGCAAAGATTGAACAATGAGTAGGATAAAATAGGCACAATCAACTGATATTCAGCTCTGTAGTTCCTTAGCAATGACTTAAAATTGTAAATATTTACCTCTTCCCTCTCTAATGCTGACCTCGCATTTCCACCACACATACATATTGAAAAGACCAATTCCTTGAACAAACTTTTCAATTCAGAGAGCTTCAACTGAAATACTGCTGTTCTTCTCACACGGCGCAGCTTAGCTAGTTTTTCAAGGTTAATTAAAAAAAATTCAAATTTTAATTAATTTTATAATTATAGTTCAAAATATTAAAATTTAGAATATAATTGTAAAATTGAATAAAACTTTATCTTTTTTAATTAACCCTTTTTTCAATGACAAATTGATAAGTACAATAAGTTTTTGTTTACTTCAAAGTACTGGTACATGATTAACAAGATCACTTGTTTTCCTCAAAGACCAAAAAGTTTTCTTTTGCTTGCCAAGAACCTAGCATGGGAACTTGACGTTTAAATCTAAATTTGGCAGCTTGCTAGAAATTTCTCAGGTGAAACTTCCACCAAAAATATTCAAACATTCTTACTTATATTCACAAGGTTATGCCTTGGATTGTATTAAGATAACATCAGAGTTTATGGTCAAAAGTAACAGAAAACATGAGGGAAAGTGTGAACCACCATCAAAATCTAGATTATCCAACTTCTAGATTTAAACTTCTATGAGACGGATAACAAAAACCAGAAAATTTCCATTTCACAACTTAAAACTTCATAATCTCTCGCTAACTACTAATTGCTTGAAAACAAAATTTGAAAAATCATATTGCTCATATGATGATAATCTACTTTATTCATCCCAACCAGTTGGAGCAGCTGCAGGAGGAGGAGGAGCAAATTGTGGTGGTTGAGGAACAGCATCCCACTCCCCAGTAAATGCACCTATATTTTTGTCACAAGGATGAGTTCCAACAAATAAACCAGGAAAAAAGTTGTCAACACAAAACAAAACAGTTCAGTCACTCCCATATTCTACTTGCAAAGCAAACAAGTTGCGACGTCATCACAAAAATGACGTAAAAGGAAATGACGTCAAGAGATATGGTGCCAAACTGAAAATATTTTCAAAGAAAGTTGATTTCAAGACTGAAAAATAAAACTCATTAGCATTTGTATAAATTATAAAACTTTACCTTGCTCTGGATAGAGGTTGGCGGCAGGAACAGCAGGGATGGGTGCTGGAGCCACATCAGCCGCCCACTGACTATCAGGCATAGTCCAATCGGTAGAGGGAAGCCCAAAATCAGTAGGAGGAAGGGCATAATCAACAGCTTGTACTGCTTCTTCCTCTTCCTGCTGCTTGGCTTCTTCTGGCTCTCTGTAGAAGAACAGATCCACCTGCACATGGAAAGAAAATCAGGGGGGTGGAACTTATTACCTTCTATGTGTGAGATAGTACATGTAAAACACACACAAACAAACACATGAATTGCTTTCTAAATAATTATTCTTACCATGACATCCCACTTGTGCCCTTGTGGAATAGTACCCCGCATTTGAAGTACCATCCTCGCTAACAGCCAAAACAAACATCCAATGCTATGTTTTCCTTTGTTGTTAGCAGGGATACCAATGTCCACATACCCCATGGGAGAATCAGTATCACAGAAAGCAATAGTGGGAATGTTTCCAAGGGCAGCTTCCTTGATAGGCTACAAGATGTGCACATTAAAACATAAAATTGGTCATCAAAGAAACAGCTAAAAGTAGAAAAAGTATGAGCTCATATTAATGATGCAGATAGATTTACTTGGTGGTCAGTCCTTGGATCAGTGAGGATCAAAAGGCGTGGCTCACTGAATGAAGTTTGGAGCTGGTTGGTAAATGTACCAGGCGTATGCCTTCCAGCAATTGCATGGGCACCGGTGTATTGGGCAAACTTAAGGACAGCCCTCTGACCATAGGGTCTAGCAGACTGAACAATAATGTCCTGAGGGTTTTCAATAGCAACAATGACTCTGGCAGCCAGTTGAAGTTTTTCCCAGGTTTTGCCAAGGTTGATGATGTAAATTCCTGACAATAAATAACATTCATTTAAATTATAAAAGTGAAAAATTATAGGACTACCCAAAGTCTTAATGTTTGGAACTTGGAAGATAAATTCAAGTGCATAGTCCAGGTGAGGGAAAAGAAAAACCTAGAGGTTAAAAAACTCTCGACACCGTATTCACTCCAATGAGGCAAGCACATGGACACTACCTTCCCTTCATAATATACTAAAAAGAACTTTGAAAAATCTTGAAAAGTATACATTAATGCCTTTGACAAGAAGAAAAACCGAAAACTTATCTGAAGCAGCTAACTAGGTATTATACAATCACAGTAAACAGGTATCAGAAATGTGATCCACCCAGATAATCCTAAACATACACTCAAACGTATAGCAAATCTACCATTATTCTGAAAGAAACAATCAACAGTAAGAACTCATTCCATACAATCACTATGCAAGCATGGCACTAATAAATACAGCATCTTTCTGAACCTCCACAAACACAGACATACTTAAAAACCCAGCACAATTCACATGCAAAATCCCATAAAACAACATATTTAATCTCGAAAATCCACAAAATATATACATCTTTAATCATCAAACAAACGAAAGTACAGGTAAAGCACCCAACTTTACACCAACCAAGATCATATAATCAATAAAAAATAAGATCGACTTGAAAATTGATCGGAATACCATCATTGCGTCGCTTGAACACGTAACGCTCCATCTGGAAATCACAGTTCTTGGTGCCCAGATGAACTTCAGCAGCCAACATCATTTGGATGTCCAACTCCTTCTGGGAAAGAGTCCGAGCTGGTTGGGTGGTAGCTGCTGTGGCAGTTGCCATGGCTTTTGCTCGAGAGTTGGTGTAATGTGTGAAGAGCAAAGAAGGATCAGCCGCTGGCGGAGCTTGAAACACAGAGTGGCGAGTACAAAAAGATGGTGGCTTTTAGGGTTACGCAGATGCATAGGCCTTACAGGTTTTGTAGAGTTTTTGGGCTTCAGAACAGAGGCCCATCTTTGCTTGTGAACAATGTCTAGATCACCTTATCCCAAAACGACAGCGTACGGGTTGACATCTTCAATGCTAAAACCCTACCTAAGTCCATAAGCTAAAGCCTTCTTCCTTCCTGCTCAGCTAATGTTCCTTACTGAGTATGGCCATTTCAAAGCCCTCAAAAATGTCAAGTAGTAGAAGTAATCAAGCGAGTGATGAGGACCAGTTAAAGTCAGAGGTAGCTTCATTCGCTTCCTCACTTGGCCTCTCTTCTTCTGCCCCTTCCTCTGGTTTCAACGACTCTGATTTTCGCAAAAGTGGTCGGCTTAGAAGCTCGAAAACGTCCAAATCCCAAGTGGGTAACGTTGAAAACCCGAAAAGAACTCGTCTTGATAAGGTATCACAAGATGGGAAGTCTCAGAATTTCGAAAAGAGTAATGGTAATAAGTCAAAATCCAAGGTTGGATCCAAAAAACCATTTCCCAAGCCTCCGGTTTTGTCACTTGATGATGGTGACAGAAGAGGCAACAGCGGGAGAGTTTCTAGTAAGTACAGTGGCCTGCCAAAGTTGCCTTTGGTGAAGGCTAACACTATAGGTGTGTGGCATATGGATGCGCAAGAGTTGGAGAAGAAAGTTTTGGGAGGTGGTGAAGATAAGGGCAAGTTGCAAGTGAATATGGGTTTGGAGGAGTTGAAGGGTGTGGTAGAGAAGAAGAGGGAGTTGGGAGAGAGGCTTATGTGGCAGTATATGCAAGACTATGAGCAGAGTAGAGGGCAGAGCGGGGATATTAAGATGCTGGTGGCTACTCAAAAATCTGGTACTGCTGCTGATAAGGTGTCTGCTTTTTCCGTGCTTGTTGGAGATAATCCCATTGCCAATTTGCGGTCACTTGATGCGCTTGTTGGTAAGCATGTTCTGCTGAATTGTGTAATATTCATTTTCTGTAATGTTTTTGACTTGTGCTAATTTCTGTTATTTAAACTGAATTTTGAGGCGGAGGCATTAGTGGATAGTTTTAGAAGGTTTCTATTTTCAGTTTCCGACTTTATCCCATTTCTATTGATGATAGTTGTAATTTATAATTTCTTTGTCTAAAAGATGTACGTCATTAAGCTGTAAATTTTTTCATCAGTAGCATTCTCTTTACTTGAACTTCAACCAAATGTTTTTGCAGGAATGGTAACATCAAAAGTGGGGAAGCGACATGCATTGACAGGATTTGAAGCTCTGAAAGAGCTTTTCATATCCAGGTTTCTGGTTTTACTAATACTCTTTTCTTACCTCTCCTTCCCCAACTCTGAATTGTCTGTGTTATATTGTATATTAATTTGGAGGTTACCTATCAGTTATTCGTGAGCTTATCTTCTCTTTTACATTATACCATCTGCGAGTTCTGCACATGATTAATACCTGATTTCATCTGTGAGATCCTTATACCTGAGTTCACTTAAATAGCTTTTATGGCATACTGATATGCCATTTCTGGCTTGTGGCCAGTTTACTACCTGATCGTAAGCTGAAGACCCTTTTACAGAGGCCTGTAAACAATCTTCCAGAAACAAAAGATGGTTACTCTCTCCTGCTTTTTTGGTATTGGGAAGAATGCTTAAAGCAGAGGTAGGATTCTGTCATATCTTTGTTGGATTAAATGCAAATTTATTTTCAAAATTAGAGTCTTCTCTACTTTGATGTTTGTTCTCCTTTTTCCATGTTTGATACAGGATATTTTAGTTGCCAAAATGCATATCTATGCTTCTCCATCCTGTTAATGTTGGTTTCATTTATCAAGAGTTATTTTGTTGTTTAAAATTAAAATTCAAGTACTATTTTAAATTATAAACTTGAAATCCGTATTTTACTAATAACAGGTATGAGCGTTTTGTTTTTGCACTTGAGGAAGCGTCAAGAGATATGCTACCTATCCTAAAGGACAAGGCATTGAAGGTTAATAATTCGTCTACTAGGATTTCTGCTCACAATTTTTTGTTGTACTTAAAGTATTGTAAGTTGAAATGATTCCCTAATTTGTTCTTCCTTTTAAGCCTCGGTATAATGGGTTGCCACTGTAGTAGACGAAGCATCATATTTTGTCTTGAATCAATGATTCACACGTGAAGTTCTCTCCCCAATAATGATGTTAATAAAATTAATTTGTTAATGTGGCTGTTCAACAAATAACCTATAAAGTTGCACACTGCAACAGTCATTCAATTGTGAATGTTGAAATGTATCGCACTCATGAATTTGATTGAAATATTTAACACTTCCTCCCCAAATTACTTGTCAAAATCTGTTCATTATACCTGTGATATGTATATGTATACTTAGTGAGAGTTATCATTATAAACTTTTCTTTATGATATGTCCTTCAGACAATATATGCCCTGTTGAAGAACAAATCAGAACAAGAGCGCAGATTGCTATCTGCACTGATTAACAAAGTAAGATGCTGTATTTAACTTCAGCATCATTTTAAGCAATTTTCTGGATTTGAATGCTATAGTTAGTGAACTAATGCCTTCTGTGATCTAATACTTCTAGCTAGGTGATCCTCAAAATAAGGGTGCTTCTAATGCTGATTTTCACTTATCAAACCTTTTATCAGACCATCCAAATATGAAGGTGAAGCTTTTAATTCAGAGACTCAAATTTCCACCATTGATTTTTTTTACCGTCCGAAGTCTATATTTGGTTAATTGCTTTTGCCCATTCTTTTCACAGGCTGTGGTGATTGATGAGGTTGACTCATTTCTCTTTCGGCCTCATTTGGGGTTACGAGCCAAATATCATGCTGTAAGTACACCCAGTTCTCTATCCTGGGCTGTGCTTATAGAATCTTTTTACTTTCAGTTATTGTAGACTTATTTGCTATCAATAGAATTTAAACTGTTTATATATTTTCATCGATGGGAGTTATCTTTCTGCTGCTAAAGATTACCTAAAGGTTTACACCAACAATGTCTCTTGAAAGAAGAATCGCATTACCTTCATTTTCTTATTTTCAATATTCTTGGTCTGCTTCAGAATTGAGGCAAAACTTTTTATCGTATTATGTGTGGATGTGCCATTTGAAATGGTTGGCTTCCACAACCAGGAGGGTGTTCCAGTGGAAAATCATAAAATTATTTTCCTGAGATCTTCATGTTGTAATCTGACAATTAATCATTGACATTCAGGTCAACTTTTTGAGCCAAATTCGATTGAGTCATAAAGGAGATGGACCAAACGTGGCAAAACGTTTGATAGATGTATACTTTGCTTTGTTCAAGGTAGATTGGAGTTACTACTTCTGAAAAGTCATTACAGTGTATTCTTATTGTTGACATATCCCTTGATGCAATTTCATTTGAAGGATATTTTTGTACTAATCAAAACTTTCATGGGATATAATTTGCTCCTTAGCCATGATAGGTCTGTCAATATGTATTAATTCAACATCATTTATCACCAATGTCTGGTCTTAATATGATTAAAACTGTTTCTGTTGGTTTTCCTTTTTTTGTGCATCTCGTTTATTTATTTCTCTTTTTGTTTTGGTGGGTGGAGTAGGGAAAGTATTGAAGGTGACAAAGATGAATTTTTATTACTTAATGCTTTATTGTATTCCGCGGACCATTGCTGTGAAAATTATGTTTATGCTTCCATAGTAGATTAAAATTGTTGGGAATAGATCACTGGGAAATGGATATTTATTTCTGATGCACAATTTTCAGATGCTAATTGCTGAGGCAGATGGTAAAAACAAGATGAACAAAAATGGAAAAACAAAAAAGAAAAATCCTTCCAAGGAGGGAAAAGTTAGTGAGACACCAGAATCTCATGCAGAATTAGATTCAAGACTTCTATCAGCTCTTCTAACGGTCAGTGTAAACATCTCTTTTCATGCTTATAAACCAGTTAACTCTCTATACTTACTTCTTACTTCCTTTTGTTTGTTCAGGGAGTTAATAGAGCTTTCCCTTATGTTGCAAGTGACGAGGCTGATGACATTGTTGAGGTCCAAACGCCTATGCTCTTCCAATTGGTATACTTTCATTCTTCACATAGTCTAAACGTTATTGTGTTTGAACTCGATGGATGCTATGAAGTGGATTGTTAAATCATTTTATTTGTTCAGGTTCATTCAAAGAATTTCAACGTTGGGATTCAGGCTCTGATGCTTCTTGACAAAATTTCATCCAAGAATCAGATTGTCAGTGACCGCTTATACAGGGCTTTGTACTCAAAAATACTACTCCCTGCTGCAATGAATACTTCTAAGGCAAGAATGCTTGTATTTCTTTATTCCCATACTTTACATTGATCTGTCTGGATATTGATTCATTGAAGGAATTTCTAGCAGCAATGCTATGGGAAGCTGATTAGCCTGATTTCACTTGTCCCCTATGTTGTGTGTCCCTATAGGTGGAAATGTTTATTGGACTCATCCTAAGAGTCATGAAAAATGATGTGAATTTGAAGCGTGTATCTGCCTTTGCAAAGCGGTTGTTGCAGGTCAGTAACAAAGTTAACTAATTATATGAGATTCACTCCTTAGTAGATGGTTTGGAGTGGAAGCTTGATTTAATTTGAACTGCTGTTTTCAGGTCAATGAGCTTTACTAATGCTGGAATAATATAATTTTCTCATGTTGTTGCACTTTGTGCTGTGCTCTGTTCATGCCAGTGAGGAATGACTGCAAATGGAAGCAGTTCATGTTATATTTGCTCAGGAAACCTATGCATTAGTTTAATAATTTACCTATTAGCATTACAAGTATAAATAGATTTATTATGACTATAGATGGATTTACCTATTAACTATAAAATAGATTAACTCAAAAGCTTGAAAGTGCTTCATTCAGAGGTGTAACTCATTTGATACTTGATTAGGTTGCCCTTCAGCAGCCCCCTCAATATGCTTGTGGATGCCTCTTTCTCCTTTCTGAAGTTCTCAAAGCAAGGCCCCCGCTGTGGTAATGTTGGCTTCTGATCCATACTTTTGCAGTTTGTACTCTTTTAATTATTGAAGAATGACCGAGAGACCCATTCTTGATTGCAGGAACGTGGTTATCCAGAGTGAGTCCATTGATGAAGATATCGAACATTTTGAAGATGTAGTGGAAGAGGCTGATCATGAACTTGATGGAGTGTCCAATAAAGTAGAAAGCACTCCTGAAGTTGTTGAAAATGATACCAAGGCTATCAAAGAGAGTGATTCTTCAGAGGATGAAGAAGATGAAGAATACCCTACGGACTCGAGCTCAGAGGATGATTCATCAAATGAAGCCGACAAATTATTTGTTGAGAACGATTCAAAAGACTATCAAGAATCTCAGCCATTGCCTAGGCTTGGTAGAAGCCAACCTCAGCCATCCGAATCGTCTTCCTTGCCTGGAGGCTATGACCCGCGACACAGAGAACCTTCTTACTGGTATATCAGCTTTTCCCAACAATTGTGCTCCAAATGAATTGTTCTATCCTTGCCCTACTTGTGTAACGTGCTAATTTAGCTAGCATATCTTTGTTTAATTGCGGTTTAATGTTGATCGCCTTGTTCTGTCATTTCAAATTTTGGTGGATCAACAGTAAAGCAGATAGAGCAAGCTGGTGGGAACTGACGGTACTTGCTTCACATGTGCACCCATCTGTTGCTACAATGGCTGGAACTCTTCTTTCTGGCGCCAATATTGTTTATAATGGAAACCCATTAAATGATTTATCTCTTACCGCTTTTCTTGATAAGTTCATGGAAAAGAAACCGAAACAGACTACATGGCATGGTGGCTCTCAAATTGAACCAGCCAAGAAGGTTAGCTAGATTGTTCTGATTGACAACATTTGCTTGTCTGCGTATTTATTTCATATTCCTTGTTTTTCAATCCGAGGTCTAAATAATTTCATGTTTCAGCTTGAAATGAACAATCACTTAATTGGGCCAGAGATCCTATCACTGGCTGAGGTTGACGTACCTCCAGAAGATCTCGTCTTCCACAAGTTCTATGTGAACAAAATGAATACCGCAAAGCCAAAGCAAAAGAAGAAAAAGAAGAAGGGAGCTGAAGAAGAGGCCGCAGAAGACTTGTTTGATGTGGGTGAAGGCGATGATGTGGCTGGTGATGATGAAAGTGATAATGAGGAGATTGAGAATATGTTAGACTCTGCGAATCCTCCTTTTGAATCAGATGGAGATGGTGAATATGACTATGACGACTTGGACAAATTTACGAATGAAGATGACGATGAACTTATTGGTGAGGCCAGTGATATAGAGATGGACATGCCACCGGATGTTTTGGAAGGGGAAGGTTTCAATGACCTGGATGCGCATGATAAGAGTGATGATGATGAAGATATTGAGATTGGGGATGCTGAAGATTACGAAGAAGATGAGCATGACAAGAAGAAAAGGAAAAGGAAATCTAGTAACAAAGTTGGTGCGTCCCCATTTGCAGGTCTTGAAGAATACGAGCATCTGCTCAATGAGGACAGTCCCCATGAAAAGTTATCCGCCAGGAAGCAGAAGCGGAAGCCAAAACCACTGAAGAAAAGAAAATCATCCAAGTGAGCTTCTGTTCACTTATGCATAGAAAGCCAGGGGATCTGTGTATCCAAGTTGCGTATGGATATCTCAGTTTTGACCGGAGGGTCCATCTTTCAAATGCTTAGTATCGTGTTCAAGGTAAATAGGAAACTGATTTGCATTAATGGAAGATAGACTGCAAAACTACACTGGTTCTTAAAACATCTGAATAGAGCACAACTTGAAACATTCACGTAACGACGATCCAACACTGAACATAGACTAGATGGTAATGCAGACTGACTGAAAACAAGTTGAGTGCAAATGATACATCAACTTGGGGATGTCCTTTCGGAGACATGCCCCCTAAATCTTCACTCAAGAAATGGTAATTTCGACTTTCTTGGGCTTGGGTGGTGGAGGATGCTTCTCAACAACCACGGTCAAAACTCCACTTTCACACTTGGCCTTAATGCTCGACACATTTGCATTTTCCGGCAACCGGAACTTCCTCATCAGCTTTTGAGGTACTCTTCTCTCAAGCCTAATATAATTGGAGCCCTCCTCTTCCCCATCTTCGCGTTTCCTCTTCCCTGAAGTTTTAATCACCAGAATATTCTCATCCTCAACAGTCGCCTACACAGTGTTCACCCATTATCAAGAAATTGCATAAGCATATAAAGAAGTTCAAACCTTAAATTCACGACCAATCACAAGAATTAGTACGTACGCTCTTTAAAAGGAAACTGCAGAAGTTACCTGAACATCGGATTTAGACAAGCCAGGTACATCCAATTGAAAGACGTAATCTTTGGGTGTCTCCAAAATGTCCGCAGGGATGCTACCCACTCCCCTGTTTTCGTTGTTCTCGTTAGACCTCCCAGAGTACATAAACTTCTCAATGCTCTCTGGGATACTGAATAGATGGTTCACTGAATCAAACACGTTCGTATCTAATGCTATACTCATCCTCACAAATCGTACTTAGCTCAATCACCCTGTCAAAGCCGAACAAATTTTTTTTTTTTTTTAGTACTCAATGAACCACGTACAAGAACACAACCAGCAATATCGTCCTAGTAAAATTCCACATTCTTTACATTTCCACCAAAGAATCAATCCTTTCTGTTTCCAACTTCAATTATTTTGTACTCTAATTGTTCACCCAAGTAAAGCACCAAGTTTTTTTTTTTCAGAAGTCATAAAGCTCAATACTTTTTCTTCCCAACAGCATGGAAGAAGAGTGCTGGTTTTTCTTTAATCAACGAGCCATTTGACTACACCACTCAACTTACACAAGCAGTACCATAATAACACTATTTAGGTGTTAATAAATCATTACTTGGCCATTTTTCCGAGAAAATGTAGGAGAAAGTTATAAACGTTGAATGACAATTCTTACCAGTTAGTACTTAGTAGCGCCGGTTCCTCGTAAGGTTCTTGGCGGGAACAAGAATGAGCAGAGGGAAATAGCAATTCCTAGACGCTGCTGTGCAGGGCAAGAGTTGACAGTCTCTGTTTGGATACCGGGAAAAGGGAGGCGACACATATAATGGCGGAGAACGAAACTTCGCGAGTGGGCACGTGGAAACGTCTCGAAGCATCCCAAGAGATCCCATGTTTGCACGTGTACGTTATATTGATAATGTGTAACTCATCTGATCCATTGACT
>JANJEY010000005.1:7221875-7239210 GCA_024703695.1 Erythroxylum cataractarum | reverse complement strand
CTATAACATTTAACACATATACAAATCACTATTGTGCATGATTAAGAATTCATTTATGTATACTGAATATGTATGATACATGTTCATGACAAATTCTCAGGTATAATTCCTTACTAAATTGATGTAAACATCAATTGTATTTCAAAAGTTCCAAAATTCATATATTCAATTACTATTCCAGTTTTTGTTGGAAGCACCTCATTCGGGTCAAGTTTACATAATCAATAAGATTAAGAAAATGATGTATTTCTATAACACTTTCTTCTAAACAATCATTCCTATATGTTTTAAGTCTCTATTGATAACAAGATCATTCAATTTAGTTTATTATTCTATGAGTTATGCTCAAAATATCACAGACTGTGTACAATTGAAATTTTGGCTAGAACATGATTATGCATTCAAGTTGCACAACCCATATTTCTCACTTACAATATCTAAAAATTACATGCTTTAAATCAATTTAAAGCTAAGAGAATAAACTACAACTTTGTTGAAGACATCTTAGTCTAATTCGACTTATATCAATACCGTTTATTCAATAATCATAGGACATGATTTTTGTCCCTGGTAGTGCTACAACCTAAGCCAAAACTCAATTTCATGCCAATTTTTAAAATCTTATAGACATAATTAAAATTAGACTTCTTAAAGAAAATTGTAAAAATATGTCTCTAGTTTAATCTGAATTAAGAATCAATTCATTTAAAAATCTACAGATCAAGTTATAATTAAAATACGGAAGCATGTTCATGAAAATTCTCCAGTTCGTAACATTTCAGCGCATATCCTCACTTTGAGTCGATCAATCTTTTTCTAATCAATTCAGATGGCTCTAAATTTTTATGGAGAGGAAAAGCAATGTCTTAGGAGTGTATTGGTTTAATTTTCAAGTCATTTGGAGGTCGGGAGACAAAGTTATAGCAAAAAGAGTCAGTATTGTTCAGTATCAAAAAGCTTGATTATGCACTACCACCTATCTACAGTAGAATCTTGATTTTTGTACGTTAATTCTCTAGTTTTTTGCAGAAACGCTTCTCCATCTTCTTTCTCTCTTCTACTTAATTCTTCAACATAAACTTATACCCTTACATTTATCCCTCTAATTCACTTTCATATCAACTCAACTTAGTCCCAAAACAACTCAAATTCAAGTTTATATTCAAAACACCAAAACCAATCATACACGTATTTTACCATCTTCAACTCTCTCTCTCTTTACTATAAATTTTGTTTTCATGAACAGTAACAACCCACAAACCAAAATAGAACCTATAGTCACTTATGCATGCATCCATCCACAAGCATGAAAGCATCATCTATACTACTCCTCCTTCAACTCAACAACACAAAACAACTCAAAAATCCAAGGTTCAAACTTAAACATCAAAATCGACGTCTCTCACGCATGTTTCCTATTTTCTTCATTTTTTTCATGTTTCTGTACTTCTTCATTCTCACTACTGAATTTATTCCTTCCCATATCACTCATGCATGAACCAATATACAAAAATATTAAAACATCCTCAGATGTATTCACAAAAAACTTACTTGGTTCAATGAAATTCCAGCTCAAAAGTCCAAAATTTTCTCATCGTTGCAAGCAAACAAACATCAACTCAAACTTATACTCATCTTCAACTAGTTCTCCGACAATTGAGAGTTAGAAACCAAATACATAAATATGCATAACAATTAGTTTCGGTGATGGATGAAAAGAACAAAGAAAAGAGTTTTAGTTGGTGTTTTCGGTAGTGAAGAAGAGATGTGAGCTGCATAAGTGTTTTTGTTCAACACCTAACTACATGGGTTAACAATTCGATGACATATGACACCCATGCATGTGGGCCATGAGTCACCCTCCCATTGTCTCTTATTCAATTTTTTTGTCCAAAATATCCAAAATTTCAAAAATCCTCTAAAATTTACCAAAAATTACGAAATAATAATATCATTCTCCAAAAAAATTTCCAACACCTAGAAACCACAATTCTCATCTTAAATAAAAATTTGAAGCCATCTATACCCGGATTTGTTAATGCATGCATGTACAAATATTTGTATATGTCAAAAAAATACATATGCATTTATCAACGGATACTCAATTATGTAAAGCATATAGTGTACTGAAATTCCTTAATTTTCTAACCCCTAATATGGGGTGTTACAAATAAGTATTCATAGACATGATGACTGATTTCAAAAGCTGAAGTTTACCACCATAAGATAACGTTTTGTTGGTCCATGAGTTGAGTCTTTTCTTTATCTTCTCTAGAAGAGGTAAACATTCCCTAGATCTGAGTTTTCTCGAAGAGATAGGGATGCCTCAGTGGGTCATAGGAGGCTCTTGATTGCCCATTACAATAACATGAGAGATAGCATTAGCTAGGTGTGTAGCACTCCTCAATAAAATGAAGAAACTCTTTTCAAAATTGATGCTTAAACCCGACATCTCCTTGAAACTTTATAGGATATTCATTAGCATTGTAACAAAGGGAACATCAACCTTACTAAGCAGAATTAGATCATCTACAAAACATAAGTTGTTTAGTGAAAGAAACTTACACTTAGTGTGGAATTTGAATTGCAGAGTCAATGAGATCTTATGTTTCAGCATGAGGGTAAGGGTCTCTATGCATAATAGGAAAAGGTAAGAGGAAAGATGATCCCCTTGCCTAAGTTCCCTTTTGCCTTCAAACAATTCAGTAGGGCTCCTATTGATCATGATTTAAAAAAAAGCAGTAGAAATACATTCTTTTATCCAATTAATAAACATTTGTGGCGAACCCATAACTTCCATAGTTTTCATTAAAAAACCCCAATTAATGCTGTCAAATGCTTTATGAAGATCAACCTTCATGGTACAATTCTGAGGTGATTTCCCTCTTATATAACCCTTCAAAAGTTCCTACAAAATTAGAATATTGTCTCCAATATTTCGCTTGATTAAGAATGCTACTTGATTTTCACTGGTGAGATAATGCAGTATGGATTTCAGCTTATTAGCTAGTATTTTAGCAATGATTTTATAGTTGAAGTTAGTACATGAGATAGGCCTGAAACTCAATGTAATCACTTTGTTACTTTGAAGTTGTATTATCTGTTAACAATATTTAATTTTATGTAATTATTCTTGAGTTTTATTAGAATGACTCACTTTGCTGTTTATCTATAAAAGGAGCTTTTGATAAGTTTCAACATCACTTGGGAAAGAAAAAGAAACCAAAATTATGCTTTAGAATAATGGATTCTAACTATAGGAATAAGTAAACACTACACAATGTGGAAGCCAGGTTGCAGATACGGAAATGGAATGATAAATGTGAAGGTCATATGGTGTGACATACGTGAAGGTGTAAATGATGGAGAGCTAAATAGGTTTAAGTAGTATGGATATTAAACAATAATAAGGTCTTTTTCAAAAACCCAACTTGCATCAGTTTGTTTATACCCACTTGACTACTTGCTTCAAGTTGCAAACTTTTTATTAGTCTGTACGTGTAGAAGTAATGTCACAATTCTTGAAACAACCTTTTTAATTTAGTTTTTGGAGTGCCCATAATTAATTTTAGGGACGGAACTAGACTCAACTCTAAAAAAAAATCAGGGGCTAACATTTAAGAGGAACACTTATATTTTTAAGAGGATCACTTATATTTATAATTTTAAAATTTTTAATTATATAAACAATTTTTTAAAAAAATATATTTAAAAGGGAGGGTCATATCCTCCCTCACATGGCTCCGTCCCTTATTAGTTTCCAGTTCATTTGTTAATATTGAATCCAGCAGGATTCTTAAACATAATGATGGCAGTCCAGTGAATATTCTAAAACAAGGGCCTAATTCTGAATGGGACCCAATCATATACTCAAACCTTAATTTTTTCTCAGCAACGAATGGGACCCACTCGTTTTGATGTGCCGTGGAGGAGAACCAATCACAGTGAACACAGAACCTTCTGGACACACAGATCCATCAAAATATCTACCCACCCACATCTAATCTTCACCGTCCATTATCGTACACACCTTTTTATTTCATTACATAAAGACGGCACCTTTCTAACAATTAACTGATGCCCGTTTATAATGTAAGACCAAACAAAACAACCTTGTATAAATTCTGGAGACTTCTTTGTTCCTGTGCAGTAGCAATTTACTTTTATTATTTGGTTACTTTTTACGGGTTCAGTTACGTGTCTTGTTCCACAAATATGTAGTAGGCTTGTGGTCTAAGTTTTGATTGCCGTGACATTTGTGCAACTGCGTGTCTTGAGGTGGTTTCTGGACTATGGAGAGGTATAGCTTTGGTGGAGTTGACTTCGTTTGTGTTTTGAAGGTGTAATTCGTCGAAAAAACTGGATTTTTAGGTGTTGGTTATGCTCCTATTGTGATTTGAAGCTGTAATTCGTCGAAAAGACTGGTTTTTTGGTGTTGGATTTGGTTTGGTTTTTGTTCTCAAGGTGAAATTCGTCGAAAAGACTTGACTTTTGGCGTTGGTTTTGGTTTGTGGTATTATATTTGAACTGTGGTTGTTGAGTCTCTGAGAGCAATTCAAAATGACAAATGGAGAAGGAAAGAGTAAAGGAGAAGACTTTTATGAGGTGTTGGGGCTGGACAAGGAATGCACTGCCGCAGAGCTAAGGAATGCTTATAAGAAACTTGCAATGGTTAGACTTTAGTTGCTTTTCCTCATCTATAATTCTCTGTTTCTTCACAATTCCATCAACTTTGCCTCTCTTAAATAAAGAGACAAGCTTGTCGAATGTTCTGCTTTTCCTATTGCCTCTTATATTTTCCTGTATAAGGATTGTGAAATGGATTCTGGGTTTTTGAGGTTATATGAAGAACATGGAAAAAGTTAGTTTCTTGCCCTGTTTATAAGATATGCAAAGTTAAAATTTTAATGTTGGTTTGGTCACTGGTTGAAAGAGTTAGTTGTTGGATTGCATATCATTGGCAAAAAGAAATTGTGGGAAATTTAACATTTGTGATTTGATAAAGCTCGTGACTTTTTGGTTCAGAGATGGCATCCAGATCGATGTTCTGCTTCCGGAAATTCCAAGTTTGTTGAAGAAGCAAAAAAGAAGTTTCAGGCAATACAGCAAGCCTATTCAGGTAATTTTACTCAAGCAAAATTGATTTTGACATTTTCCAATTTGCATATGTTATATTTGTAATTATTGTTCTAATCATAAATATCAAAAGGTGAGAAAGAGAGAAAGGAAGTAGAATTTAGTACTTTTTGGAAAAGCTGGGGTGTGCATTAATTAGGATCACGAGATGCGCCTCTGTGATACTGTTGTGTTCTGCTTTGTTCTGGGGCTTTGTGCAGTGCTCTCTGACTCCAGCAAGAGGTTTATGTACGATGTTGGTGCTTATGACAGTGATGATGACGACAATGTATGCTTTCTTTCTCTTTTTCATTTTTCTTATGAAATTCTCCATTTTCTTCAGTTCATCTTTGTATCTCTTTTCTGCCTAAAAGAGCTAATAATTTGTTTTTTTCTAATGTTTTTCTTATCTTCTACCCCTTTATCTGAACGATCTAATCTGAGCTTGTGACCTTGTGTTTAATGGCATTGCCCTCCCTCCTTCCAGTTTGTAATATTCTGGTAAGGTAGGATATCTCCATTTCTCTTAATTCTAATAACTAATAAGGTAGGCCATTTTCATTTTTCTCTTCATTATTTTTTTTTTTTGGCGTGAGTTGGAATCCCTTCATGTTGTTATGCAAATTTTCACTTCGTGTATGTTATGCATACTCATACTATTGTTGGAAAGAAGCTAACTATGGTAACTGCTATCTTGGTTCTGTTTTAGTATAAAATGTTCTTACAAGCTAGAAATTTACTAAAACTGTATTTGTGGATCATTTGTATGCAGGGCATGGGTGATTTTCTCAATGAAATGGCAGTTATGATGAGCCAAACCAAGCCTCATGTAACTCTTTTTGCACTTTCAGTTTACTTGTTCACTTGAATATATATATATCTGAACAATTCTCTCAATCTTGTGCTATCTTTTTATGCCTTTATGGTGAGGTTGAGGTGATTCTCTGTTGGTTATGGTCCCGTGGAGTCTATTACCATAAAAGTTGATATCAAGAGCCATTCAAGTTTAGGGGCTGATAGTCCTGTAGCTATTAGCGGAAAGAGCCTGATGTGAAATCTTTTTTTGTTAATAGGTGCTTATCACTCATGTTTTAGATGGCTAATATATCATTGTTAATCTCCCATAGTTTGGATTGCTTGTGTTCTAGAGATCTGGTAGTAGATGAAGGAATTGATGATGATGAGTCTTGTACATGCGCTTCCATAACAACATTTCTTGAGTTTTATCATTCTCTGGATTTTGTTTGACTTAACTATGAGAGGGAGAGATTGACGGTGGAACACATCGTGGAAATGAACAGGAACGGGGAGAAGAAACTTTCGAAGAGTTACAGGAACTATTTGAAGAAATGTTCCAAGGAGACATAGATGCATTTGGAGATAGTTGTCAATCTACCACTTCTTTTTCTACCTCTTCTAGTGTGACTTATTGTGAAAGTTCCAACTCCAGCAGCAAGCGCCCTTCTTCTGACATGAATTTGGAAAAGACAAAGGTTGAGGATTCTTTCAGTTTTGACTCACACTTCCATCGATTTTGTTTAGGGGTTAGTCAACTAACGTTTCTTCTTACTCTGCTGCATGTTATGAAATGTCATACGATGGAGTGAAAGGTGTATTCTATTAGTAGTTAATGGTTATGCGGCCCTTCCAGACAGGAAAACGTCCCCATTTATGCACGAATCAATTTGGCATATTCAACCTATTTGGTAGAAGTGCTGCCATAAACAGAATAATCTGCCTGAAGATCCAATATTTTAGGGGTCACTAGTAGGATTATTGGTGCCTGCTTTGCAAATTGTTGTTGATTTGTGTATTCACAGCATTTCCGTCCCACTTTCTGAACATCTGCCCTGTTTCCACACAAATTCTCATTGTTCGTAAAGAATTCAGTAAAGCTATTTGTCTTTATAAGCATCACAATTCTTGTGGAGGCATGGGATCTTAATGGACACTCTCTGATCGTCTGAAGTGTAATGAGAGAATGATGTGTTGGTCTGTGGTGTAAAGCTGTCTTGCTCTTAAAATCTCAGCATTGATGATTTGTTTGTGTTTGGTGTTATGAAGACAGGTGGAACACCAGAAAGACCTCAGGAACGTGAAAGGAGTAAACAGAGGAGTTCAAGGAGAGGGTGGCAGTAGGAGGTACGGCAGAAAGCAGAAAGTTTCATCCGGCCACGACGTCTCCTCCTCCTCCTCCTCCTCCAGTGACTATGGTATTTCTGCTTCATGACTCACGATACTAATTCCTCGAAAGTGCTTCATGCCGGTGGACTTACATTTTAGGCCGAACTTACTGTAATTGGCCCGGCCACCAGGGAGATGAAGGCGCATTTGCTTGGCGATTGCTGATAAAAAATTTTCCAACCTTTTGATTCCATTAGAGGGTTTTGAAGCAAAACTCTTAACATTTCCGGGAAAAAAAATGTACACGGAATGGTCAGAGTTAACATTTTAGTCCCTCATTACAATTGTTTACTTGTATCGTATTCTCCCCCCCATGCTATGAACTGTTTCTACGTTTGACTGCAATGTTATGCAATGACCTAGCTTCTCTCTCATATCATCACATAATGTATGGTTCTGCAATGGCAAGAAGATTCATTGGTCTGTATAATGTAGTCCTTCCTGGTTCAATCTCAGTGAAATGTGACATGGCTGGGTCTTGAAGACTCAAGATGCTTGCTAGTTACAATAAGCCACCGCACCAAGTGGCTGAAGTGGCCACGTGGGGGCATGGGGCAAGTATCTCTCAGGTGCAAGTGGGTCAAGGCTGCTCGTGGGCAACTACCCCCAAGTGGGTCAAGTACGACTAACCCAGAAAAGCCTTGTTCGTCTGCTTTATGATTTGATGAGAACGGACCCCTCGTGATCATGGCCATACCAAGCTTCTGTTCCACTTGTCGCTTTGATGAGTCAAACCATCGATAGCGTTGGTTTATTTATTCCTCCACATGCAAATTGTGGCCGTGTTTTTCCACATCTTCGGTCAATTTCAGACCCAACTTCTGCAACTTGTGATCAACTTGCTCTCATGTTCTTTGTCATGAACCTTGTAGATGTGTGGGGGCCGTCGGTGGCATTTTAAAATTCCTTTCTTTTAAACTACGCTACTCATCATGGACCTCTGACCTAATGTCTTGTCCCTTTAATGAGCATTCTTTATGTAAAAGGTCCATATTTGTATCATACCCTTATCATTTATTTGTTGTGTTTTGCCTTAAAAAGGGCAATTGCCTTGTAAGTACATCTAAAGCTGGACTGACACTTAGACATCCAGTCACCAGTTCATCCCCTAATGAGTCAAAATGGTAAGTCGTTAATGCATAGTTTAGTAGAATTTACAGGAGTGTGAGGTCGTCTTCATGATTTGAGTCTTCAAAGTGGAAACTTGTCATTTTCACCGCTGGAAACGTGGAATTTGGTACGAATGTTGTGTTTGTTAAACGCACTTTTGTGCTTAAAAATGTCCCTAAATGAGCATATTCCATACTTAGTAGATAGAGTGGTGGTCATGGAAAGATATAATGAACTGCCAATCAATTTGTGCATAAAATTGGTACCGGATTAAATTTTAGTACGATACTGTACTGATATTGGTCAATATCAAATATCGTTTTGAGTAATTTTTTAAATTTATAAAATAGTCTCTAAATTTTTTAAAATTTACAAAATAGTCTATTGTCATATTATACAGTTGTATTGTATAATTTATAAGTTTACACCAACTATGTTTTCAAAATTTATAATAATAAATAATAACTACAATTAAAATGAAATAATAATAATTTTCAGATATTTCATATAAAAATAATAATCACAATTAATATGTAAAAAGACATATTTGAAATATTACAATTTTATCATATAATAAATAATAATTACATTAACACATCAAATAAAAAGAACAATAAAAATTCTTAATTTTCTAATTATTACAATTTAGAACAAGAGATCGTGACAAGAAAACAACCAATTAAAAATGAAACTTACAATAAAAACAAAAACATATGTTATTTCATATATTAATTATTAATAAGAATTTAAACAATGTTAATTTAATATTACATATTTAATTAATTAAAACTAATTATTACTAAAATTGTAAATAACTTAATTTAATTTAAATTTGTAAAATTAATTATTATATTCTTAAAATATATAAATTTAAAATAATATTTCATTTAATAATTAAAATATATTTAAAAATAAATATCTGTTTATAAATAATAAATTTTAAATTATTTATTTTAAAAATAAAATAATTTTTATTAATACTTTATTAATAATATTATATAAAAGATTAAAATAAATTTAATTAAAAATAATTTATTTTAAAGTTTTATTTAATGTATAATTATTATGAGTAATAAAAATATTTATTTTATTTTTAAAATTAAAATTAAAAAATCACATTAAAAATTGAAATAAATAGGTAATTAAAAAAATGTTTGAAAATGGAGGGCGGCGGAGGGTTAACGTCGAAAGGAAAAACTTTTAAAACTTTTGCTAAAAGGTCTTCACATTTTTTAAAATTTATTGTATTAGTTGATATTTGTTCAGTATTTTAAATATAGGCTAATATTGATCACTATCAAGCAAAATCGATTTTAACATAATTTGGTACCATTTTTCAGCCAATAAAATACGGAATTTAATTTTTTAGTGTGAGCAAAAGAGGTACAAGCTGATATTATCATACTATGAAGTTTCACAATAAAATGAGATCTATACAACCTTATTTTTATATAATAAAAATATTATTTTTGATAGACCCATACATAAATATAACATGATAATAAAAAAAAAAACTACACTGTTAGATGCATTAGAAATTTGCATTGATCTATGAATACGACAATTACGCGGTTTGCTACGTCCATTTCAGTAATCTTCTGTACTATATGTTGGGAATTAATTCAAATTTTAAAGTTGTTTAAATTCTTTTAAAATAGGTCTTAGATTATTTTAAAATAAGTCTTAGATTATATCTAATGTTATCTTATAAACTATATTTGGTGGTTGAAAATTTTATTTTAGCTGTTTGAATTTTGCCTATATAAAGCAACCAAGTTTAATAATAAAAGTATGAGAGTGTTAATTATTGTTAAAACTTTTTCTTATCCCATTCTCTTTCATCTTCTCTTCTTTTCTTCAAAATTCTAACACGGTATCAGAGTCTTAGATCCTTGAGAGACTGTGAGAATGATAAAGGGCGCTTATCTAATAAAAGTTCCATCATCGAAGAAGGAAGGAAGCAATCTCCAATGTATATATTACAAGAAGCTGGGTCATGAAGAGGAATATTGTTAGCACAAAGGAAAGCCCAGTGACTGAAGAAGAAGCTCTTTTTAGAACTAGTTGAGAGAAAGTGCTCAACAATGGTAAGATGAAGAGAAAGTGCATCATATAGTGAAAAGAAGGTATTTCACAAATAAAAAATTTAGATAGAAGTACTCTATGAAGATAAGAAATGAGAGAAATGCTCATGTTGAAGAATAGGGAGAAGTGCTCTATTGAGAAGTTTGGAGATACGTGCACCAATGATTGTAGGTTGATGAAAAGGGCATCAACAAGATGATAAGAAGTGCATCAATGAAAAATTGGTGAAGAGAAGTGCTTCACATAATCATTGCAGGTTGATGAGAAGGGCATCAACAGAATTTTGGTGAAGAGAAGTGCTTCACATAATATTTTGAAGATTAGGAGAGATGTGCTCCATCAAGAAAATGTGAATTAAGAGAGAATGTTGGAAATTAATTCAAATTTTAAAGTTGTTTAAATTTCTTTAGAATATATCTTAGATTATTTTAGAATAACTCTTAGATTATATTTAATGTTATCTTATAAACTAGATTTGGTAGTTGAAAATTTTATTTTAATTGTTTGAATTTTACAAGGCAACCAAGTTTAATAATAAAAATTTGAGAGTGTTAATTATTATTTAAACTTTTTCTTATCCCATCCTCTTTCATCTTCTTTTATTTTCTTCAAAATTTCAAACACTTTTGGTGAAAAAAAAAATAGTTTTAGGGTGTTCAAGCTTGCTCTATTTCGATTCTGTACGGACAAGTTCCTTGTCTGTCAAACGTGATCTTACGTCGAGATTTTGCCATATGTGCCCCAAGGGACGTAACAAAACAGTCATTCTGCTTTGAAACCTGTGTTGTTAAAGCTTGAAGAACTATGCATGCCTAAATGAAATAAATAGCCGAACAAGAACTAAATCCTTCGATTAGAAACTCCAGTTGCAACATTAACGAGAGTGGCTTAAATAGGTTTTAGTTTTCGGTTGTAAGAGTTCGTCAAGATGAAATATTGAATTTAGAGCACATTTCAACATCTGTGGTGGTTTGGTAGATAAGAACAAACGTCTCCGATCTTTTTTTCTAGCTCAATCTTATCCAGATCGACGTGTAAATAAGAGTATTAATTATAGAGTGGGGCCTAACTGTCTGGTGAGTGATTGCCTTTTTACTTGATCAAGTCATCTTCTTAGTTTCCTATCTATTAGGATTGAGGACCGTATGAAGATTCAGAAGCATGCAGGCTTTCATTTTATCCTTCTCTGTTTTTTTTTTTTACCTACTATCTGTCTTAAGAAGGTTCTATTTATAAAAACTATTCGTATTCTGATTAGTTCTCAATCAAGCTAGATAGGTCCCTGTATAAGAAGTAAAATTCTGACCTCAAATTTTAAACGATTGTATACATAAAGGTGAGTTTAAACACCTAATTTTACTTAAATCAAAATCAAAAGGGCTCCTTATCTACTAAATAAAACGTCACTATTCTCTTTCGTCCTTTCTAATTATTTTATGTAAGTGATAATGATAAATAGCTATTTCATTTAACTAAATATAACTAAAATTCATAAAGCATTGGATGGCTCCTAATAAAACCAGATTATCCGAAGCCGTTGCACGTAATAATAGTCAATATCTTATCATCTTCTTCGTTTCAGTGCCTATAAAGATGTCCTAGACCACCATTATCTCCATCACTAAACAAAACAAAAGGCCTCCTTCAACCTCTTAACCTGCGTTTCGCTCCCTCTTCCTCTCTTGGTAACAGTCGTTTAAGCTCCAACAAACAAGAAATAACAGCATTTTAAGCTATTCCAATCGCTGAACAGAAATAGTTTAGGCCTCTGAGCGGTTGTTACACAGAGAGAAAAAAAGTCTTCTGGTTCATGAAAAATGGGATTTCTCCATAAGCTATGGGACGAAACGCTTGCTGGGCCTGCACCCGAGAGCGGGCTTGGCAAATTACGTAAGTATGATTCATTCTCTGCCGCTCATCAGAGGTCCTCGCCACCGTGTGAAGGGATTGCCGTGTCTCGAAGTATTACTATTGTTAGGAAGAACCTTAATCTGGATTCTGGTTCACCACCTGAGTCTCCGTCTGGCTCCACCACTCCTGTGTCTCCTTTAACACGTAACTTTCTTTAATCTCTACCTCTTAATTGCATGTCTAGCTTCTGTTTTATAAATTCTTCGTTTGAGGAAGCTTGTCCTTGACGATGAGAAGGATCTTTAATAACCCTTTTCTTGACACTCTTGATCTCTTCTGTTCTGATGAACTTGTCACTATACTTGCATGGCTGGTGAAGATCGAACTTGTAATTAATGGCTATTCTATAGAACAAGAAACAAAGATTAAAACCAAGTTACATCTCTTGATAAAGAAAATGGATGTTAAATAATGAATACACGAGCAGTATGAACAAGAATGTCAATCATTTTCCATAAAATCCTAACTTCATAAAGTCTGGTTTGAAGTACACAATTACATTAATCATTAGGGTTTGGCAACTTTTTATGTTTATGCAGCTGGGACCCCACGCCTGGGGGAATTCAAGAGATTTACAAGTAGGAAGCCGTCACCTGATGCATCCGATTCTGCGGAGTCTAGAAGTCCGACTGCTTACGATTGGTTCTTTCTCTGTTTATTGTGTTCCATTTAGTGTTTCTGACTTCTATTGTTTTGCTTTGATCTTGCTTAATCATATATTACAAGTAACCAAGACTTTGATTCCTGGAAGACTGTCTCGAATCAATAATATTATAATTAACAAGTAGTTAAAATTATCAGAACAGTCATTGTTCTACAAGAATGGTCCTAGAATCTAACAGGGTTGTCTATATGTCCATTTTGCAGGATTTTGATGAGTGCTTTGGATCGTTGAGAGAGGAAGCAATCGCTTTGCTTGAAAAGTTGACAAAAAGGGACCTTTCTTTGTACAGATATGCATCTCATGCACCTGTATATATATATATATATATATATATGCATGACTAACTTCTGTAAATATATGTACATATATAATCAGAATAACAATGTTAGGTTGGTCGAAAAACCAACTGAAGGAATCCATAACCACTGCTTCTTGGAGTTTAGGAGAGAAATGAGTTGGGAAACTGGGAGACCCTGCTTTCACCACAAACTCATTTTGGATTTTTCGGTTTCTTTTTCTTTTCCTTTTGTGGTTTTCACTGTAAATACATGTGTGTTTTTTTTTCTTGGAGTTGTACTTATCTGGTGATGTAAATAATGGATTTGTGTCATGTAACCTTCTAACTCAATGAAGCTTTGATGATTTAAGTAACAAAGGATGTCTTATCGCAAGTTTGTTTTAGCTTTTGGAGATGAATAAATATTTTTTATCACAAAAGTTATTTTTAAGGAAAATGAGTGTATGATTATAAAAAAAGTACTTTTTTTTCATAAAAATTACTTTTTTGGAAACTAAAATATAATTTTATAAGAAACTCAAATTTGAGTTTTTTTAAAAAATATTTTTTCAAATAGATTTTTCAGATAACTTAATAAGATTATTTTTTTGATTATCTTTACTCTTATGTTTTTACACATAATTCTTACAATACTCACAAACACATCTTTACGTTTATTTTGAGATTTATATAATATTAATTTTATTTATATTATAATCTATATAAAAGATTTGGTTAGATGTATTTTCATTTATGTTTTATATGTTTTAAAATTATATAATAATTAATATATCGTGTTTCGTATATTGTTTAATATATTTTAAACAATATTTATATACATAAATAATTTTTATTACAAAATAAAATATAATTAAAATTAAAAATACTTTTTATTATTATGTTGTCAAATAATTTATTGTATAAAGTTCTTTTTAAAAAAACTCTTTTTTAAATGATAGCTAAACAGTCAACTTATTTCTTAAAAAAGCTCTACTAACAAAAGTTCTACTGATATAAGTTCATTCAAAGAAATCATTTCTCTTTTTGGTTAAGTTATTAAATAATACAAATGACAACTTTCATATGTAATAAAAACTTGGCAGAGACTCCACTTCAATTTTTTTAACCATGAGCAATTTAAATTTTAATTAAGCTTGGAGTCAATTTTATAAATTTTAGATTAGGAGCCCCACTACATATGTCCTACTAGTACTTTTACATATTTTAGATTATGGCTCACTTATCACGTAACAATTCAGTCTATTTTTTGTTAAAAATAAAAATTAATTTACGTCAACATTAACGTAATATTTAATTGATGAGGAGTTTATTTTGCTAAAATTGTTATCTAATTAAGGTCTATGTTTATTTTTTATCCAATTTTTTATTGTGTAAAATTTTGCTACATAAAATACACATATAGTATAAAAACTTCTATAAAAGAATTAATAAATATTGTTACTTTATATTTTTTTTAACAAAGAGTTTCCTTTACGTTATTCAAACATTAAATTTTAAATTCAATTCAATTTAACCCTTTTTCATAAACATTTGCTATATATATATACACACATATACTGTTGCAAATGTTTATATATATATGTTAGAATATTCACATTAATTAAAAATGAAAATATTAAAGGGTTAATAAATGATAGAGGCCAACTAACCAAATAACCAGTTTTAGTTATTTTGAAAATAGTTGAACTAAAGCCTAATTCTTATTAACGGACTCTACATTCTTCTCGTATTAAAAATTCTAACATCATATCAAAGCAAGTCTGATCAGGATTTTTAATTTTCTGATTGTCTGTCGGGATGTTTAGTCTCAAAAACCTGGTATAGTTACCGTTGTATTTATTTCCAATGATAGCTAGATGTCTGATTCTATTTGTACTTGAAGAGAAGTTTTAGAGTATCTCAGATTCATTAAAAATGAAAATGTTAAAGAGTTACTATATAATAGGGTCAACTAACTAAATGATTAGTTCTAATCATTTTGTTAATATTTGAATATATATATATAAATATATATTGGTCGGGTCGGCCGTGCAAGGCCCAGACCCAGTCAAGACGACCCATGGGCCGGTCGGTCCATTGACGACCCATAGGCCGGTCGGTCCATTCTTCAAAGATTAATCTCCTACCTGATCGACATGCCAGACCCAAGCCCGATCTACGCTTTCCACAGCCCATTAGCATGAAAAAACCAACCATGCAGAGGCAGAAGTCTACGTAAAGACCTAAACCTAGCTAAAAAATCATATATAAGGTATAATTCTCCCGTAATTGAGGTACGAAATCATAACCTAGTTGCTTTCTCTGATCTGATCAACCTCACCTTCACAAAAAGACTTACTTGAGCGTCGGAGGGGTTAATCGGGACACAACCTCTGACCAGCTTTCTTTGTTTTGCAGGTAACTTCACGTCAGATTCATCACAGCAAGCAGTAGATTCATGGATCAGAACGGCAACGCATAGTTCAGCCAAAATCCGGCAGAACCAATTGACGCCCACCGTGGGGCCCGACTTTCGGGCACCACGTCCAGAAACACACAGATCAGTCAGGCGGCGGCGATGAACCCTGATATAGCCGCTGTTGCGGCTCTGGCGATGCAACGCATGGGTTTGCAGCTACCTGCAACTCTGCCGCCTGCACCACATGTTTCCCGCACGGAATCCTCAGATCCTAACGATCAACCACAACCTCAGGATTTGGAACAAGAAGAACAGAGTGTCGCTTTAGAGGATAACGCTGCACTCAATATGCACCCAAATTTTCGGCACCGATCAGATGCAGATCCTATTCTGCCTGTGCACACCTCCCTCACCAGGAAACAGATTGAGGAAGCGGCTGATCTATTAATCCGTCAGATTTTGCAATCTCAGCCAGCACAACGGCAGCCATCTGCGCGACATGTCGCGTGACAGACCAGCGTGACGACCGATCGCCACCAGACAGAAAACCTAGAAAAAATCGTGGACGATCAGATTAACGCAGCTATGAGCTTCAGCCCAGATCGCCCAACATCACAGTATAGCTCTCCCTTCACTCCGGAAATTTTGGATAGCCTCCCGGCACCCGGAACCAAAATACCAACGCCAGAAAAATACATTGGCAAGACCGACTCCCTGGACTACTTACAACACTTCCAGTCGATGATGAATATGCACTGCGTGCCGGATGCCATCCAATGTAAGGCTTTCTTCACGGCCTTTCAAGAGGGAGCCCGATGTTGGTTCAATAGTCTACCTCCGGGCTGTATCACTTGCTTTGAAGATTTCAGACTACTTTTTTTCAACCAGTTCGCTACCAGTAAACGGCCACAGAAGACAGCCTTGAAGGTGATGCAACTCACCCAAGGAAGGAATGAAAGTCTGCGAGAGTTCATCACTCGGTTTAATAACGAAGCGGTCGAGGTCCCCGACCTCACTTGCTCTTCTATGCTGGCCGCGCTTATGAGCAATACGCAGGACGAGGAGTTTAAGAAGTCGCTAGCCCTCGATCAACGCCGATCTATTCAGGAGATAAGACACCGGGCAGACAAGTACATTCAGCTCGAAGAAGTATTAAAGAATACAAAACGCCGGGCAGATGATCGCGGGCTGAGTGGTAGGGCAGACGAGTCTCACAAAAGACAAAGGGATCAGTCGACCTGGAGAAAGCCGATCGGTCGACAGTGGCATCAACAAGACGTCACCCTGCTTAACAAACGATATGCAGAAGTACTGGCGGCCATGAGAGCGGATGGGGAAACTATATGAGAACCCAATAAAATGAAGACCCCTTACAATGATAGGAACCCGGATCTATATTGCCGTTTCCACAAAAAGGTCGGTCATGATACGGAAGATTGCTGGCAGTTGAAAAAGGAAATCGAATCCCTTATACAAAGGGGAAGGTTAGGCCGGTTCGTGAAGCACGAACGAAACACCGATCGGGACAATCAGTGCAGGACAGGTCGGTCAGACAATAGGTGACTGCCCT
>JANJEY010000005.1:7200374-7221775 GCA_024703695.1 Erythroxylum cataractarum | reverse complement strand
GATTCATCACAGCAAGCAGCAGATTCATGGATCAAAACGGCAATGCACAATTCAGCCAAAATTCGGCAGAACCATATATATATATATATATATATATATATATATATATTCATTTTTTCCTGTTTCAATGCAAGAATTTGAGTTTTGCGAGTTGACTAACTTGCATTACCAGGATCTTAGTCAGATGGCGAGCTTTTCATTAATAGGGTCCTGTAACCTCTCTATGAGATCAAAAATAGTGGACTTGGCACCTCCACCAGCACCAACCAATGATGACCTCAGGAACAACATAAATGGCCTTATAAGCGATGCAACAGGACATCGTAATTGAAAGAACTACCAGGACTACCTTTCCAGGACCTCAGGAAACCTACCGCATATGAAGGTGAAAAAGACGTGCAATCTGCGATCATGCAGAGGTGAATTCAGTATAGGGTAGCTTAATGCTAACCATCCAAGTTGAGGCTCAAAATGACGTTGCAGGTCTAGTAGCATTATCAAAGACTATTGCAAAATATCAATGTTTCTAGCTTTGAAATGCAGATATTTCATATCTTGTGCAGAAACTTGCGTAAGGATTGAAGATTTGTATCTGTGCAACATCACTTGAAATACCGTGCCCGATTTCACTTGTGCTAGAGATCAAAGTTTTTTTTTTTTTTTCTCGATTGCGCAGTACCTTTCCGAAGTTGGAGGTACTAAAGCATCTTTCCTTTCAAGAACAGTGAGAAATTGTTGATAATATATGTCCCCTTTCTCCTGTAGTCAGATGAATAATACGTCAATGCCATCTTTTATTTTTTTAATTACATTAGGTATCCTGATTTAGTCAGACTAATCCTAAGCTGTTAAAACCCCACTCCGAGAGTCTTAGAGGATGTAAACTTGAAATTTCAAGATCCTCCAGATTCTTATATAGCCTGTATACTTCTGCGCACAAAGAGTCTTCACATGCTTGATTGTTCAGCTGATAATTGATCACTGGCTTCTTCCTACTCAGCATTAGGTTCTTATCAGCCCACAGATTTCTTAGTAGTTCTAATTCCCACACTATCGCCGAAAGCGAAGCGTCCGTAATTGATCTTATCAAGAAACTTTGTCCAGAGGACTAGAGGATCATCAACAGGAACATTTCTTATTTCTCTTTCTTTGGCGTGACTCAAACTCAACACCTCGTAAAAAAAGGAAATCCTTAATTGAAGAGTTGAAACCATTTAGGCTCGTCTCCATGCTATCTTGTTGCTATTCATGATCAGGTTTTTGTCTGCAACATTTGTATCGAGTTTAAGTTGACAGGGTCGAGCTGACAGAGTGATGCTGCTCAGATGCTTGACGTGATCCAAATTTTATACGGAGGGGTTGGCACCATGAGACAAAAGTAGCGCCACGGTGAGTATTGCTGGTTATAAAATGTTGCCAATGCCCTTCACTTTGCAACTCCTAAATATTACGAGATGTGATGTTAAGTTTCTATAGAAATGAAACATCCGAATTATAAATATGTTGTTCTTCAAAGAGTCTATGTCGCCACCGTATTCATTAACCAAGTGTATAATATGATATACATTATCAAGGAATGTCATGTTCAGAGTCGTGCGCTTTGCTCAGGAAAGACAACTGAAACCAAAAGGTGATTGAGATCAGAAAAGGTGCAATATACAGAGTCGAAACATCCTTGTTCTATTAAAGGCCTCATGTACAGTATATGGACATTAAAGTTGCTCAAGAAACAGACTTAAGTACGATAATTTCCTTCAAGGACTCGTCCACTACTTATAAAGGAGTCGTATGTACAGAATCTGACACTGGAATTAAAGTTGAAGCCTGTTAAAACTCGAATATCCACAGATCAAAGTGGACGCAAAATATGCAAAAGAACTATAAAAAATTGAAACCAGGTGGTTTGATCAACGAATCTGACAAGCTTTTTCTTGAAAGCATAGATAGTTGGAGGTGATAAATGGAGGGGTAAAGGAAGGATGTGATGGGTTCTTAGAGCAAATTTATGCCAATACTTGGGAGTGTAACAAGCTTAGTTCAATTGGCACTAGTATCAGCATTTGATAAGCAACAAGAAAGATGGTAAAGAGCAAAAACAATAGCAGCCACAAACAGCATTCTCTAGATACTAAGACGAGTAATCGTGTTAACAAGAGATTTGGTCTGCATAATCACGCACCATTATTACACTGTAACAGCTCTAATTCTGACGAGATGATCCCATGTACATCACATAAGACTAAAACCAATGAGCAAAAGACAAAAGAAAAAAGAATGCTCCTAGACTAACAAAATCATACAAACACCAATAGTTGATTTTTGTCTGACAGAATATACAGCCAATTTTGGCACAAGCATGTTTTCTACCACACGTAGTATTCCTTTACACCTTATCATTAACAATAACTTCAAGCAGTAGCTCCAAACTTCTGACAGAAGTATTATCGGAGTTTTGCATCATTTCCCTTGCTTGGGAAAGTAGAAAGTGAGAAGAATGATCTTGGGGCTGTAAATTGTAGATTCAAAGAATCAAAAACTCAAAAAGAAAGCTTTCCTTACATGACTGTTTACTAAGTATCAGTTTTCATAACATTTAAACTTGTGCAAAATTGTTAGAAATGTGGCTGTATAAGCAACGAAAACATTAAGCCAGCCATGCCAAATTAGTAAAATTGTCCCTTTATTGTTTTATGTGTGTGATTAGTCTTCTTCTTGACAGCAACGTACTTTCCCCTTAAGGGATCTGATCTCTAACGAGGCCCACATTGATAAGAAATTAATAACCAGATGGTCACTTTTGATGCCCATATGCCTAACAGGCTTTAATGCAGTGAACTTGAGTTAAGACAGCTAGCTCAAGCTCTTTGCAGCCTTAACAAAAGGAAGCCTCTATTTTGCTCTAAACTTCATGTTCATAATTGGCTAAGCCTGAATAGTGCAGGAAAGATCAAGTTTGTCAGGCACATAGCTAGCGATGATATGATGCAAGCATGTAGTTAGCAATGACGTGAAGCTATCTACTAGGCCAAACACTGCGGAAATATATTAGGAACAAAGCATTGTGCAGCTTAAAATGAATGGCATGTGCTGCCAAGGAAAATAAACAAACCCTCTCAAGGAGCGTAAAAGAAGTCACCTTTGATAGAGCTTCCAGATATACGGTCATCCCTCAATTTGAAGTTTGTTGGAGGTGCTGGTATAGAGCTATTCAAGGCTTGAGCTGCAAGAAGAGAGACAAGTCATCCACCTGAGATTTCAGCAGTAGATCAAAGCCATACCTAAAATTCCCTCCTTTTACTTTTGCATAAAATTCGAAGAAAATAATTGGAAACATAAATAGAAAAATAAATAGAAAAATCTACATGAAAAAAATGATGTAGGACAAATGATAGCCAAAAGCACAAAATTAAGAAATATGATTGATATTCAGCTACTGATTATCAAGTTTTAAGATTGAACTTTGGCTAGGAAGCTGAAAATTTAAATTTTGTTTAAATTTTGTATAGCTGAAAATTTAATTTTTGATTGCTCAAAATTTAGGCTTAGGAGTTTAGGATTTGATATAGTTAGAATTTAGCCTTAATGGCTGGAATTTTGTAGGGAACACAAACAATGGAGAGTAGAAAACAAAGAATCACTTATAAGTTCTAAGAATCATTATTAGAAGAAAGTACAAACCTTCTAGTTGAAAACTCAAGTTTGTAGAAAAATTTCATATTGCTTGTTCTATTGAACGGCTGAGTACACATATATATAGAGTTCTTAGAACCCTTATTCTAGTAGGAAAGGAATCCTAAAATTTAAATCCTGTTCTAATAAAAATCTGTAATTCCTAAAGATAATATATCTAAAATAAAATATCATATTTAACTTACTACTCCTTCGATTTCAATAAGAAATTCTAACATAATCTAAATTTTAGCCCTTATCTTGTATGTCAACTCAATTCCTAATCCTCATTCCACCAAATTAAAGCTTGTGATTGATTATTATCTTTTCCTCTTTTATTTCTTCTATAGATTTGAAGTTTTTTTTTTGCATCAAACAAACATCAAATCAATAGTCATTTTTCAAACACTGCTAACAAATTCTCAGCTTACCTGAAGGACAAGTATTGGAAAGAAGCATTATTAGTACATCAACGCAGTAAGCAGCAAGATTCCAGCAGATCACAAAATTCTCAACACTCCCTTAGTTTTAACAATGGTCCAAATCATGCAACTTAATGACTTCCCTAAGGTGAAAGCTTTTCTACCTAGATTAAATGGCTAAAACCCCTTGGATGACAAGCTTAATTAGATATGTGATACTGACACTATAAAACAGATAGTGCTAGATCAGTACAGTGCAAAATCTCGGCATGTTCCCCAAATGCCTTACATTCAACAGCAAAGGGATCTCTTACTGAAAGCCAGAGCAATAAATTAAGCAGAGTGAGTAACTACATTTCCTTTGTATTTAAAGAGGAATGACTTAAAGCCCCATCATTTTGAACAAAGGGATGATACGACTTTCTAATCATGGAATCAGATACGTCCCAAAGCTGGAAGAGAAGGCATCAATTCCAATCTACATGGGAACATACATAATACCACATATATACTGTAAACGCATCCTAGAATCAATCTTCTTTTCCTTTGGACAAAACATCTCAGAATCAATCTTATTAGTACATGCATCTTGAGTAATTAGTGAACCCGGAAATGGAAGATTACCATGTTCATTGAATAACTCACTTTCATTGACGCTATCATCAAAAGGATGGCTCTGCGAGAATCCCATTCTTGACTTCCTCAAGTCTACTGATGATTGACTTGCAGGATCTAGTCCATCTTCTCTGTCATCATCTCCCTCAGAAGAAGTAGCTGAGATCCAATCCACTAGATTATCAATTCCACGACTATTTCTTCCAAATTTTAATAACCGTTTGAATCCTTTTGGGACATCTTTGCGGGACTGATTGTTTGATGAATTGGCAACAAGAATAGGCTTTTGAGCACTTCCCCACTTCTTCCTCATTCGAGCTGCATCAGCTTCTACTTGGTTGGGTGGGTTAAAACTCCAGGATGCAGGATTTCCCTTAGGAGAGTCAACAGAAGCATCAATATCTGAAGCCTCAAGTTGGTAGGATAACAGATGATGCATTCGTGAATTCCGTGACACGGGGTGCTCTCCTAAAGACTCCTGCAAGGTCCCAACCGCATGGAAGGACGAAAGCAAAGAGGCAGGCAAGTCAGCAACTGAATAAGGAACAATGTAAGAAAGGGATCTCATAGGATCACCATTCTCAGAACCAGACATGACCATCTTGTCCAATCGCTGGCTTAACCTTGCCTTGCTGTTATTCGTTTTAGCACAATCTTCAACCTCAGGTTTTTCAAGCCCCTCCTCTTCTGCTTCACTCTTTTTCAAGTTATTCAAATCATCTATTTCAGAGGGTAATTCCTCAAATTGATTTTCATGTGTAAAAACCTCAGAGGGCATTGAAGTTTTACCAGCACCAGCTCCTCCATAAGGACATTGACCATCACCCTTCTTGAGGAAAGGCTTCGAGTCCATATATTTTGTAAATTTACCATTAGATCCCTGTTGACCATAATCATCATCAAACTCTAAAGGTGCCAAAACAACAACATCATCATTCAAAGAAGAGACATCATTAAATTCACCAGGTCCAGCAGTGCTTTTCCTCAAAGACTCAGAATGTCGTGGTTTTTCTTCCTCAGCAAGTTGTATGTCTTCGCTGAAACTCTTGCTGCGAGTATAGGCTGTCAGTCGTGGGTGATTTATCATTTTGCTGATATCAGTAGAGGGTTTTGTGTTTTCTTTCTTCAATTCACGAAAGTTTGGAACAGAGAGTGCAAGCGAATTTTCTGATTGCAATCTTCGTCTCCCTGAATTGGAGCTAGAGATTTTGGACGACCGTTGAACTGGTACTGCTGCAGTACGAGGGGTGGATGAAGAAAAATTTCTACTTGGCAAAGGCTTTATAATTGAGCTTTTAGCAGAACCATCAATTAAAGATGACTCACTGAAGAATCTATCTTGGCCATAATATTTCTGTTCTGAAAACTCAGAAGAAACTTCGTCTTCTTCACTTTGAGTAGAATCTACAGGAAGCTGTCAAAATGAACAACTTGTGAGATGGGGAAGTCTCAAGATTCCAATTACCAGAAACAAAACAAAATTGCAAGTCCAAAACTTAGCCTTGGAAGTTATCTCTTAATATGTAGCAAGTGACGTTGTACCTGCTCTTTCTTAGAAGTCAAATGAACATTGGACTTTCTCAGACTATCTGCTAGTAGTCGAGCACCAGATGCAGATCTCTGTTTGCTGGCAGATGCAAAAAGTTTGGCCTTCATCTCGGCTCTATTCCGCTCAAGGCTATCTTGCATAGCCTTTAATTTGGCTTCTTTCTCTACTCTTTTTGTACTCCATTCTTCCCTCAGCTTTAGATCTCTTTTTTGTATGTACTTCTCATAGAATTTTCCTCTTGAATCATCAGAAAAGCTAATCTCACAAATATTTTGGCTCAGACTAATGCCATCATCTTGATGGTTCACCAACTTCATAGGAGGAGTTCTGAACTCAGAGCTATCATTAGGAAACTCAATTGGTTCAATGATTGGTTTTTTCTCCTCAGATTGTGTCGGGGATATCTCCACTGCTGCTGGTTTTTTGTACTGCAAGTTTACTGCCAATTTTCGTGCAGAACCATACTGATCTCCAGGTATCCGAAGCTTGTGCTCAGCAAATAGCTTCTCAAGCTCATTAGCTTTCATTTTCAACTCATCATTGAGCTCTTGGTTCCCCTTATTCTGCCTAACCCTTTGAACTTGCTCTGTTGATGTTGTCTGAGCAGAAATAAAATTTGCTTGGCTTTCAGAAGCCTTTTTATTGGGCAAAACAGCCTTGTTTCCCAATATGAGACCACCCTCATCCCTCCCACTCTGCATCTTTCTCATCTGTTCTGGACCAGCAGCAAAAGGTTTTTGGACCTTTATTTTTGGAACTTGAAGATCTCCTGCTTTTACTGACTCCTTTTCTCGAAAAGTAAAGTCCTTCTTTCCTACTTGCTCAATTTCTCCAGTGGTATTATCTGCCCCTACCTTTCCTTGTGGCACCTCTTTAACTTGCACTCCAAAACCACCTTCGAATTGCCCTGAAAGAGATCGGTTATGCGAATGACAAGCCCTAAACTTACTCCGAGGCTGATCCTTGAAGCCAGCACCCTCCACACTATTCCCAAGTTGAGTATCGCCTATCCCACCTCCTGTCTGGCTCAGACTAGCCTGATTCTTAACCAAAATGTTCTCCAATCTCTCTGGAAAGGTTCTAGACTTTCTCTCAGGTCCCCCTAAATCCAAAACTCCAAATGTCTTCTCTTCCCTGCTTGAATTGTCCTTCTCTCCAACTGAATGATCATCGAGTACTAGTTCCCCTTTACCAGCAAAAACGTTCACTTTGGCCTCAGAAGTGACTTGATAATTCCAGGCAAGGTTCTCTTTCAAACCCACCTCCTCATCTTTCACAATGGAACCACCACCATGTCTCTGCAATTCACCCTGATCTTTAGGAATACTCTTGGCCTCAATCTGGACTGAGCTTGTACTATAATTCAATCCCTTTTGGTCCTTTCTATCATCTAATGAATCAAGAATCACACTACTTCCGTTCTGGCACAGAGAAGATGAAGAGGGTGTTAATGCAGGACTATCTGTAAAGTTGTTATCTTTCTTGTCACTTCCCAAGTCGATGCTCATATCACTGGCACCACTCCATCTCCTGAGCACACCTTTTTCAAGTCCAGATGAGACATCAGAAGATAGTCTTCTCAACTCAGCAGATCTTCCCACAACTCCAGTTTTCCCACCTGAATTCTCCTTCTGCTTATTTTCAAACAGGTTGATTCTATCCTGCACACTCAGTCTCCTTCCTGGGGGACCCCGTTGATTTTGTGACGAGTCAGTAGCAGAACCCTCTTTCTTTGCCTCTCCTTCACTGTTCTGTTTCCTGTTAACAGAGAGCAAGGAAATAGGTTGTTCACAGGTAGAGGGATTAGATTGGTTGAGTTGGCTTTGTTCTGAGTTTTGTTGGTCATGGCCAGCTTGTTGGTGTGGGACTTGATTTTGGAAAGGGTGTTGGTGGCCCCTCACATTGTGGGATCCACTTGACTCTTTGGTGGGTTCATCAATTGACATGTCAGATTCCCATGATGCCCGAACCACTTGATCCTCAACACATGGCTTCCATTGACACATCATTTCGGGTCTCCTCTGGCAGAATGAGATGAACTTGGTACAACCATCACTGCAGAATACATGTAAGTATTGATTATTATAATCTTGCCAGATGGACAAAACAAAACAGATGTATTAATTTGAGTTGGTTGAGGAATAGTTAAAATATATTAGAAAACAAGAAAGGTGAGAAGCACAAGGAAATTGGGACCCTGAGAACCAGAAAACCATCCTCTAACTACTAAACCTGATGGATAGTGACTTGTTAAGATGAGAAGAGTAAATGCCAGCCTTATATAATATTCCCACATTTAAGTTTTCTCACTCTTTGTTATAATATCTCAAATATGGGGTAAGGTGTACACTACTTCCTTTGTATCTTTAACCAGAATGACTACTTATTTGTCCCAAATGGCAGAATGTTCTAGCACACTAAAAATGAAGTGTGTGAGACAATAGCCTAACAAGGAGCTAACAAGTAGCCAAGGTTCACTCAGAGCAATACCCTAGACTATAGAAAATTTCCTGAAATTCAGGTGTTCTATGCATCATAAACTTAGGACACACGGGAACCACCTCAGCAATCCCAATGCTTGAGCAAAAATTTTCAGGATTTGTAGTATAATAGAGAATTGAAGTACTAAAGAATCATAATGCTGAGATCATACAAAGCATATGATATTGAATTGGAATGAAATAAAGGGAGGTGGATTCATTAGTGTTAACAATCAAAAAGTGTGCTTGAAAGGGACATTAAATCATCAAGATAGCTAAGTCATACCTTCATAAAAATCATATTGACTCACCTCCCATACCCTCTAAATTGGCTCAACGAAAAAAGCAGTTCCACCAATAAAATGATTGGGATAATAGAACCCATTTCCCTATGCAGAGACCATAACTATTTTTACATGAATACTCAAATTTTTAGCCTAGTCACTTGCCACTTATCAAGGGAAGATGAATGTAGCAGCAGATAACTTTTTAGATATTTATTGCAGCTTCACTTTCAAGATAAGAAGATACAGAAGCACAACTGAAGACCATCTAAAAATGAAACTCCAAAATTTCAACTCTCACTAATAGTGAAAAGTTGCGATTGGATCTATTCATTAAAAAGAATTGATTCAATATGAGAAGTGAATTTGATAAGTTTAACGAATGACTTTTGCAAGTAAACTACAGAGGAAATCAAAGTTGATGATCAAAAAGACACTAGAATGTAAGGAGAGGAGTAGAAGATGATTCACAAAATATTCCTAGATCCCAATGCACCGAATCCCAGATAGCTGTCAAGAAGCACGATGTACAACATAGATTGGAGCTGTTAGAGCCCTATGATAACAAGAAGATACGAAACAGAAAAAAGGAAAGAAGAAAATGAAAAGGCAATTTCCATATGATTACTTCCCTGCTATAGTTGATTTCACTCTCTGGGGTTGACTTGTGACCAATTGTTAAGTAGAAATCATCAACAAAAGGAAAGTCAATTTGAAGAGATAAATGAACCAGAAAATGGAGCTTGGAATTTCAAAAAAAGTTTGCTAATCATAATTGGGCATGATTATTATCTCATCTTAGGATGTGTATATAAATCAGTCCACAGGATGAGGCAGCACAATCAACACCTGGGGGCAATTAATTTTACTTGAAAATGAAGATCAAGAACCATGCACAGGAGCACGTGGGGAAAAAGGCAGTCACAACTCAAATGTTCTGAATCCTAATCTGGTGCTTTGATTGTTGGTAGATTGATGTAACCAAGATACAAGTGATTAGAAGACAGAAACAATATTTTCTTCATTTTTCCTAGTTATGGCCCCCCACACTTGTAACTGCAGTTAATTGGCAGGAATTGGTAGGAGAGATAAAAAGAGTTTTGAGAACCAAATAGGTCTAAAAAATCCCTCAGGGTACTTACTTCAAGCGATGGGCACCAAAGCAATCTGCAAAGTGCTGAAGTTCTGTGACAGCGTCAGGATTGAAACCAGCAGCTGATGCACAATCAAATGCTGCAGTTAAATCCTGGCTAACTGCAGCAAGTCGCACATCCATTGCCCTCAGAAGCTCCTTCCTGCATCATTTGACAGATTACATTTAGGAACAAGCTGCAAACATTGATTCAAATATCGTAGTTCATGTATCTCATAGAATACATATAGCCTCATTTTGCTGAGCAGCCTACTCTACACTATAATCCTTGAAATCATCATTATTACTGTCTACTATCATCATAAATCACTACCAATGCATCCCTGCCTGCTTTTTATAAAAGATGAATACACTAAGTTATCCCTGCAATTTCCATATCTTCCAAATGTTCTACATCCTTGTAAATGATTTAAGATGATATTGATCACTACTCCACCACCCTTCAAACCAAGAAGGAAAAGGAAAGCAAAATAACTTTAATCATGTGGAAAGGTTTCGATTTAATTATGTGGAAAAAGTTTCAATCACTTCAATCGAAATGAAAGACTCAATACATAGAACTTCAAGAATTTCAACATCTGATGAAATTGGCAGCCTCACACCCCCCAGGCACCAGGCCCCGATAAATAGGAAACATTAAATCGAATAGCTTTACTTTGTATCTGCTGCCGCAATGGTTCCCAATCCATTCCCATCTGTAGCAAATTAATCAAAAACTGTGTTAATTTAGTTCAGGTCTATGATAGGAAGGACAGTTCATATAAGATGTCTCAATCAAAAGTGCGTTCACTAGTCTTATTAGACAGATGAAGATAACTTTTCAGAAGTTTTATCATTACCAATGAAAGGCAATATAAAATAAAATCTTATACTATAAAAGCCAGCAGTCAAAGAATCTTTGATCTCTAAATCATAATTGCACTTGGCCTGTTACAATGTAGCAGTATCATCCTACAATTTCCGACAGGCTTATAAACACACAATAATCTAAAGGGAGAAAGGTACAAACCTAAAGCACCAGAAAACTGATCTCCAGCATCCTGAAGAAAAAGTTCTGGAATTCAGCTGAAATGCTCTTTTAAACCATAATCAGAGGGCTTCTGCTACCAAAAATGGCAGTTTACCTGTGAATAAATTTTCCGGGCTGCTTCCAACTGAGACATCTCTGCATCAAATGTGTTAACCATTTCGAGCACCTCAGGTGTACTGACAAACCGCACAAATCTAGGAAGAAGAAGCATAGATGATATCAAAAGTCGAATCATCATTGAGTTCTCCAAAAGTAATGAAGGTATCCTGGTGGGCATTGCATATACCTTTCCAGTGTTCCTTTTGTAAACCAAGCATCGCCACTTCTGCCTCTTTCAACTTCAAGTTTAATTGAATGAGCTGCTTGTGCAACATGGTCTTCTGCAACCTTCAAATGAGTCACAAATGGTTTCACTAGTCCTGAAGCAAGTTTCTCTGTACTTCCATTACTAGAAACAAACAATTCACATCTGGGAAAAAAAAGGAAATACATGTCAAACATTAAATCTGAAAGACAAGTACAACAAGACAAATCAGGAAATTACCTTGTGCGCTTTGGTGACAATCGAAACACAGCATAGTCAATAGGCGTGTCTGTCTTCATTTTTTTTCAACAAAATTTGGACACTACTGATACTTTATCCTCCTTCTACGCCTAATAATGCACATTTGCAGATAGATTCGAGATCCCCAGCTTGTAAAGTAATCAACTCTTAAAGTCAGTAGATTTTCAAGTGAAAAACCCTCCAAATTCTGGTGCAAGTTCTGACAAAGAAAACAGAAGACGATAACCAATTCTGTGGATGAATTTGGTTAAAATGTAACGTACTTCCCATTTTAGGAATCAAACAGGGAAAGTAACACTTAACCGATACACGTTGAGAATCAAAATGAAGAAAATTGGAAAATAAATCGCAGAATATACTCATTGGGTAAGGCCTACTAGTTCAAGACCCTAAATGCCTACAAAAACATCAACCATGGATCTTACTCCTTAAACCCAAAAAATGTACCTAAAATCAGCCACTGTTTGATACAGAAACCAATGTTTCGAACAAACTAAGCAAAACCAGATCTGATTCCACTAAAAATCCAACCTTGAGTGCTTCAAGCCAAACGGAACCCGCTCACATAGATAACCGCATAATCCTAATTCAAATGACAAATCCCAAAAAAAGGAAATCCAATCTGCGTGCACATTAAAGAAACAAGTAGGGAGACGAAAATGCACTAAGTTTGCATGCCAGAAATACAAAAAGTTCACTCATTTCAGCTCAGCTCAAGATTGAAGAACCGCGTGGGAAAAGATCATACCTTTGCATACAACTGAGATCTTGGAATGAGGAATCTGTCCCTCTCTCCACAGTTCACCAAAAGAGCATACCAGTCTCTGTATTCTTTACAAGAATTTGCTCTTTGGAGGTCTTTTTTAAGTTCTAAGAAACCCCAACAATGGAATGGTTTTTGCTTTACTCATTTCACAAGTGCCCATCTTTTGTTTCCTTTTTCTTTTCGCACCCTTTGGCTTTCCCTGGTTTACTCTCTCTACACACTCTGCGCAGTAGAGAGAGGGAGTGCGTGTTTTTCCTTTCTTCCAGGCAAAAGCTTATGTTTGCTTGTGGAGAAAATCTAACTAAAAAAAATTGAAAGACAACGACTCCACATACGTTAACTTGAAATTACCAAAGAGGACATTAGTGTCGTTAAAGTGAGATGAACATGTTTCAAAACTCAATAGAGTTCTTTGTCATTCTTTCACACTTTAAAAATCGAACATATCAGGTGAATTAATAATAAAATTTTAAGATTAGTTAAAATTTTAACCTTATTATTAAAAATCGATTAATTTACTTACGATAATTGTGGTATACCAATACAGGCTCTTATATTTTTAACCTAAACTTCAGAAAAGAGAGCTTTGTTATCTAAAAGTGTCCTACTTGGCTCGAATCTGGATTAAAATTTTTTAGTTTTTTTTTTATTTTTATACTGATTAAATTCCTAATTTTAAATCTTTTATTTTACCGATTTAACTCTCGGTAAATTTTGAAACATTGAGAAAAATTGTGTTTGTTAAAGAGGTTGATCATTTTAGTTGTATGAATATCTTTGTTATTAACTTAAATTTGAAAAATTATTGTGAGCATAATTTTTCATTAAAAAGGCTAAGGACATTTTAGTCTTATAAGTTTAGGACTAACAAATTGGCCCCCTCAAGTCTACTTCATCTTTGTTAGGTTCAAATTCAAATCCAAATTTTGTGTTAACTCTATCTATAAACAATTGAAATAATAATCCCCTTTTAAGACTGAAGAGTTATATTTAATAATAATAATAATAATAATAATAATAATAATAATAATATCTAAAATATAGATATATTGAGAGAAAAATAATAAATTGTATATAGAAATACCTTTGAAAGTCCTTGAGATTGAACATAGCTATCATAATTAAAGTTGAATAGGTCAAGAATGAAGGTCTATTCTGTTTAGGTTGTTTAGTGATAACCATTCTTGATTAATGAACTAGCTAACTTTCTTTGTACAAGAATATTAAAAGGAGGTATTTAATGCCCATCAAAATGGAGAAATTTGTATGGTTTAACATCCTCGGCCTTAAATGCTTTGTTCCGACCCTATTCTCGCATTAAAATAAAATCATTTTTATGTTTATTTACATATAAAACGACACCATTTTAAAACGAAAATATGGTTGAAACGTATAAATGGATGTCGTTTTGAGAGAAAAAAAGATTAGAACAGGATATTTGGAACAGAGCATCTGATACTCAGTTAATTAAATAATTTATGAGATTTATAAAACAAAAATAACGTTTATATATGTATATATATATTCAATTAAAATGTGCATTGGCCACCAATGACCAAATTTCATTCACAAGTTCCCTTTACTGACAGACAGAAAACCCACTATCAATAACAAGATCATATTCTTCATCTCACTTCACATGGTAGGACCCTATTAGTTTGTGTTTTCTTGACTTTGTTTCCTTTACAAGCGTATCTTCAATCTGTTGTGCAAGAAATAAAAGAACAGTCTGTATCTGCACTAGCACACATTGTCCAACAACACAAGCCCCAGGAGTTGGATGCTTCTGCCATGGTTCTGTCTTGATTCATTTGCTTTTCCCTTTCTAAACTTCCCCACCATTGAAGTGTTATAATTTCTGGTACGAACGTATGAGTTGAATCGGTCATTAAAGGGTAGGTGGTGGTGTTAAAATGTCCCTAACATTAGGCATCGTTACTACGTTCTTCTGTGATACAATCCAAGGCATGTTACTTGTATCAGAAAAATGGTTGACAGTAATGAGACGAAGGGGTTTTGGACAATAATGGTTAAGTTGGTCCCTTTTAATTCACCCAATGATCAGTGTTAATCAACCTCCATTTCACCTCTTTTAACCAAAAGCATGAAATTGCAGAAAGTAAGAAGGAAGAATCAATAATGACACTAGAGGCTTGTATATTGTAATGGACTAACGTCAGAAAGAAGACAACAGAGGAGGAGACTTTGTTTTATCCACGAAAAGATGATCCATACGTATTGTACGACTCCTTTTTCTTCTTTCCGTTATTCACATTGGGCCCATATATGTATCTTTCAAAATGTGTTATTATGACATGATTATTGTCACTTGATTAAGATTACTATAAAAGAATATAAATACTTAAATGGCACAATGTTAATTCTCTTTTCCCTTAGATAGGGAAGACAATTCTCGACATATTGGTCTAAGTTTAGTTATTTTTTATGGGTCGATTTATAGGTCAGGTTCAAGCTTATACTAATTCGAAGCTCAATTATTTTAAACAAAACAACATCATTTTATTTAAAAAAGTTAAATCTCAAGGCTAGCAATAGTCTAACTAACCTAAAATCTGATCCAATTTTAAAAATTTAACCTGGCTAACCCGTTGCCATCCCTACCTATGCAAGCAACTTGATAGCTGGGGTTGGATTGGATCCCACCGAGCACCAGCAATATAGCTAACAGCTTCACTTTGACAATTGCCTGTAGTGTTTGCTGCAACTAGTCATTAATGTACAGGTCCAACCTTTTTCTTTAGTTTTTTTTTTCATTGCTACGCAATGGTCCACACCAAATACAGATGAACTATCCAACTGGGAAGATCCCACATTCTTTATCTAGTTCATGAATTGACATTTTGGGTGCATGCAAAGCATTAGCTTGACTATTACATTTAGGTCTATGATCATTTATAAAAGCTCCATGTCTACATAAGGTCTTCAATACTTTCTAAAAGTAAGATTCAGACGTCCGGCACGAAGATTTGTCTCTTCAAGTAGGGACTTAGGAGCGGTGTTCGGGAGGATTGAACTTACACCATGAAATATATGTCTAGAAATCCCACCAAATATCACAACATCTCCAGAATCTAGTACAAGTTTCTTCGCCTTTTCAACATCCCTTTGGTCACCGTATAAAAATTCTCCAGAATCACCGATTGAGAAAGAAACTACAGGTAATCCTTGGCGAAGACTTTCTTGACTTTCATCTTTATCCTGTCCAGCAAACCAGGAGTTATCAGTATTTTGGGTAAAAGCAGAACCCAAGCAAGAAGGGTGCATTCAAGTAATATGTAAGTTGGGAAATTGAAGTAAAAATATTGCAGCATCAGTTCAAATGGGGTTGAGAAAAATGGCAATCCAAAAAATGAGGACAAGAAATTTTCATTCCAAACCTGATGGAGACCAAGCCGTCCACTTGCAGAGTAAAAGTTTACAATGCAGATGTTTGGTGACATCCATGGCAGATCGTCTTCTGCATTTTTTACTCTAGCATTGCTTTCAATGAGGGCATGTGAATCTTTGATCGCTTTCTCAACAAGGAAATGAAGTTCATGAGGAATAGTTGGTGTCTTAGAACCATCTATTGGGCGATACTCTCCATATTGACTTGTATCAGGGTCCCAATTTTTACCAAGGCACATCATTTTCAGGTGCAGCCTCTTACCATCACGATAACCAGGTTGGTAGAAACCTCCAGAACTCAGTCCAAGGTTTCGGCATAGTGTTACTATTTTGATCTAGAAGAACAACAGAATACACTAACTTAGGGGAAACTACATAAACAATTTCTTGGAAGAAAAGCTTCTCTACACTACTAAGAGTCTAAGACCAGTAGTTTCTGAAAAGATTAACCACATCCTAGTTTAAATAATCAAGGAATTACATGTCTGAACATTATTTACCACCTTTCAAGAAATAGCAACTGAACTTGCAAGTTGAAAATTAAGTAACCATGAGTTTAGGCATGCACATGATCAGTATGAACCACAATTTTGCAAGAGATACAAAAGAAAGCAAATATAGGACCTGATCATCCATGGATAAGTAGCCCTTTAAAAGAACCATTCCAGGTCTTAGGATACTGCCGCTTATTCCCTTTGTAGCACGTTTAATTTCATTCCGTCTTTCCCTGTTCTTGACAAGCAGAGATGGTTTTAACATGAAAGGAGTTTCAGCTTTAGGAGGGCAAATATCAAAAGGTTCAACTAATGCCACTTGCTCTGACTGCCCTAGATCTCCAACTGTTACATCATAATTCGAACTCTTTCCAATGGAAGTCTGTTTCTCGTTACTCAAATGAGAAGAACAATGCACAGAATCATCCTCAATGACTGAACCTGAAACCAATGAACACTCATTATCGATTGAACCACGGGCCTCACCACTAATTTTCTCCTGCTGGGATAAGACTGCACAGGTAAGTTCATCTCCAGGTGATTTCTTTTCATCTCCAGGTGATTTCTTTGGCTTGTACACATATCTTGGGGAACCTCTACCATTGACGTTCCTTGAAAAACTACCCCGTAAATTCTGTTGGGAATTTGTCCCTCTTCTATGAGACCCAAAATTCCTACCGCTAAAACATTCATCAATAGCTGAGTCATCTTCTCCAGCCTAAATAGTTGGCAGATCAAATCACAATATGAATCAGCCAAGAACACTGAAGCAACCATATTACTGAAACAGTCTTGAAAAGGACATAAAACAAAACAAAAACCCATGTAGAAAAAGTGAAGCAAAACAACAAAACCAGTCACTTTCGAAGAAATACATGTTACAACGTAATCGTAGTAAGATGACTAAGAGAAAGAGACAGGGAATGGTAAACTTACCAGGTTATTACGAGGAGAAGAATGAAACGCTGGTCTAGAAGAGGAAAAGTCTCCTTTTCCTTTTCCTCGACCTCTACCTCTGCTCCTAATCATCGTTTGGTGTCTACTCCTACAGCGTTGGAGACTTCAACAAGGGCGGTGGCTTGGAGAATGGTGATGTACGCAGAGTTTTAAAAGGCCAGAAAGCATGCGTTTCTGAAAGTGTGGCCTTTTGTAACTTTTGTCATTACTATATTATTCACTTTCAATATTGCTATAATAATCTATCGAAATTGAATTCTACAACTATACATTTTTATGAATATTTGATAAATGGAATTTCATTTAAGTTAATACAATTTGGACTGTTTACTTACAATCTATATTATATATATTTACTATAATGAACAGCTCTCAGTATTAAACAGATGTAAGTGAAGAAGAGCCATACTTGGTAATTTTCTATATCTGCGCCAACGCATTTCACCATCACAAGTCTCTCTTCTTGAGAAAATTTGAATCGGAGACCTAAAACGCAGATGCTACATTGAGGTTTTCCCCCATATATATGCTCCTTGTATTTGGGTTTTCAATAATTCTTATCATGAGTGCATCAATGATTTCAAAGGCCTTTTGATTTGTGTTTGACTTGTAATTTCCTTCGCTTTGGTTAGATCTTCGTCGTTCATGGAGGTAGATCACTAGGGTTTTCTGTTGTTTGTTTTCTGTTGCATTGGTCGTAAATAGAAACCTGTAATTTTGTTAAAAATGAAATCTTTTGTCGGTTCCTTATTTCGGATTTCCAAACTAGGCTTGCTCTGGGCGAAAGCTGCGATTTTCATTTGGATTTGGGAATTTTGTTGTCGTTTTGATTATTGGAAAGAATGAATTTTGGGTTTTTGGGGCCGTAGAGATCGGTTGCTTAGTGGGCATTTTTTTTCTTTTGGTGAAATGCGAGTTAATGCAGTAATTAAGACATAGGATTTCGATCTCATGCGAATTTTTAATGGGTAGGCCTCCCAGCAAGCTTTATTGATAAACTAATGCAGTTCTTCTGTAAATACGAGGAAGTGGGAAAGTAAAGATGGTGAAGCTTACTATGATTGCTCGTGTCACGGATGGACTGCCGCTCGCTGAGGGATTGGATGATGGCCGTGATGTGAAAGATGCTGAAATGTACAAGCAGCAAGTGAAAGCTTTGTTTAAGAATCTTGCAACGCACCAGAATGAGCCTTCAAGGATGTCCATTGAAACTGGCCCTTATGTCTTTCAGTATCCCTCACATTTGCTTTAGTCTCTTTCATAATCACTTTTAAGTGTAGACTTCAAAAAAGGAGTATTGTTGGCATGCCAAAATTATTCTTTGTTTGCTTCATACTTTTTCTTCCTCGAACTCCATTACTATGTCTGAACCTTCTGTAGAGTCACTCAATCTCTTGAAAGATGTGTCGAAATGGGTTCACTGCTTAATACTATGTAATGTTAAACAATGGTGTTCAGGATGCATGGGTGGCATGTTCTTTAATTGCTGTTGCTTGGGAAGGTCATAATGAAAAAGTTAGGATTTCTTAATGCATGTCAAGGGCTTTCTAATGAAATGGTTATTAACCTTTTTGTTGACTGCCTTCTTAGTGTCCATTAAAGGGAAAAACATCAGATTCACAAGAGTAATGATGTAAACATTCAAACGAAATTAGATTGCTCTAGTAGACCTTCGCAAATTGAATCATCATGATTGTAGTTCTCTTAGTTAACATTATGGGTTACACTTGAGCAGTTCGTTGCTTAAAGCTGCTTTTACAATTATCTTTTCTTGCAAATTTGACTGTTCATTTTGACTGCTGTTTTCTTGTTATACTTTTTGAGAAGTGAAACAGTTTCTGTGATTTCTTGACTTGATACCTTTAGTTATATTATTGAAGGACGTGTATGTTACCTCACCATGTGTGACCGTTCGTATCCCAAGAAACTTGCCTTTCAATATCTTGAAGACCTCAAGAATGAATTTGAGCGTGTCAATGACGCCCAAATTGAAACTGCTGCTAGACCTTATGCATTCATTAAATTTGGTAGACCTCTTTTAGTTTTTCTTCTTAATTTTCTAATACTGAATTGAACTCTCCTCGGTGACTTCATGTTTTCTTCACATGGATTCTACTGTCACTAATAGGCCTGAACTTTAGTTTTTGTTTTTCCTCTCCAAGATACTTTCATTCAGAAAACAAAGAAATTGTACCAGGATACTCGCACTCAGCGGAACATTGCTAAGTTGAATGATGAACTCTATGAAGTCCATCAGATTATGACTCGCAATGTGCAAGAAGTTCTTGGTGTTGGTGAAAAGTTGGATCGTAAGAGATATTCCTTTCTCTTTGGTTGTTTTACTGTATCAGATTGTTGCTAGCTTGTTTGAGCCTACCAGAAGAGAATATTACTGACTGTTAAATTTCTCACAACGGGATTATGTTAATGATGCTTCACTATATTTTATAGAGTTGGAGAAAATGTCTGTTTCCTGTTTAAGTTACCATTTGCATATTGGTTGGATACTTGAGTCCGTCAGTTGTGCTGCCATAAAAGACATTCTTTTAGCTTCTTCTATTAATTGGAATGGAGACTTGTACTTTCAGTTACATATTGATTTTGGTGTTGTGACTTGGTTTCTTTTTTTCTCTTGAAATTAATAAGTTTGATGCACATTTCACCAAAGTACATATTAGTTCAGTGGATCCTTTGATGAGAATTGTTGTGGAACTGATTGTCGTAAAGGCATGCCTTACTTTGCTTGCATGCTACAGGAATTTTTGTGGAAATGAGAATGCAAATGGCCTTTTTGACAGGATAAACATGTCTAATGGGAATTCTTATTTGCATGATATCTTTGTGATTGGATCTTTTGGTTACGTTCAATCTGGACAATTTCCCTGAGCTTTTGGTCTGTTGTTACCTTATGCTGGTTGTATCTGTTTGTCCAAAAATGATATACGAAACTTTCATCCCATTATCGACTTCCTTTGCTGGACTTGGTTCATCTGTCTCTCTCGAAAAGAATCCTTACTGTTCTGTCTTCCCATCTCAAGCTCTATCCTAACACAGCTTTTGCATATTCCTTTAATGATGCAGAGGTCAGTGAAATGTCAAGTCGGTTAACATCAGAATCTCGTATATATGCTGACAAGGCAAGAGACTTGAATCGACAGGTTAGTTCCATTGCTATGGCATGAAGATTGGATCCGTCCTTCTTTTGCATCTTCTTGTTCGACATGCATTTAACTTTTGGGATGTACATAGAAAAATTGTATTTTGTGGCTAAGGCTAAACCAAGCTTTAACTTTTCTAATTGTTTTCTTACTTGTTTATACATTACATTTAACTCCTCCCTACGCCATACTCACTTATCGCCCTTCAGTTATGGTTTTCACCAGTGAGTGCTTTTTACTAATGGTTTGTTTATACGGTTGCAGGCATTGATTCGTAAATGGGCCCCTGTTGCTATTGTGTTAGGAGTTGTATTTCTCCTTTTCTGGGTTAAAACAAAGATCTGGTGATCTAGTCGCCTTTCTAGCAGTTGAAAAATTTGTTCAACTACTTACCTGGGTCTCTGCAATGCCATCTCTGGTTGTCTTTGTCCCAGATTCTCTGAACTTCACAGGCTTTATGATGTTTCAAGGACTAGTTCCAAGATAATGACCTAATCTTGTTTCGAGAGTAAGCACTATCAGATTGTGGATCACATGTACGAAAAGACTCGACAACAGTTTGAAGTTGAACTTTAGTTTCTCTAATTGGCACATTTTAGGTAGCTTCCAGCTATCATATGGAAGTGGGAAGAGACCCCTTACCTTACAACCAGATTAAGGGCAAAGTATATAGGAGATAACTTCGAGGAACTTATACTCTCAATCCATATATTTGTGATCAGTACTAGAATTGATTTGAGATACAAAATGATGTTATACTGTTAGCAAATGTAGATTTACCTTTCCTGATTTGTGCATGTTCCTCTTGTCCGATATAGTTAATCATTTGATTTTTTTTTTTTTGTTACTTA
>JANJEY010000005.1:7179571-7200274 GCA_024703695.1 Erythroxylum cataractarum | reverse complement strand
ATGGCATAACCAAAAACTCATAGTATCCATGCCATGACCTGCTGCAAAACATGCTCCAGACTTCTATATTCTAATGTTGATAAAGAGTCATTTCAGCCATACGAGTGCACCTATTCTGAAACCATAATCAGACAACTTGAGTGTTCCTCGTACTCACTGCTCGAGTTCTTACAAATGTTAATCAATGTCTAGTAGAACGCAAGATGGAACTTGGATCTCATACTTAAGCTCAGCCAACTGATGAATGAATAAGGCCTAGTAATTCGACCTCTCATGGTCATGGAATATCAACCCATATAACATAACAGTGATCATAAGTATGAGACTCTGTGGATCACTTAGACTACTTGACCCGACAATGTTCAAAATTCTAACAATAGCCGTTTGAACCTCAAATAGGCGGCAATTGAAGAACACACCACTCGGTAGCCTAGATGAAAGCAGCAAAAAACAACCCGGCAATGGGAATCTCCGAACCTAAACGCCAACGTGATGACGAAGAAGATTACACGGAAAGTGATGGGTCTGATTCAGATTATGATTCCGACATGGATCCAAGTTATAGCATTATTGAGGAGACTGGAAACAAGCTATCGAATCTGTCTATCAAGAAGAAGTCTACGTCACGGTTAGTGTCTTCATTTGCAGCCATTAAAGACAAGGAAAAAGTTTGTTTGTTTTTTATTTTATTTTGTAGAATGTTTGATAAAAGGGTAAATTTTTATTGGTGTAACAGTGCTAAAAATTTGAACCTGGGCATGGAGAAAGATTTGGAACAGGCTGATGATGATGATGATGCTGAAGAAGAAGAAAGTTTCTTAGAAGTTCAAAACTTTATAGAAGGTCAGTGCATTCAGTATGCGCTTCTTATGCATTCAAGTCCTTTAGATAAATGCCGACTGCCAAATAACTCGAGGTAGATTACCAGAAAAGAATAAACTTAACGAACAAACTTGTGATGCTATCAATTCAGTCTACAAATGCGTGTCGTCTCAATTTTTTTCCTTTTTCATTTTTGCTACATAAATGAGGATCCGTAGCGAAGTCACTGCCTCGCACATATAACTTGATGTTACGTTGCGGGGTTTGGGTGTTCTCCTGGTGATGTGATCTTTGTTTTACAATGTCGCGGCAGCTGGGAAGATAGAAAAGCTGAAACTATGTCAATGCAAAGCTTATTTGAAAAGGAATGGATTGAGGCTCACTGGCAATAAAGGCATACTCATTGAACGCATAAAGGAGCATCAACAGTAATTTGAAGTGTTTCTGTGTAATTAACTCTTTTCTTTTTTAACCGTGTTTCTTTCTTGAATAGTTCACTTCTTTCGGATCATGTAGGTTGTTGAAATGTGGAGGAGAGGAAAAGTATCCGGTATCCAGCTTTGTTCTGAATTGTAAAGGCAAGCAATCTTTGAACAAATTTTCAGCTTGAACATGAAGACTAAAGTTTAGTGCCAAATTGGAAGGCTATGCACTTTTGTTGCATTGAACTATTTGCATGATGAGGTTTATGATTAGTTTCAGTTCAATTGTCATTGGTTGTTGAAGTTAAGATGGGATTATCGAGGTGTAAATGCCGAATCATCATGCCTTCCTCTTATGTCTTCACATATGCGTGATCACTTTATAGCTTTCTGAAGTTAATGCTAAAAGATTTCTTATATTTTTGTCTTTTACTTTCTTTCTTAGTTCTAGATTTCTGGTTATTTCACTGCCATGCACTGATGATCATGAACTTGATGCAGGTGATGCATGCAAAGGCGATGTTGTTCTTTTTGAGCAAAATGTTTATGAAATGTGAGCTATTGGCTATAGTTGTGCCTTTCAACAGAAAAGATGGATTATGATGGACTGCTATAATGATGACAATCCTCCAAGCGTTGTTTCCTAAACATTGTTTTTGATTTCCTTGTCCCTTTTTTTGGTTTCATAGGTACAATATTGCTGCAAGAAGTGCTGGTGGCCCTCCTTGTGGCAAAAGACTTGTCGCAGGTCGAATTGTCAAGGAAAGCTATGGGGCTGCCAAGCAACAGCATACATTTACAGTGAGTCAAAAGAAGTATTAAAGTTATAAATTTCCAGCTGTATTAAGGTGTCCGTGAAAATAAGATGAGCATATTAATCACTCATTTACACTTTTTATGAATTGCAAAATGACATTTTAGGTTCAGGATCGAAAGTTCAAAACATCCATCTAAATTTTGAGGGCATCTCAATATTGCGGAAAATAGTTGGATACATCTGAATCATGTAATTTTCGTGACTTATGTGGATAGTGGTGTACCATTTTGTTCACATTATAATATGGTCGTTTGTGGGTAAACTATCAAAAGGAAGTAACTGAATGATGATATGCCACTAAGTAGGAATGTTGTCTCCAGCTCTTTGTAATTTGAAGGCGATCTGTCTGGTGTAATACCCTCTACTTGGTCTTGGAAATTTTAGTTCAGATTAAATATCCGGTAGACTGCTGACCTTTTGGTGTCTATGAACAGATAGAAGTCCTTTGGAGCAAAGGGAAGATGTCACTGCCTCCACTTCACCCACTGCTAATAAAGGGTCGAAACCTATATCGAATGGGAACTCTAAGACAGGTTTCAGCATCTAGAAGGCATTCTTGATTGTTTTCCTTTCATGTGCACAAGGTGAAAATTTTGCAAACTTGCCGTTATTGTCTCTCAGATGTGGGAAGATGAAGACGAAAGGTGTAAAGTTCTGATGGAAAAGCACTCAAGGGGTTCTATTGCTAGGTCAGATAGAGAAACCAGAATCCAGGAGAAAGAGAAGAAGAAGTTGCTGAGAGAATTAAGGTTCTTTGTTTTAATTTCACTGGACAGTATCTTCACTTAACAGGTTTTAGGCATATTGGTGCAGTGCAACTGCTAGCCAGTTTAGGTATTCTTATATTTCTGTAACTTTCTGTATGTTACAGGGCTGAAGGGAAGAAGGATCCTGAAAGCAGCCTGTCCCATTTGATAGGTAGTCAGGGAGTTCAAATTCATCAATCACGTTCTGCTCTTGACGTGCAACAAACAGTTGTCCAACCTCAGAAGTCCCATATCTCTATCAATGTGGGAACAACATTTTCCCAATCTCGACTGTCAGGCGTTTCTGTTGAATCAGGAAACATTGGGGTTAAGTTAAACAACCATGAAGTTCAGAAACACAGTGCTGATAGCGTCAATAATGGCAATTTTGCTTTCCATGAGCGCTGCAGGGGTTGGCAAAATGGGATTTCTGGCTTTCATCATCCTGGGAATCATCCACTACATAAACAGCCATTAACTGTGCAAAATCAGCCCCCCTTAAGAAGCTTGAACCATCACCATTTGGCAAACCTACCACATAGACAAAGCTATCAAAAGCTTCAGCTATGCAGATATTATGCTCGGGGAAGATGCTACTATGGAGACAATTGTAAATTTATACATGAATCAGGGGATGCACACAGCCTAAAGAGGGAAGAAAGGTGGTGATCTGATAATCAAAATGGCAGGAGAAACAATGACAAGGACTTTAAAATCTTTTGTATGGACTATGGATTGTGCCATTGTTTGAACATTACCAAAAATACTTGTTATGCTTTACTGGTAATTGGTGAGCTTGTGAATGAAATGACGTATTCAGAAAGCAATGATCTATCGCTTTCCTTCTTGACGTTACGCAGCTTTGTTCGAACAGAAAACATTTCAAATTAATGCTCTTATTTGCCTTTTGTGCTTACGGATACATTTCTACAAACATTGTTTTACATTTAATTGATTACAAAGATATGAAGCCATCAACCTTGCTACTCAGAAAATCCAAAAATTAAAATATTTAATATTATTATTTTAAAATAACAAAATTATATTGATAAAATAGAAATATGATTAATTGTTACTAAGTTACTCTTGACATCTTTACACAATCATCTACTTCCAGCCAGTTTCCATGCATAGCAGCCCAATGTAGTATTTATATGAAGCTTTGGGTTTATGTTGAAAAAAGTTGGTGACGGTTAGACTTTGAACTGGACGAGCTTTTCAAGCTACAACAAAACGGATCTTCACTTATGCATTCCCAACTGAGTTGCTTTTTGTCACGCCTTGGAGTTCCATTGGAGAATTTGTAATGCTTCCAACTGAGCCCATGGTCTGAGAGCTTAACTGGGGACTAGCAGGACAAGCCTCTGGATTACCGGCACTCATGGCATGAATTGCTCCTGAACTTAGCTGTGGGCTCATTGAGGTTCGTTGGCTCATTTGCTGGGGGCTTGGCTGCTGCTGAGGCTGCTGTGGCTGAGGCTGCTGGTTCAGTTGTGGAACTCCCATGGTCGAAGGTGATGGTGAACCTACTTGTGAAGGTGAAACAACAGCCTGCAAAGAAGAACCTGCTTCTTGCTGCTGCTGCTGTTGCAATTGCTGCTGCTGCAATTGCTGCTGCTGCTGCTGCTGCTGCAATTGCTGCTGCTGTTGTAATTGAAGTTGTTGCTGCTGCTGCTGCTGCTGTTGCTGTTGGTTCATATACATATTCATACCAGCCATTAACTTTGGTGGACCCATTGGCCCAATGGTACTCCGCTGCATCGGGTTCATGTTACCCCGGGACAGAGACTGACCAAGCATGGAAAGACCAGCAGAAACTGGATGCATCTGTCTAGCTCCTGACATCCCAGCTATGCCTGACTGAGGACTACCTAACATGCTTGTTCGGTTTTGCATTATCTTAAGCTTAAGGAGGGCAGCTTGAGCGGGAGTCATCTGTCCACGAAATTGCTGGCTTACCAAATTCATAGGATTTTGACCCATACTACTCATACCAGACATAGGTGCCATGGGTCCAGAGATTCCAGGCCCTATGCCTCTAGCACCTCCAATACCCATTGGGTTGCCGAGCCCCCCGAGACCAACCATGTTGTTGGCCATATTCCCCATGCTCATGGCTGTTCCAAGTCCCATCATTTTCCTCTGTTGCATCTGCTGCTGCTGCTGCTGCTGCTGCTGCTGTTGCTGTTGCTGCAATTGCTGTTGTGGCTGTTGTTGTGGTTGCTGTTGTTGTTGTTGCATTTGTTGTTGTTGCTGCTGCTGTGGTGGTGGCTGCTGCTGCTGCTGCTGCTGCTGTAACAACTGAAGCTGGAGAGGGGAAGGCTTATTGACCATGTGATTTCCCAACTGCATGTTTGAACCCTGACCAATAGAACTTAAGTGAGACAGTGGATTTGATGGAAGCACCAATGATGACCTCTGGAATTGTGAATGTGGCTGTTGCATCAAAGCATGTTGATTGTGCTGTTGATGATGTATTGGTTGCTGCTGCAGCAACTGCGGTTGCTGTTGCTGGATAGATGGTTGTAAGTCCAACAGCTGTGATCTTGCAGGAACTGAGACTCCTGACAAGAGACCTTGAGAAATTTGCAAAGCATGTGCGTTGCCAGGAGGAAGTATCCTTGTGTTGGCTAGTAGGCTTGGAGATGAAGGAATAGATGCATTTCCACTAAGGATGGGCTTTACATCGTTGGATGGTTGAACTAAAGCTGTTTCATTATATTGATGCACCTCAGCTGGTGTATTATTTGAGATTCCTGATGCAACTTGTTGATTATTTGACACAATATTCATGGGTGTTGGTCTTTGTTGAATATTATCTTCAACAGCATATCCTTCTCGCATCATCTGTATAAACCAATCCGTTAATCAGGTTCACAAGAAACCAACACAATATCTTCTGCTCATTAAAAGGTTTTTCTTTTCTAACATACCAGCGAGGAAGCTTGTGATGCTAGCAAATCTGCAAAATGCTGCAGAAAGAATTGATGAAAAAAGCAAATCAAAAACAAAATACATAAGTATTTTTATAAGCAAGTTTAATGCGAGATAGCAAATTGTAAAATATTACAAATTTATGAGGCAATTGATAATACTATAGTATAGTAACTATATCCTGCTACCCTCATTGCCCAACAAACTAATGTCACAGCATACCTCATTGTGCAACCATGCCCCATGTTAAACAGGGAACAAAAGGCAGTCTTGCACATGGGAAAATGACTACATATCACATATCATAATGAAAATCTGCAGGTAGTAAAATGATGATTGACAAAGGAACACTAAAGCGTAGGTAGAGTGGAGTATCAACCAAAGATTGTGAGTGGTATATCTATCAAAGTTAAATTGAGCTTCAAAGACATATGATGAGGAAAGTAAACAAGAAATAATGACAAGGAATGTCTCTGATTACGCTATAACAAAGACTATGAGCTTTTGCATTGTTCATGATCCACCACTACATCCACTGAGTTGGTACACATAATGGAACTTACACTATTGGGCAAGGTAGGAAGATAATCCTCTGCTGACAAAACATCGCCATCTTCTACTTCTCCATAATGCATTGCTACAGTACCATCATTTGGCTTCTGAGACATGATCATTCTAGTACATATCCTCTGCACATAACCACCGTTCCCTAGAAAAGCAAAGTTATAAGCTGTGTCAGGTAGGGAATTCTCACAACTATACGATGCTATAGACATCGTAATTCAACAAACCTGGAACTCTTTCTGCCATTATAAAATTTATTACTCTCATCTTGCACACATTTATACTGCCACCAACAATTGACTTGGATAATGGCCAAGTATCATCTTTGAAATCACCAACAATGGCTAAGTCAGAGAGACAACCCATCAGAGGTTTAGGTGAATATGTGTTGGGTTTCCTCACTGGGTAGTCTTCGACCTTGTTCCTTCTGCAGTTAAGTTGATGTCTGTAACAGAAGCCAGTAGGAGATAAGTAACAAGATGGTGGGACCTTGAGTGTCATTTACTAAATAGTATGATCTCATAAATCTGAAAAAAAAAAATCAAATTGCGAGGTGATAATAATTGATATACCTTGCAGTGACCATCTCTATCTTTGAGAATTTTTCAAGCATGGCTGGATCAGCAATAGGTAAAGTTCCAACAGAAGGACTATTTGCATTTAATGGGACATTTATATTACTAACACTTGCAGGAGAGCCAACCCCACTCATTACTGGGGTCCTTGGTAGTGAATTTGATCTTCGCTTACCAGCTGCTTGGGCCTGATGCTGCCTTTGCAAAGAATCATTAGCACTGGACGTCAAGGATGAAGTTCCACCAACTGCAGTAACTGAATTGACTGCCGCCTTCTCCTTTTGTGATCCCAGTGCAGAAGTAGCAGCAACTGCTCCAAAGTTAGGTCCTGCTGAACCACTAGAGAATTCTCCAGACTTTGATGATAATGGAGACTGAGCCAAAGCCCCAGCAGATAACCGGGGACTTTGCACTGGCTTCCTCTTCTGAAACTGTTCCTCCTTCCTAAAATCTTGACCAAGATTGTTCCAAGCTGCCTGGGGGAAATTAGTTCTTAAGAGCTGATGTGGTATTCTTTGTTGTATCCGTGTTTGCTGCGCATCCAAATGGCCTGCATCTGTTTCCATCATCTGCATGTCATTCTTACCATGACTGAACTCTGAGCCATCAAGTTTGTCAGAATCAAACTGTTCTTCTTTTGGGCCAAATCTCACAACTGGTTGTCCTGTGGAGAGTGAGGCTGTTCCAGCATTTTGATTCATGACCCCTTCAAACATCTGCTGGGAATACTTCTGGCCACCAGCATTAGCATACTGAATACCTCTAGCCATCGCTTGGTGCTGCAATAGTGAACTCTTCCAGTTCATATCTGATGCATGGAGGCCATCCATATGAGGTCCTAAATGCTGCTGAATTCCATCGAGACCAACTGGAGTAAGCCTTGATCTCTTCATAGAACCAGATAAGGGTGATAATTGAGCATCTTGATTGTCCCTCTTCCCATGAAGGGAAGTAACAGGATTCACATTGTCATTATATGTGATCATCATCTCCTGCCCAGAGGGGGAGGCTCCAGAAATGCTGGCAAGCCCTTGATCCTGCATACTTCTTGGGGTTACAACCCCCATTTGATACCTTTGTTGGGACACCAAAGGCAGTGCTGGAATATTTCCATCTGGAATGAAGTTTCTTGTTCTCAGAGCTAACAAGTTATTAGAACTAACATTTTGTGCGGTTAAATTCTCTTGGACATGTGGGGGCATTGCAGTGCCTGAAATAAACCCCGATTCTCCAAATCTGCAGTTAGAGCTTTCTGGCACACGATCTATGCTTACCTTTTTCCCAAGTGTCCTATTATTAGATGTGACAGTAACTTCCGGCATCTGCTTGAATCTTTTTCTGCGCAAACTGCTTACTGCTAAATCAAGCTGCCAATGAAATTCAGCAAAGCATAAACATATCAACAGATCGCTCCTGCCAATTAACCTTAAATAATGACCCAACATTTACCTTTGTAGGAACTGGATTAGTACATAGCCTATCCAATTTTGGTGCAGGATCTAAACAAAGTTGTGGTTGCAAGGCTTTCAATATCAGGGACTCTACTTCCTACAGTCAGACATTACAAGACGTAAAATGTGAATATCATTTCTAGAGGAATCAAATGTACCAACCATGCTTACCATCAAGTCGCCATATGTCCAAGAATTATCAGAAATCGACGGGATATCTTTTACCACATTCTCCAGTGACATCTTAAGGCAAACTTTATTCACAACAGGGTGCCCATCGACAGATGAAATAGTAGAACCTTGTTCAGAAGCACATTTTCGATGATCTTGAACCTGCAAGAGTTTCAACATTGAAAATTCTCTGAACATATGGCAGCGTCAATAAGTTCTGGAGTTTCACAATTGCAAATTCGCCCAAACGAATGTTTTATGCATCTAAGTTGTTTATCAATATATGTACATTCCAGTTTCTAATGTTTCCATTCATGATCAGACGGCAAAATTTGTAACATATATGTAAATTACTCACCTCACATATTATTGTCCCATTAACATATTTACAAGGTATACCATCCAGTATATCTCCAGGCAACCGGCCAGACTCAATTGCCTTCATATACATGAGCAAAATAACAAGCCAATAAAAAATCAGCTTGTGAAACAATTGACTAACAATAGGAAAAAGAGCACAAACTCATGAGTATAATAGTAATCAAAAAACATTTTAACAGGAAATATCCATGCACAGGATATTTTTCTACAGCTATGGTGCATAAATGTTCTGAATCAGAATTAGAAGAAAAGCAACAAGCATAAATATACCGAGAACAGAGTTTCAGATGCCCTATCATAAGGATGCAATAACTTTGAAGTATCTTGAGATGTCGCTTGATGTGCAACGTCAGTCTGAAAAACACGAACTCCATAGAATTAGAAATACCAAAAAGAAACAAAAGACTTTTTTTTTTCTCCACTTCTTCAATTGATCCAAAAATGCTAGGGCTACTCCCTACAAACCTCTGAAGGTTTTCCAATAGAATATCCATCAGGGTACAGGTTCAAAGTGAATGAGGCTTCATGTTCTGAAAAGAGAAAGCACAAATGTTCAACAGATTCTACTGATACAAGAACATCAATAGTTGAGTTTTGGAGACAAACCAGAGATGGATGACCTTGGGATGCTAGCTGTAACCTCACCACTCCCATGAATGACACCCTACATTACAAACATTTCAAACTATAACATGTGAAAGCAGCATATGAAATCACTTCACCCTCCACATGATCAAGTAACAGATCTCACAGTGGCAGCTCTACATTTGTACAAGAAAGATTATCACTTAAGGAAGTGCAACCAAGTTCCCTACATGAAACATAATCTCCACAACAAATGCAAGCAATAACTACAAGCCACAATTTGAAAGCCCAGGAGTTGAAGGTACATATAGAAATTACACATGTAGAAATTACAGCTTTGCATCAATAAATTACAAAAATACACAACTTAGGAAGGATGGTGTATCCAATGACCATAAAGAATACTGCAGGCAAACCCTTTAAAGAAAAGAAAGAGCAAATCAGAGAACAAATGTTAAAATGAGCAAACCAAGTTGCGCCAAGTGCAGATTCAAGCTATCAGAATCCACAATGCAAACTACATAATAAATAAAGATATCTAGCGTCAAACTGGAACTGCACATCAAATGTTCCCTAAAACAGGCTCTTCATCAAAGGATTCCAAATGATATTTAAATAGCAATGAATAGCTAACAAGATAATATCAGTTGTGCTCTTATATTCTATAATTCAAGTTGACGAACAAAACTAACAATAAGCCATTCCCTTTCGGTTTATCTTTAAACAAAAATTTTGTCGGAATACTTACATTCTTGGAGCCAACCAATGAATTCTCCTCAGAATCATCTAACTCCTCATCCAAAGCAGTCTCAGGTTGGACAACAGCCTTGGGGCGGAACCTAGTACCAGTTTTTGAGATCTTAAACGAGACACCCATTTGAAGATTGAGTTGCTTGGACCAAGAGAAAGTGATGAAAAATCAGAAAGAAGGGAAAAAGAAGGTAGGAATTTTAAGGACAGGGTTACTTATCAAGGCTGGCGTCACATATAGAACTTGTAAAGAACCGAGGGCTTATGTGGGTGTTTAGATCAAGAGAAAGCGAGAGAAAACATGGCATGATGTGAATAATAAGAGAAAAATTCAGAATTTGCTTGAGCAAACGGAATACCCAAATGGAGTTCTTGAAATTGAGGGAATCCAGAACTGTAACGAGTTGCAAAGAAAGAAAGAGGCAAAATTTATCAAGAGATTGAAGGGTATTAGAGAGTGCTTGAATACCGGGAAAGTGGAGGAAAAGCTCAAGAGAGTAGAATTAACGAAAAACCCAGATGGAGACTTTCGACAATTGAGGTATTTCTGAGCTCGATTGAGATGTGACGAAAGGAAAAACGCGATCTTTTTTACCGGTTTTGGGCGGCATACGTAATTCTGAGAGATACCTGGCGAGAAGGAACGAAATGGATATGGGCCGGATTGGGCCCGAGCCCACTGAGACCCAAGTCAGACAGACTCTTTGCCGTTGAGGCCTGGAGCCGACCTTAGTCCAAGCTCAGTCCGAAGCCCTTTCTCTAAACCAGTATTCTGTTGGGATTTAGCCCATGTTTCTACATTTGGATCATGGGTCATCGATCCTTGCTTGGTCCAGTATAAAATGACTTGCTTAGTACATTCGATTTTGGTTATTTGCTTAGTATATTTGATTTTATTTATTTAAATATTTGGTGTGCCTTTTTTATTTATTTACTTTTTTAATTTTATACCATTATTTTGCTTTCACATCTGTAAGTGAATCTACAAGAAATAGCCTTTCTATTATGTAAAGATAAGACTACGTATTATCATATCTCCCCAGACCCCGCTTCATTGCAAAACTTCAAACTAAGTGTGATAATGATGATGGTGGTGATGGTTATTTGCTAATTATTTAATAACAAATTCTCCCATGATTTTTTTTTATGATGTTAATATTTGGAATAATCATTACAACGCATTTTGCTGGATACAAGAGCATTGTGTAGACGGAATGATGATTACAAAGCATATAGACATCCTTGTTAGCACAACAAGCAGCTCTCAACTAGCTTGCTCTTAGTTAAGACATTGCATCACCTAATTGTATGCACATAAATAATACACGTCCGACTTCAATTCCAGTGAATGCCAAGTAGTACTCAAGATTAGACTTCCTCCTGAAGCTCCATTTTGCTGATCGAATACTCCCTCTCAAACAATAGGAATTCCTGGATATAAGAAAAGCAGTTAACAATCAGCTGAGGTTTACAACCTTGCATGAATATAGGCTCGTGCCACTGTAGTGATAATTTATTCACTTCCTGGATAAACAGAAGTGACGAATTAGTTTTAGTTTCTTCGTAAAAATGTAGCAGAGAGAAAACAACAGAGTAACCCATTGCTGTTCAGCTGCTAATCCTCTCTTGTACTTGTGGAGGTCACTGATGATTCAAGTTCATGTCCTATCTACCAGACAGTTTCAGAACAGAAACTAAACATCTTTTTAATGTAGATTTAAATTTCATTGAGCTATATCTTTCATGCCCCATGATGTCCTTATGAAGGCTATTAAAGAGATTGTTTTGAGAATTTTAACCATCACCTGTAGCTGTTGCTGACTGAATAAATGCAAAAATCCAGTTTCTGGACAGCTGATAACCTCAATTAACTCGTCATGATCTTCTGGTGGATTGCCCATCTCCGCAAGTGAAACAGAAACCTGAGGGTTGACAAAGTCATTCGGTTATAAAACAAAAACACAACAGAATTACCTATATGCTAATAACCTACATAACACATAGCATTATTCTTGTAAACAAGCAACTTACCTGCATACATCGAAGAATGACTTCAGGAAGGCAGCATCTACGACAAAGGCCCTGCACAATATATGTTGCTGGGTCTTCCAAGGAGCCATATTCACTTGAATACCAAGCATCTAATCTAGAAATTTCCATTGTAACTCCTGCTTGGAACCGTAAAAGCTCGCCTGTACCAATTACATAAAAACCTGGTTTAGAATGTCATGTTGCCATCAGAGATCAACTTCTATATGCTCATAGCTGCTTCAACTGCCTCATTAACTAACTCATTGGACTTCTATGATTGCACATGATGAAAAACTATACAATCAGTTTAATATTCATTGAATTTCCCTAGCTCCCATTCAAAAGCAGAGAAGACGTTATTTCTTTACGCCAAAGGGTAAATTTCAACAATCTTAGCAATAGAGCTATTATATCAACTGAATTAGGCAGGTCCACAGGCTTGCAATCAAATACTAAGCTTAAGTTATATTAGATTCTTAATTGCATGACTTAAAAAAAAACGGGAATTTTGCCACGTGTCACTGCCCAAATTGCGGTTAAAATCCATGGAGAACACCTCTCAAGCACACATGCAATGGTTCTTTTTTACCTTTGAAGCCAGCAGCTAAAACAGTTCCGAGAATACCACCATCATTAACTTGATGTGACCCGAGTCCATCACCCTCTATTGCCAAACAGCGGAGAACAACCTCAATGCAGTAATTGTCCCTTTGTGAAATGGCTACATTTACCTGCCATAGAAGTTTTCATCACAATACAATCATAACATAATAGCAGATGCAAAGTTGATTGTAACGGTTGATGCACAAAAAGTTCAATGATTCAATTCTGTTTTCCCACATTTGTCATCCGGTAATGATTTTAGAAAATCAGTGCTAGCAGTTAAAATAACAGTTGCTACAAATTTATTTCCCTCTTCCTGCACGCTGCTAATAATTTGATTTACTTATGAGAGAACTAATCTATCTCAGCCGTTGGCTGCAGCCTCAACAGCTTCTAAATTTCATTGATAACATACTCCCACAGGGATCAAGAACCTCACAGTTTTAGGGATGGCCTCTAAACACAATGATGACTTGCAATCAAAGATCAGCCATGTTCTATCTATGCCATTGGTTTCATGGACATGTTCATTTCAAAGTTACAATACAGGTTTTGATTCCCAAGAGTTGATCAAAACCAGAACAAAAGCAACAATAATTATAAGTACGAACTGCAGATGTTGAAACGTTCCTTTTCGCATAACTCCTAGAAAAGGCATCAATTTCATATCCCACATAAAAGAATGAGAGGCATACCATCAATTGGCGGTGTAGCACAACTTCCTCACTCACAGAAGAATAAAGAGCATTCATTAATGCAGTGCAAATGTTGGCATCTGGAGACAGGCATTCACCTGAAGGCAAGCACAGCATAGCTGTGGCATGCAACTCAAGGAATACAGGTCCTGCTGATTCATATGTCTGATCTGGAACATATGCCAACCAAGGATTGTCTCTCCCTTAACAAGAATTCGACATTCATGTCAAAATCAGTGTTGAAGCAGCTTGTATGAAATTCTAAATACATCATCTAGAAAAACAGCACCACTAGAAAAGATTAATCCATGTCACTGACTTTTAAGCAACTCCATAGAAGAATTTAGGGTTTCTTTAGCTGCTGAAATGGCTCTTTGCTGTTCATCTGTTGAGAGCTCAGCTGGAGGAACCTCTGCATTCTCTAGCTCGATCTTAAGCCAGTTCCGGTAAGTTGCATCACAGGAGTAGTACTCACTCTAAGAAAGAGTCATGTATATTATTTCCAAGAATTTGAAATAGTCATGTAAATCCAAGTAAACCTTTGGGAACAGAAGACAGAAGTGCATAAACAATGTAAGTGAACTAACATGAAACGTACCCAATCTTGGAACTCTTTCAGATTCTTGGAAGCATGATCCTCAATGGTATTAGGTATTTCTGAAAGCTGTTTCAGGGGCTCAGCAAGCAGACTAAGTAATGCATGTGCACCTATTGGCATTGCTGGTACTCTCCAGAGGGAAACCAATGCAAACTCCCTGAACAATATGTTACTGCACAGAGAAAAGTTCTAAGTTACAGAAAGAAGAGAAGCAACATAAAACAGGCAAAGTTAAATTATGAACAATCAGTTAGCAAGTGTCTCAAAAGTATGCACATATTGCACTCGGGAAAAAAAGAGAGATATTTTAAGCACTCGAGATATATTAACATCCTCTTTTATCTATTTTCCATGTTAAGATCATCCTGGCAATTTGGAATTAGGATCCATAACAGCAACAAAAATTTACTCCTTGATATGATAAAAGATTTTCCTACTATGATCATGGAAGAAACTCGTTATTAGCAAGAGATAAGTTGGTTGTCTGGTAGATGTATAAACAATTATGAAATTTATTGTTCAGAAGAGTATAATATGTTACCTGTGCATCAACGCCCACAACAGAAGTTTGGTACTGACATCTTTAACGTTGGCAATAGTTGAGGGTGGTGTAAAGCAGAGCCATTGGATAACCATTGCTTTTTGAAGACTCTGCAATCGGTGCTGCTCTGCAACATCTGATAATTTATCATATTTTCCAGTTTTGATCTCCCGGGATCTTGAAAGCAGTCTGTTATTATACACCATGATCAGATATTCCAGCTATATGTTGAAAATGTCGTCAATTTCACATCTTATCCTGAACTCACAAGTATAAAACTACCTCTCAATAATTTCTTCAAAGCTGCCTCTTGAATCATCCACTGAAGAAAAGGGTAGATACTCCATTGCAGAAAGGAAAATTTTGTACTTTACGTGTACACTATTTCACCAGGAAAACAATAAAACATTGGCAAGTCAAAATAGACACAGGTTTTCATAGATTCTGTTCTGAAAAATGGCAGACCAATGATGAACACGAGTCATGGGAACTCTTACTAGAAGGTTGTACCCCTGTAAAAAGATTTCCAACCAAAGGATCTCCTCTAGTGTAGACCACAATCTTATTCATTAATTAATTATTTTTTAATGGCTTTTTAATTTCAGCCATGGTAACTCCCTAATAACCTTGTGTCCCAAAAGCGCAAAGAATAACAGAATACAACCACCACCCTCCATCAAATCATATAAGATGAACTACAATTAAGTACCCAGACATCTACATCTTCTATAACAAATAGAAAATGTATCGGAACATGCAAACCTCAGTCATGAAAATGAATAGAAGGGAGGGATACAGAAACAATATTTAAACTTAATAACCAGTCAAAAATACCTGCTATTTAGCCTCAATTCCATCATGTGCACAAAGAGGTCTACACAACGGTGGCCAGCAAGGTGAGAAGCATAAATGCCAACCAACTCCTCATGTTGCTTTGAGAATAGAAACATCACATACCTGAGATATGGATTTTTAAACTAGGATAAATCAGCAGATAACTTGGGCTGCTACCACATAAGTATCACCTTAAAACTCGTAACGTCAAAAGGAAGACAATGAAGGGCTCATACTTTAGTTCCCATAGAACCATGGTCTACATCAATCAAGCAACAGACAAGTAGACAGCAAGGCCGTGGATGTACAAATTTAAAATTCTCTAATTTTGTGTCTGCCTATCTGTCTATGTGTGCATGTGCATGTCTGTGTGTGTGTGTACAACCGAAGTGTATGAGTTTGCATATGTACTTGCCCACTTATTCCTGCCTGCTTCTTTCATTGAGATTGCTACAAAGTCATTCAAATCCAGTGGAACTCTGAATTACAACTGATAAATTTAATTAGCCTTAGACCAACATACTCACATGTGTAGAATAAGATCACCAACATTCATGAGCTTCTCCTTAAAAGAATCTTTCATTTCCTCAACAAGTAAATACCGAAATACAAGCACTAGGTGAGCACCAAATCTTATCATCTGAGGATCACCATGAGGCCTGACAGAAGCCATAATAGTGAATTGGTCGATATGACAACTGAGAAATAGCATGTTAATCCAACACACACTCATAAATACATCTAGCAATAACAAGGGACAAAAGAAACATGTGACGAGCATATGAAATATGAGAGGCCATTGGTTCATGCAATGGTGCCCCTGAAATTGTTCTTCCCAAGACCAGACCAAGCAGGTCCATAACCAGATAATAATCTTTTGCTTTCCCTTTTTCACAACCTTGGCTAACCAATGACTGCCAAAGTGTTCATGAGAAAGATCACCACAAGAATATTAGCTTGAGCACTAATAAGATCTTGAATTTTGTCAAACCTTTTGCTATCAAAGAAGAGATCCAAAGAACGTTACCTAAAAAAATTTTGATCTTCTTCGGAAGGAGATATCCAAGACCAAATCATGTCCAGCAGGTGTGGTACATTACCCAACATAAGATCCATCTGCCATAAAAGATAAAGCTTGAGAGATATGTCCAATAGCAAATTGCTCAGATACCTTACAAGTCTTAAAATGTTGTGAATTTAACAAGAAACTCACATCAACAAAGTAGCTAATGCTATGCAAAATAAGTTGTGAAGTGCATAACCATTTGAATTATGGAACGAATATCATGGTAGATAGTTTCCTGAGAGAGAGACCTCAATTTGTCGCTGTTGCTCCTTACACCCTCGAGTAACAGCTTCATTAACCACTTCGCTACAGCATGGTTGCCAAGAAAACATCACACTCAACAGAGTATCCAGAGTAGACCAAATAATGATAGAACAACAGTATGAACTTAAATATTCAATCAAAACAAGAAATAAGATATCATAAACATACTTTGAGTGGAGTTTCTGAAGAAGGGCAGAAAGATTCCTGGGTTGCTGATTCAAAACTTGGAGTGGCCAATTTTCTGGTCCAGCTGAAGGATGAGATGCAACATCCATTTTCCCAGCACTTCCTTCAAGACCATCACCATAGCTTTTAAGCTGCTCCAATCTTCCTGGTTGAGAGCGAGCTAATTCCAAATCCACCTGAACATCAAGCCAAGACTTTGCCAACGCCCAGCATGCTGACTGCATATATAATAATTATCACATTGTTAACTATCTACACAATCAGATTCTCCTCAGAGAAGATAGTTTCACGAAAACAAACGTAAGACAGAAAAAGAGGAACCAATACCTCCCAGTCTGTACATACTGGAAGCATGCGTTTTAAGTTGCTGCATTGGACTGCATAAGCAGCTATTTCAAACTTCCCACCATTTTGCTCTGCAATTTTCTATAGAATAAAGTTGAAGATGGAAAAGATAAATTAATAAATGAAACTGATATAACAAATATGCAGAAGAAATAGGTTCAAAAATAAGAAAATGGTACGAGAAGCTCATGCTTACTTCTGAGGCACAATAAGAAGCCCATTTCCACAGATGCCATTGATGGGCAATCCCACTTTCTAGTTCAATAGCCTGCAGTATTCTATTTTTCCCATTCTTCAATAGGGCTTCAATGGAAGGAACCAAGTCCATTCCTCCAAACGGACACAAAGTTGCTGCCCTCCACGGCTACCGAAGTGGAATCAATCAATATGACCAGTAAATAACAAATGCACAATCATCTCCACTAATTCAATTTCCCTGCAGTTTTTCAGATACCTGTCCAGCAGAGCGGCAAAGGTTGCACGCCTCTTCCATCCTTCCTGCCCTTAATAGTGTCCAGACGTCCTCTAGAAGGGATTCATCTTGCTTCTGCAGCAATGAAAGAAAATTGCTGCTTTAAACAAAATGAAACTATTCTGAAGTTTGTATATCATGAATGCAATTTTGCACAATGGAGTGTCATAATTCGAACTCCAAACTAAATTTCCATAAACTTTGTTGTGCCAAAAATGATGTAACAATCATTTCACAGAACCAAAAGAAATTTATATGCACGGTGTAATGAGGATAAATACATAATTGGAAGGGTAACAAACTTAGTAAGATGTATAAGAAAGTACTTTGTCATCTGGTAGTTGATGAGCATTCTCGCGAGTTGGCGCATCAAAATCCAAGTGGTGAACGGTATTTATATTAGAAGAACCTTTTTTCAGAAACCGTTGAGTATGGTGCCAAATCCCAGAATTGGGTAGGTATGTGCCCACATGACTTCCTCTCACCTGCAGTAATTAACCAATGTACATGTCAAAACAAAACATATTAAGACTTATCTTGTGAATCAGAAACCCAAGAATAGTATATTGAAAATCAGAATGTTAAGTCAGAAGTTGCTTCACACGAGTCTCATGTACATCTTACAAAAAAAAGCGCCAAATTGTTTGCAGGATATTCAGGTCAAAAATAACACAAACATCTTTTGATCCTTAGTATTGCAAAACCTAATTATATTTGATGAAATTAATCACCTTGCTTTCCAAATCGAGGGCTTTAGAGGCTAATCCCTCCAGCCATTGGACAATTCGAAGGCAAAGTTGGGCTGTATGATCAGTCACCGCAAACTGGCAAGCCTCCAAATGCGAGGTTGATGGTGACTGCCATCAGGGAAAAAAATGTGGAAATTACTAGTTTATTATGCACAAAGTATGTTTAAGCAAACAGAAACACTCAATGCGAGGAAAAGTACCACAATAAGCTCTTCTGGGGGCTCCCCTGTCACTACAAGATATAAAGCATATACATCACAAGAAGCTCAAAAAAGTATAACAAAAGAAAACTCATACCATGATAAGCACCACCAATCCCCAATTCAAATTCTTAAACACGTATAAAATGGAATGGAAAGAATGATAAGCTCTTACCTTTCCCATATAGATACCACAGAAGAGACCAAGTTGCAGCCTCATCAAGAAGCAGCTGAGCCTTCTGCCTCATTAGCTTGTCCTCCACAACTCTATGACGTATACCAGATCCATACCTATAGTAAAAGTAAATGTTGTGCAGTCCAGTTACCCATGAGCAACAACAACTACTAGCTAACAACGTGAATAAGAGCTTCATCCATTCTTGCAGCCTTTAAGCATGATCAGTAATTAAGTAATAATGCTTAAGTATATTTAAACTAAATACAAGAATCATGGACGAAGCATTCATCTAAAAGGGAATCAAAGGTCCTAATCGCATCCAATACGAAAGTGTCTCAGATTAACAACTAATTAGAGATCCTAACTCATAGCTCAGGCCAGTCATTTTGTCAAACTCATAAATACCCTCCGAACACAGAAGACAAACCTGATTGACTCCGAAACATCTCGGCAAGTTTTTTCAAATCTTAAAATCAGATCAGGAATAGGCATCAATCCTGCAATGTGACGAAAAACGACAGTCAGATAAATTCACAAAAATGTCGAAACTTGGTTAACATACAAACATCGGAAAACAAATAACCGACCTTGAATAGAAGAATCGAGAAGAGAAGCAAACAAAGCAAAAGTAGCCTCGGCGCTATCAGTGAACGAATCATCCTCAACCTTGAAAGTCTTAATTGACTGACTGGCGAACTGTCGGAAAGAGTCAGCTCCGAATTCGGACTTGGCGGGAGCGGCATCAAAGTGAAAACCGTCAATGCTATCAGCCTCTTGCTTGATGTTCTCGAGAAGGAGCGCCGCATTGGTGGGGCTATGTATGCTGTGGCCGTCGTATAATAGCCTCGACTCCTTGAATTTCGAAGGCGTGTTGTCTCCCTTCTGCGGCGATAAGCTTGAGGCCGAGTGCCTCTTTCTAGAAATAGAATAAAGAAATCAATCAAAAGAAACAGATTTGAATTTTTTGAGAAGGAAGCTAATTAGTATGAAGTAGAGTACCCGTAGCGACGAAACTGCTCTCTGTCGGAGAGATCTTGGGGGTCGAAGAAGGAGGGTGAAGCTTCCATTTCAACGTCCATCATTCGGGTCGGAGCTGACCCGGTTCGGAAGAGAAGAGAGAGATTGAGGGGGTGAGGTCTATAAAACCAAGAAGCTTCAAAACCTCTTCAAAACCCTCCAAAACGGGGGAAGCGTAGTTACTCTTACTCCGCTCCAAAACGGCAACGTTCGTATGGGGATATCAAGACTCACCGTTTCGCAATTGGGCCAACGGAAGGCATCGTTTTAGTACACTTTCACATCTCATCTTTTTTTCCTTCGGTGAATAAATTCTCGAGTCATATAATAATAATAATAATAATAATAATAATAATAAATGGTCAGGTCGGTCGTACTGGGCCTGAACCTAGTCATAACGACCTGTGGGTCGATCGATCTCTCTTTCAAGAATTAGTCTCATATCTATTGGTGTCAGGTTCAGGCCCAATCCACGCATCCATAGTCCATTCGTAGATGGAAGTCTCTCATGCATACGTAAAGACTTAAACCTAACATCTGCTTCATATATAAGATACGACTATGCCATAATAGAGGTACATAATCACAACCCTAGTTTTCTCTTCTCACGGCGATCCCCCTACACAAAAAGACTAACTTGAGAGTCAGAGGAGCTTATCGGGAAACAACCTCCGACGTGCCTTCTTTGTTTTGCAGGAACCCTCAA
>JANJEY010000005.1:7162325-7179471 GCA_024703695.1 Erythroxylum cataractarum | reverse complement strand
AAATTTTGATTACATCAAAAAGTATTGTATCTTAGAAAAATTCATGTTTCATATTAATTGAATGAATCTAAAACATAAATTCATTATACATAATATTAATGAAAACTAAACAAAATGTTCTTTGTTTTTTAATAATTAAGTATTGTTCATTGTATTTTTACTAAAAACATTTAATATACATATGTACGTATGATGGAGATAGAAAATACTTTATAAACAAGATAGGAAATTTCTTGAAACTGTACCCAACAATGGCTCCTCATTTAAAAAGTATCACGAAATCAACAATGACGGATCAAATACGCAAAGAATTATGTGAGTACAAAAGAGATCATTCAACATACACTCAAAAAGATTTGCAGTTGTGGCTTGAAGAAAAGTTTCATTTGAAAATTAGTTAAGGTACAATCTCAAACACACTCAAACGATCGGCTAAGTATCTTTTGGCCAACCTAGAAAAAGGAAGGGATATCAAGCGGCACAAACCAGCAAAATTTATAGATATGAAGAAGGTTGTTTATGAGTGGTTTTTTCAATACCAAGATCGTGTGAATATGATCGGAGAGCTAATTTTGAAGAAAGCAATAAATACAATGAAACTTCTATACCCTCAACAAGATTCTGAGTATAAATTTTCTCATGGTTAGCTTGAGAAATTCAAGCTACGACACGATATCAAGTCATTTCGTCGTTTCGAAGAGAGTGATTGGAGTCTATAAGAGAAAAAAATATATAAGCTCTCTATGAAAGATGCTTTTAATATAGATAAAACTGGTTTGTTTTACAGGTTACAAGTTGATCATTCTCTTGTTACGAAACAACTTGAAGGAAGAAAACAAGACAAAGAAAGGCTAACAGTTGTTATTTGTTACAAGGAGAATGGCTTTGAAAAAATCCCTTTATGGATTATTGGAAAATATGAAAAGCCATGTTGTTTCAAGAATGTCAACATGAATAGCTTGAATTGTCACTACCGTGCCAACAAAAAAGCTTGGATGACAAGTGTGTTCTTTAATGAATATATCCGTTAGTTTTATAAAAAAATACATGGTAGAAGAATATTTTTTGTGGTAGATAATTGTCCAACACATCCAAGATGTATTGAAGGTGCCCCTCACGGGGTAGCCTAGCGATAGAAAGGAGGAGAGGATTGTGTGAAGGTTGTGGATTCAAGCATTGGGAGGAGCAGCCTTTATTTGAGGTGATGTAATCCCCTGGTGGTGACCCATCTTTCGGGAGCAGGTACCTCTGATATTGTCTAGGATCAAACCCGCATTTACCTATCTACGAGTCTGAGTGAGTGGCTCATGGGTCCCAGGTAATCGGACCAAGCTCGGATCCTGAGTTATAAAAAAAAAGATGTATTGAAGGATAACATAATGTTGAGTTGTTTTCCTTGCCACCCAACGTGACATCAAAAATCTAATCTTGTGATGCTGGAATAATAAGAGATTTCAAGATGCACTATCGTAGAAGATTTTATCGTAAGATTTTAGAAGGCTATGAGTTGGGACAATCTGATTTATGTAAGATTAATATTTTGGATGCTATCAATCTTGCAATCTCGACTTGGACAGTTAATGTTCAGCAAGAGACAATAACAAATTGTTTTTGACGTTGCAAAATTCGCTCAGGGAATGAAATCTCAAGGAATGTAGATGAACTCACTTGTGAAAACGACATTCATAAAATTGAGCTCATGATTAATGATCTCAACTATCGCAATAAAATGGATGTCAATAGCCTATTGGATTACCTGGATGAAAATGATACATGTTCAAAGGTCCAGAGTTTAGAAGAAATTGTGGCTACTATTCTTGAAAATAATGTTGATAATAAAGTTTAAGACGATATAGTACCTTTGGAATCCGTTACGCGTAAAGAAGCATTTATCGCATCTAGAACTCTTCACAATTTTTTAGTTTAGTTCGAAAACGCAACATCAGAAATTTTGGATGCAATAAGAAAAGTTAGAGATGTCCTCCAACTAGACTTAAATTTCAAGAAAAAACAAACAACACTGTAATCATATTTTACTAAATTGTCTTAGTTACATTTGTATAAATTTATATAATTATTAATTTATGGTATTAATAAGACCCTATATTTACATAGGGATATTTTGAAATATATTATTTTATTATCTTATTGAAATTTGTAAAATTTTCAATTGGCCCAATTCAAGACCCAAAAAAATATTATATTTGAAAATTTATTAATTTACCGAGTACCAATTTAAAGTAGTGTGCTTTAGATACTTCATTTTCCAAACTCGATTCAACTGACATTAGTTAAATAATTTTCAGTGAACTTGTAATTCCTGTTTAAGCTGTTCCATGACACAAACATCTCTTTATAATTAATGCTTGGTTTGGGCCCAAATACAGCTTTTAAAGGATAACACCATGAAATGGAAGTGGGAAAGAACCATGGAGCAGAGGAGGAATCTCCCCCCACTCAAGCCTTTTGTTGTACATCTCATTTTGTTACTCTAAGCCCTAAGGTTCAAATTATATAAAAAATAAATAAATCAAGGGTCAAAGAGGAAAACACGGAAAGGAAAGGAATACCAGAAGTAATATTTATGACAACTTCAGGGTTGTTGAAGCCTTAAGGCATATCATTTTCTCCACAGTAACAGCCATTCCTCTCTAATAATAATAATCACTCATCCCCACATGATAGATAACACCCAACTCACCTCTACATGGTAGAAAACAGAACAGCATGTAATAGGGTACCTTATACATCCATACAGATGGCCAAGCACATGATTTCAATCCAAGGGTAACAAGAACAACCTCACCACTAGATAGTGCGCAGAAAAACTTCTACAAGTTTAGAACTCAGATGAAACGCTCAAATATAGATTAAGGGGAAATACAGACTCGTCTCACTGATAGTACAACAACTGCTGGGCCGCAGCAACACTTTGGAATCCACCATCGTATATCGCCTGGCTAGCTCCGGCAGCACCCATTCCCATTGATGCCTGTTTAAGAGGATGTTGCCCCTGTGGATGCATCAAGGCATGAACACCACCCATCTTGCTAATTGCTAGTTGCCGCTCGTAGGCCAAGATATCTGTCGCTGAGATGCCTGGCAAGGGGACTGCTGCAGGGGGAGGCAGCGGGTTTGAACTTGTCCCTGGAGGCGTAGGCTTGCTACCCCAAGAGCACTACAAGCACAGTAGAACAGAAATTTATGTCAATCTTCAGTCCCAGAAAAGGATGATTTGACGATGATTCATCATCAATAGCCCACTCAGTCACAAAAGTATTCTGTATAGATGCGTTGGGATAGTCCACACCATTCCCATTCCCATTCCCATACCTTTATTTGCTTTCCACATAGAAGTGATTGGGCATTCCCCATCTGAATAGCAAGAGCTGCCTCCGCGTGAGTACTGTACCTTACAAAACCAAATCCTTTATCTCGCTGCACTCGGACCTCCTCAATCACACCAGCACCTAGTGAATGGAAATGGCGATGAAGATCAAGCTGAGTTACCTATCAGAATGAAAAATAAGTTGGTTAAAGATTTCATGCAAGTAGAATTGTTCAAAAACATCAGGCGAACTTTACGAATTTACAAATGGAAAAGATATTAGTCAAAGATGAGCACATGATTAATAGCCCAGAAATAGTGAATGAGAAGAAAAGTCCCTTGCCTCCGGGGAAAGATTGCCCACATAAACAGTAGTATATTGAGGATTGTTTTCAGGAGCCTCATTGTTTGATATCTCTTTGCCATCTTCTGCATAAGAAACACAAACAAAGTAAAACTACTTGCTCCAGCAATTGTCTGCCTTGAAATCAGCAAATAAGATCAAACACCTTTAAACTTCAAACAAGAAAATTAAAAAACAAATCAATCTCTCCAGCTCAATGATATGGCTTTAAGTGGCTGAGCTAACATACTCCCACTATTTATAACAAAATAATGGAGGTTCAGACAACCGTATCAACCTCCTAAAGTTAATTCTCATGATTTCAGATCCTATGCAACTGACCTGAGGTGCCATTAGTTAGTTCCACAACACTTTTGGCATCAGAGCTTTGCTTGTCCTCATTAGCACCAGCACCTTTGGTCGCCCAATTACAACGAATCTGTCTACTTCCAAGCCACTTCCCTATGACAAATGAAAAGAATGCACATTATAGCCGGGTATTGCAGCTTTGAAAAAGTTATAAGTCCAATTATAATTTTGTATTTTCATGTTTCTTTTTCTATGCAATATTCTTTGGAAGGGGTGGGGTGCTCAGAATTACTGTGCTTTCACACATTCCCAGCCAGAAAATGCTATAATCTGAACAACCACTAATCTTGATTTGAGACCTCTCTAGATAAGGAAATATTCTAGTCTCATCGTACATACCTGTTAAGTCATTTATTGCACTTTGGGCATCCTGAACAGGAACAAGTATGTCAAACCATGAAACAAAAATAAAAAATAAATTCGTGGAATTTGTAACTCAAAATAAAAATTACCTGCTGATTTCGGAAGGACACAAATCCAAATCCTCTTGAACGTCCAGTCTTCTGATCCCACATGACCCTTGCATCACTGAAACCAGCACACAGCCAGACAGGTATTAGGCCAATTGATAAGATCATTAAGACAAATACTGAACCTAAATTTCTTCTGCCAAATTTCTATGATTTTGCATATTGGAAAACATAAATTTTTTGTAAACGCACACACTAGAAATGAGAGGAGAAACTCACGAACAACTAGGATACACTGAAAAGCAGGCAAACAGCATTGCATCTGTAACCTCAGGGCTAAGATCCCCAACAAAAATGTTGTAATGACCTGCATCTCAAAATGATCACTTAAGTAGGAATTCAAATGACTAAACAAGTATTTGTTCGATCAAAATGTTAAACAAAAACAGTAACAAACCAGATGTATCTTCCCTCTGACCACTAGTATATGCCCAATTTACTTTGATAGGCTGCCCAAATCTACAAACCACAACACAAAGTGAGGCAAAGACATTCCCAGATCAATAAAGTGGGTAAAAACAAAATGGAGGGGAATTATATAAGGGGAATCATATAAGGCAAGCTACGTACAGATGCCTTCCATTAAGAGACAATATTGCAAGCGCAGCTGATCTGCGATCAAAGTAGTGAATGAATCCATATGACGACTGCATAAACAAACATGAAGGTTAAGTCAACAATAACAAAATTGCATAAAAACATGTTAACGCTGAATGGAAAACTAAGAAGCATAGCTCACTCAAATGTTATACTCTATCCCACATAAGGTCTTATTCTTACACTATATAAGATATTGGTAAGTTAGATTTTGCCTTCCTTTAATTCAATTGATATGTTTCTGTTTAGTCCTTGTAACAGACAATGTCTGTGGAGTTCTCAGATCAATGAAAGCATTCATTCATTACCTTTTCCTTCCTGATTAGCTTGCACCCTTCAACAGGACCAGTACTTGCAAAAACCTCTTGGAGAAGTGGTTCAGTTACTTGTGTATGGATGTTTCCTACATATCTGCATTTGTTCAAAAATAAAGAAACTAGAAATTTAAGAAAAGAAAACAAAATAAATGAACCTATAAGTAAACTCCTTATCAATTATCATAATCAAGTAATATCACACACGCAGTCATCCTAATATGATTATAACCAACAAATAAATAGTTACTAACACCAGAAATGAAACCAACAATCGGTAAGTGATTTAGTTTACAAGAAACAAATTGGTCTCTTTATGCAAAAATTAAAAGACACTGGAAGCAACAAAAGAATGTGTGGACAGAAAACACAAGAAAAGAAAATATGAAAAATAAGAAGGGAATGTCTAAGACAAAGACTCACACACTGCGGCAAGTACTTGGATCAAAACCAGGAGGCAGATTTCCACTGGGAATTGGTTCAATCTGCAAAATCAAGATGTAAAAAAAGAAAGAAAATCGAAAGGAAAGAAAAAGACTAACTAAGAAAAAGCCCTATCTATACTGCCTAATCCAAAGGACTTAAAGTGAAACAGGTTGTTTCAGATACAACCATGATAGAGAAAAGGCAACAAAATGCAAACTGATACCACAATTTTGACACAAATCAGGTGAATGCAACCACTAGACAACAATATGCTTTTTCAAGAAGATAAAAAGATTTGAGTAATAAAATAAAGACACCAAAGATCATTAATCCTACTCCAATTCTGGTTCTAAGCTTAGCATCACTTAATGTATTGATCACACCAAAGTAACAACAGTTTGGATGATGCTTCCTCTGTCACCATCTCCGCAGCAATTAAAGAAAGCTAGAAAATGGCTTTAACTTCCTCAGTATGAAGTGCTCCTCGTTTTTAGCTTCTCAGGAGGACACATGAATAAAACCAGTATGGCATTCCTTTTCATTTAATCAAAAAACGAAATCATGGGCATCGCAACTTCATATTGAGAAATGTACATTCACAACTATGTAAATTTATAGAATGCAGCTTTAGAGCAGCTCAGCACGTTGAAACTGTTATCCATGCATGTCAAATTGGAAAATACATACCAATCAAAATAAAAAGAAGTAGAAGTCGAAACTTCCAGAAAAGTTGGAAAGAAGTAAACAATAGCTTAGATACCGTGGAATTTCAAATGGGCATTGCCAAGTCAAACTAAAGCAAGAATTGAAACAGAATAAGAACCCACAAGTAACTCAAAATGAAATGAATTTAAAGGCGCCAAATACACAACAACCCGTAACACTCTAAAAAACCATGCTTCTCATTTGTTCCTAGAAACCCCTAAAAGCCCAAAATGAACAGATTATAACTCAAAACCCTTACGTACGGGTACTAATAACTGGTTAACCCTCAAACGTAACAGAGAAAGCACATCGACAGGCAAACTCAAAAGGACAGTTAGAAAGGGAGGGAAATCCAAACCCTAGACCATCAAAATCCCAAAAAACAGAAATACAAACAAGGCACTATAACGCACCCATTTACAAAACTGAAAACCCAAGATTTTTGGATAAGGAAATCGAAATCACTCAAATCAACAACTTGAAAATCACAGAGAGCGAGAGAAACGGAGAACAAACAAACCTGAGGAGCAGCGAGAAGACCAGGGTGGTAAAGAGACTGTTGTTGGAGTAGAGCTTGTTGCATCAAAGCTTGCTGCTGCTGCTGCTGTTTAAGCCTCGGGTGTTGCATTTTCCTTTCTTGTTTTCTCCAAGTCTGCTTGTTTCCCGAGAAAACAAAAGAAATGGAGAAGCAGAGAAAAGAAAAAGACCACGAAAAATGAAAAAATAAATAAAAAGGCATTTATATATATGTATATTGAATATTTTCGGACAACAGTAATTAATAACCTCACCTTGACTGTGACACTGATTTGGGAAGTTCGTACCAGCAATTGACACGTGTGAGAATCAACGAAGACTGAAGCAACCGTCGGCGTGCGAGTGTGATTGATTAAAGTACGTTATTGGGTATTTAATCATCATTTGCTTAGTTCTTTTGTAGCCTAATGTTTGCCAATTAAAATGAGACAAGCCAAGACTAATTCTATTTCTTAATCATATTGACCCTATTTTTCAATTTCTGTTTTATTTTCTTTCGTTCTTTCCTTTAATGTGGTGGGGTAGACATAGAATAAACTCTTAAAAGTAAGTTCTGCTCTATCAATTAATTCATCAAATTAGATTGTTGGATTAAGTGAAATTTTAATTCATTATTCTTCTATTATTTGTTAAGTCATCATCGCTTCTATTCTAAGTTTTCTTCTGGGTCTCAAAATTTACATAACTTTTTTTTTTAATTCTAGGAAATCCCGTAGACGGGTCAAGCGAACACATCTCTTTGAGAGTCCAACTAACGTACCACCTCACAGACGGGTCAAACGGACGCACCTCATCAAAATTTTTTGCATAACTTGTTAAAAAAGAGACTTCAAATCCCATGCTAAATGGGTGTTTTAATATCACCACAATATAATTTATAAAACTCAATCCAATTTTATCTTAAGTGATACAGTCTTATTGTAAGAATGAAAGGGGACATCAAAATATAATTAATGTTATAATTTTAAAAATACTTTTATTGTAAAACACATGCGTCAAAATGATAAATATATAGAGAAAGAAAGACATACTAGGGAAATAAAAAACTGAACTTTTATTATTCTAATGCCACTAGCACACTTTCACAATAAGAAGATACCTTAGAGCTAAACCTAACACATAAATGCTTAAAACTAGGAAGTGCAACCAATAACTCATAATGAAGTGCAACAAATTTCAATAAAGCCACTTAAAGTTATGTATTATCCTAAAGACTGGGTAAAACCAAAGCAAACTAAAAAACTATTATTGACATGGACAATTAAGAAGTGAAACAAACATTTGCAACAATCCCTCCTTTAATCTAAAAGTTTTCAAACATTCAATTTAATAAGACTTTTGAAGTACACAAACTCTAAGTAGCTTCCTTAGCTTCTAAAATGTAGGTAATTTGAGTGGTTTAGCCATTATGTCAACAATTTGATCTTCAATGTTGCAGTAGAAAAGATCAATGATTCCATCGCTTTTGAGGTCCATTAGAAATTAAAGCTTCACATTTAGGTGCTTGCTTCTTCCACGTTGAATAGGATTTGTAGGGAGTTTGATGCCAAAACTATTGTCACAGTAAATTGTAGTAGCTCCCTCTTGCTTGAAATGTAGCACTTCAAATATTTTCCTTAGCCAAATTGCTTGACATGCATAAGTTATTATATCTGCAAACTCTGTTTTGGTTGGTAATAACATGACAATTTCTTGCTATTTTGAAGACAATGAAATAGATCTCAAAAGAAGCATGAAAGCATATCCTAATTTGTTTTTTTTTTATCATCTTAATCTCTGGTATAATCACTGTTTATAAAGCCAAATAAATCTTGACCTTTTACCTTTCTTGTAGAAAATAACCCATAATTAGCAATCCCTTACAAGTATTAAAAGATTCTTTTTGCAGCTAAGAGATGAATTTCCTTTGGACTTTCCATGAATCTGCTTATGAGACTTACAATATGCATTATGTCAGGTCTTATACTGGTTAAACACATTAAACTCTTTACAATTTGTTCGCAAAGCGTGATGTCAATCTTCCTTCAAGATTTCGAAAAAGCTTTAGATAGTAAGCGTGTTAAAATAATTGCAAATTTTCATTTGAAACCTATCCAAAATTTCTTGCGCATACTTCATTTGAGAAATAAAAATTCTAACTATTGAATACACCACTTCAATACCCAAAAATAATGCATCTTTATAAGATGGGACATATCAAATTCAACCATCATAGATTCTTTAAAATTTTCAAACATGGAATAATCATTTCTAGTAAAAATAAGATCATTTATATATAAACAAACAATTAGAAATTTCCCTCTATCTTTGAGATCAGTCAACTCCCAATTATTGTTCCTTTCAATGGTTGCAATTTATTCATCCATCGCCTTTCTCCGTTTTGATTCTTTGACAGCCTCTTTGAAAACTGCATGATTACAATATGAAAATAGATCAAAATGTGTAAAAGGGTCCTCAGATTGCTCAATTACAATTACCTCATAATTGGCCATCCATTAAGGTCTTCTTATAAGGTATTGAGGTCATTCTTCATTTTCTATAGTTATTGCCATGTTTGGAACATTTGATGGACCATCTGGTGGAACTTCTTGATCATTTTCTACTAGTTGCTACCTTTTCTGTTCACTAACTTCATCAAAGTTGACAGGTATTTGTTGTTTTACAACATTATTGTTCTATGGCCAAAAATTTTCTTCATAAAAAACTACATCACAATTGATACCAATTTTCTTAGTGATAGGATTATAAAGTTTATAAACTTTTGATTGATCACTAATACCAAAAAAAATGAATTTCTCTCCTTTGTCATCTTGCTTTGTCCTTTTATAGACTAGAATAAGGGCATAGGTAACATACCCAAAAATTTCGAAATGATCTACTATTGGTTTCCTTATGCTCTATGATTATTCTGGTGTCATATTTTGAATAGAAAGCATAGGACTTCTATTCAAAATATAAATAGTCAAATTAATTGTTTCAAGCTAAAAAGTTTTTGAAATGTAACTCCTCATCAAAAGGCTTCACATCATATTGAAAATAGTGCGATTTTTTCACTCACAAACTCCATTTTGTTGAGGTGTGTAAGCTAGCGTAAGTTGCTTTCTGATTCAATAGTTCTCACAAAATTTTACAAATTTTGGTGAGATACATTCTCTACCATGTTCTGTACGAAGAACTTTGATCGGGCTACCTATTTCTTTCTTAACCAATACTTTATAGTTTTTGAAAAATGCAAAAGCTTTAGGTTTTTTTTGCAAAAAAATATACCTAAGTTTTTTGACTAAAGTCATCAATAAAGATAATTATATATCTTTTACCTCCATTTGAAGATGGATTTATTAGACCACAAAGGTCATAATGCACTAACTCTAATGTGCTCTTTGCTCTCCATGACTTTTCTTATAGAAATTGATTACAATGTTGTTTGCTAATAATACATTTTTCACAAACTTAAGATAAAGTAGTAATTTGAAGAAGGCCAATTACCATATTTTTCTGCCATAGAGTCTTCAACCCATCAAAATTCAGGTGACCGTAACGAAAATGCCATTGTCATGCCACATCTTTCAATTTTGTTGAGAAGCATAAATAAGTGGTTGTGTAGAGATATAGCAGGAACATATGATTAATAGTCATGTTAACTTGAGAAATTAAGCTCAACTTTATATCTTGGATTTGAAATGCTCCATCTTTGATAAAAATCTTGTACCCTTTTTCTTGCAACTGCTGCACACTAAGCAAGTTAGTCTTTAAATATGGAAAAAAAAAATGTTGGGAATAGTATGGGTTGAGTGTTCCTTGGTTTAAAGAGTGACACTTTCATTTCCTATAGCAAGTACTATGGAGTTGTTACCAAACTTAACAGTGTTGTGAAAAGATTTGTCTATATTAAAGAATGTCTTCTTATCTCTGCGCATATGATTACTGTAGCCAGCATCTAAATGCCACATGTTTTGTTGGAGTTTATTTATTCACATTAAACACCATCAAAAGAGACAACTCTTCCTCTATTTTTGCAAAGTTAATTCTTTCTACATTTTGCCTATTCAAATTAGTTTGAAATCCTAACTGATAATGGTCATACCTATGATAATGATAGCATTCAACATTGGATTTATCTATTGACTTTGGTCTCTAAGTTATCGAGTGATGACCTCCTTGTTCTCTTCATTTTCCTTGAAATTGATTCTTTGGGCATTGATAGTGTTGTTGTTGGTTTCCACGATCGTTGCTTCCTCTTCCTTTACCTCCCCCTCTGCCTCATCCTCTATCACTTTTCTATGTCAAGTGATTTTCTGTTGAGGCCTTTAATGCTTGCTCTTTTTTTCTCTTTTTGGTTAATTTTTTGTTCATGAACCAGCAATAAACTTTACAGTTTATCGATTGAAAGTTCCTTAATGTCAATAGATTCTTTGACAGAGTAAACGAAAAAAAAAAGGTATCATGGACCAAAGAATCTTCTCAACAATAGTTACATCCTCTATCTTGTCAATATGAATTTGTATCTTGTTAACGATTGCCATCGTCTATGAAAAATAATTTGTGACAAATTGTCTTGATTTCATCTGTAGTATTTCGAACTTCGAAAGAAGTGCTTGAAGCTATTGCTTCTTTGTTATTGCATAACCTTGGTACTTCTTCTTCACGGAATCCCAAATATACTTGAGAGTGTACTTGCAAAGAATAATTTCAAAGATTAAGCGATCAATTACTTCAAAAAGATAATTTTCTCCCATGATTGAGCGATAAATTGCTTCGAAAAGATAATTTTTTCCCTTTAACATCCTTTAGACATTGTACTTCTAGTTATGTTCTTCATGCATCTGTCACTACTGTGTTAGTTTCTAGTTCACCTATTCCATTGGAGACAACTTGTCAATATTCTTTGGATCTTGATATGTTCTCCATCACCATACTCCAGTGGTCATAGTGACCATCGAAACATGGGCTAGCAGGTTGAACGTAATTGTTAGTAGCCATAAGGAATATTGTTACTACAAAACAAAATAAAATGATAAAAAAAGATGTTCTAATACGTTACTCTATATCAAAATTATTCTTTATTTTTACTATTTTTATCTCTCTATACTTATTGATACTTCGATATTTCTTTCTATATAATACCAAATACAAGAAAGAAAACTACGGTTATACTCACTCTTTTTATCATGACTTTTTCTAAACCAGACTCTGATAACACTTATAAATAGATTGAGAAAGAAAAACAAATTAAGAAAACAAAGAACCAAACTTTTATTACTTGGATACCATTGGCACACTTTCACAATAAGAAGCTACCCTATTTATAAAGCTAAACTCATTGAATATTGAAATTAGGAAGTGCAACCACTAACCCTAATAAAGTGAAACAAACTTCAATAAAGCCACCTAAAGCTATGTATTCTCCTAGAGATTAGAAGCCTAGGTAAAACCAAAACAAACTAAAACCACAACAAAAAAAAAAACTCCTGTTGACATGGATATAAGAAGTGAAACAAATATTTCCAACAAAAAATCAACATTATAAATGAAACATATCCCAAGAATAATGATACTGAATAAGTTGCAAAAGTAACTAAGATTAGAAGCACTAAATAAGAGTATCAAATGACTTTTATTTTTTATTTAACATAAGGAATCTATTATTGCATAGGCATATTAAATATGTGTTTTTATAATTAAAAGGTAATTTTTTTTAGATTTTAAAGAAAAATTCTTACTCTACAAACAAAATCTAGAGGACTTAAAAATGGATTTGAATCAAGATACATCAAAATGAGAGTTTTGATGTCTATAAAAATTTTAAAATGTTAAAATTTGGTGAATTAAAGTGCTTTCGAAAGTTATCTTTTTTACTTTTAGCAAAAGGTCAAGTCGGGTTTGGGCTAAGAGACTCAAGCATGAGGCTCGAGGCTCAAGGCTCGAGGCCTAAGTCTAAGCCTATTCAGATCGAGCCAAGTCTAATTACTTTTTAATTTAAGTTTTAAAGACAACATTATTTTACTCAAAACAATACTGATATATTAGAATTTCAAATCAAATTAGGCAACTTAAAGTTTGAATTTGATCCAAAACCTTAAAAAAATAGAAAAAGAATGACTAAACTCAACCTAAAGTTTGGTTAACTCATATTAAAGCCCTTGATTTTAGGTTGAATCGAATTAGACTAGATTGATCAAAATTGTCAAACCTAAATTTTATAAAAGTTTGATTAGCATAATAATTTAATTTAGCTAGCTTAATCTAGAAATTTTAAGAAACCAAATGGTTAGTTTTGTACCAACTAGATCATTGATTAGTCCCGGTGAACCATGGACTAGTTAAATGATTTTCATGACTAGATGGATGACATACTTTAAAATAACAGGTACACTAACCAATAATACCTAAGACTAGCATTCTAGGATAAACTGTAACTTTAGTTTATGTATCTAACGATTATCTGAAGTAGTTTAGACTATGAATAAACCACATTCAGGTAGGAATTTTCACTTCAGCCGCCAAAGTTGGCTTATAAAGGAAAAATACCAAATTACTTGACCAACATTCAAAGAGTATGATCCATAACTTGAAGGTGTAGGTGAATTGATAAGGAGCTTTTCTGACTTAAGTAAAATTGTGAGTTCAAACCATCCTTAATGTATGTAACTATTTAAAATTTAAGATCAGAACTTTACTTTCTATAACGCGAATGAAAATTAATCTAAAAATAAATGACTTAAAAATATTTTCCTACAATTAAGATATCCTGTTAATACTTAGTGGATAAAAAAAGAGCATGTAGCTCATGACCTAGTTCTTGATTTTTACGTCAAGTCTTTTGTGATTTAATCATTTCCCTTTTTTATTTTTTTAGGTGGGGATGAAGTCTATTACCAGATAATGAAAAACAATATGGGAGAACAGAAACACTTTGTTAGTTTGATGAGACATACTGCATCAGTCTTATCACCTATGACATTAGTATCTACATTGCAGGGGAAATTGTATCACAGAAGCAATCAAATTTTCTTCAGATCCAGGAAAATTATTATTGATTAGGTCATGACCATGACCTAATTTAAATATGATATACAAATACTCAAAAACATCTTTCATACAACTTCGGTAAACAGTCACAAAGATCCTACAGGAGTTAAAAAGGAAGTATAAAATGGCTTTCAAGAATAGTCAGGTTTCTGAACTGAACTAACAATATATCCTAAGCGGTGGAATACGGAGAGATCTGACATCTTCTGTCTATAACTTGAGTTCAAGCTGCTTCGAAGATTGATCTTCCAGCTCGAGCCAAGGGTTGCTGCTCTCCACTGGTTTTTGAGGGGATGGCTTTGGATCGCGTACTTGGTATGGAGCTTTTGCAGCGATCCTGAAATATTGTACCAAGAAATTGAATTAACCATCAAAGCACTCATCACCGAGTTGTGAATTTGTGATATATATAAGGTTTTACAGAAAGCGAAATATTCTGTTGGAAGTTTGTTAATTACCTCTCTTTTCTCTTCTCAAAGAACCTGAGAAGTGAAGCTTTTGGAGCTTGAGGTCGTAATTCAAACCTGTCTTGTACAGTGTTTTTGGACTCAGAAGCAACAGAATTGGTGGAGCTTGTTTTCTCCACGAAGCCATGAGAGCTACCTGCTAAATCCATGATTTCCTTGGCCTTATCAGCAGGAAATTCATTGACCACTATCACTTGTCCACCGTAGAATATTGTCATCGGGGCAGTTGCAGGAGAAGCTGCGGAGGGTTTCTTCGAATCAGACCCGTTAGCAGTGCCTTCGTCAGAAGTTGAAGAAGCAAAACCTGTGAATTTTGTAAAGAAATCCATGGATTTTGTGTTGGACAGCGGTGAATTCTCCAAATTGGGTAGCAAATTCATTGTTGTTGCCGGTGGCCTGGATGTTTCAGAACCTGATACGGAAAAACACACATGGTTGATCATGAGAAACATGTCGATCTAGAATTAAACGAAGAGAATCGGTATGAACAATCTATAAATTAACTTAAAACCTGAAGAAAAACCCACATCCCAGATTCAACAAAGAAGCTTTCTTCATCCCCAAAAAAAGGTTTCATCATCATTTCAAACAAAAAGAAACAGAGAGTGATTCAAGATGATATTACCTTTGCTTTCAATCTTTCCACCGATACCAAGCTGGCTAATATCTCCAAGACTGCCTCTGCCCTTCAAGTACTGGCTCAAAAGATTGCATGTCTGAGCAAAGTTGGACTTCTCCTTGTGAACGGAATTCGCCATACTCAACTTCCTCGGATGGAACTCTAAATCCCGATACGTTCTTTTGAAGAAACAAACGAGTTTTCAAGGAAAAACGGAAGTGGGCGGATGTTGAAAAACTGGTGATTACTTGGCAGGAGGCAGGAAAAAGAATGGTGAATATTTATGGAAGTCAGGTACTCCGCTTTGAACATTGTTGCTTTAAGCACGTTTCTTTTGCATTATAATTTTAAAAAAAAAGTGCTGAAGAACCAACTGGTACCAGATCGTGATGGTCCTGACGCAGGCTGACGGTGACCACTTCCTTCGGAACTTGCTCCTGTAATTTCCCTTTGGACTTTTACGTTTTTGCCCTTGTATTTATTTTTGCACAGTTCTTAGACCTTGGGAGGTCCCCCAAATTTTCCAATTATTATATTCAATTAGAGTCAATATTAATTAATAATTTACAAAAACAAATTGTATCTAAACAAAATTATTATTATATTTAAAAATTCCTAAATTACGATATATTAAAAATTAAGATATACGTAATTGAAACATATGAAAACAGTACGGAGTTATCCTTATCTACGGTGATATGGCTTCGAGAAGCACCTTTTAAAGAAATGTCAAATGTCTGAATCGTGTCAATTGCGTGTGGTAGCTTTTTGAACGGTTGTGTCCTTTAAGGTAATTCCATGCACCGACGGGAGTCCGCAGTTAATGTCTAACAGCGTTAGTTAGGTTAGGGTCGGTCTACTTGAGCACGTGGGACCCACCAAAGTTATCTGAACAAACAATTCTTTCACGTTTCTATTTAAGTCCCTAGTCCAATCACATGTTGGCAATAGTGTTGGTTATTTTTGACCGGGTGATTCATCCTCTATTTTTAGTTGCGAAATTAATTTTTAATTTAATGCACGTGTTAAACGATGCAGCCACGTGTCTCGATATCCCGCTTCTCGAGTCTGCGTGGTGGACAAGTTGGGGGGTGGTGGTGGATGCTAACGTACGCCCCGGCAGTTACGCTTCACGTGGTTCCATTTGTGTAAGGATTAATTAATCATTGTTAGTTTATTACTGTTTTTGAGTTTTATGCATGCACATATAAAAATGTGTTATGTCTAATTTAAGGGGCGTGGTTGAGTGATAAGGGATTTATCTATTTTTAATTAAAAGTTAGGGGTTCGATTTGTGATTTTAGGTATTAAATAATCTTAAATTCTTGAACCAGATGTTCTATTTTGTGAGGTACCTTTCTATCAACAAAAGAATTAGTCACTGGTGGATATCCTGATCAAAGATTAAAAAAAAAAGTGTTAGGTCTTGATGATTATTTTATAGGAGGAGAAAAGAATATGTCTATGACAAGCCAATACAGTTGTGAATCTTGTGATTCATTTATTTTAAGTTTGATATTGGGAGTGAGGATGGCAGCCCAATCAGGGTTAGTTGGACCACGAGTTAATACCGCTTGGCTCGATCGGTAGGGAAAGTTATAACCTTAAAGGTCGTTTGGTTCTATTTATGTCTTTTTGTTATAATTTTTTATTTATTTTTTATAAATAAAAATAAAAATATATTTAGTTGTTAATATTATGTAATTGTATTTTTTTATCACTAATAATAATTAAATTTTAAATAAAATTTAAAGATAAATTATTTTTAATTAAATAAATTTATTTAATATCTTATATAATATTTATTAACAAATAATTAATAAAATTATGTTATTTTAATAAAATAAATAATTTAAAATTAAAAGTTTATTTATAAATTGATATTTATTTGAAATATATTTTAATTATTAAATCAAATTTTATTTGAATATTTATATATTTT
>JANJEY010000005.1:7148290-7162225 GCA_024703695.1 Erythroxylum cataractarum | reverse complement strand
GCTATATGCTTAGCACGGTGGATTTGCCCCGTGTAGGTTCAGAGCGAAGAGTTTAAAGACTGGGACAAGTCTACTGCACTGGCCAAAGGAGTCTGTTCATAAAGTTTGAAAATGTATTTTGTTTCCCTTGTTGGACTTGTAAATATTCTTTGGATTTCTGTTCTGAAATTTATGATATGTAATATATGTGTGTGGGTTTTGAGTTACTAAATAAAATAAATATCAGTGTGATGTTTGGTTTTGTCTGTTCTGTCTTGGGTGTCATCCATGTATCCTCCCAGGGGATATTTGGGTGTTACATAACATGTGTTCACAAATAAACCTAAGTCGAATATCCTTCTACGAGAGTCCCTACCGCTCACTGTATGAAGATAGATTTGACTTTCATCAACATCTTCAGATTGTTAAGACTGTTGTTAAATGTTTTCTTGTATTTGGTTCTATCAGAAGGTAATGTTTATGTTAATAAGCGATAATTATTAAGCATTAATATTAAATCATAAATTTTACATACATTTAATTCTCTACATATAGTAGATATTAGCTGGATAATTTATGCGAATGGACGGACAACTCCAGACTATAAAAAAGAAGGACGAGCGATGCTTTTCAACATAATATAGAGCCTACGGAAAATTATATTTCGTATTTACTATAATACCCATGTTCAATAGCTAAATGATGTTATTTTCGTTTACATTTAACTCATCCAAAAGCCTCCCCTGTTTATCAAGCGACGTCATTTTCATTTTATTTAAAATGTTAAGAGTCGAAATAGATGACGACGACGTTTATCTTGAAAATTTACAGATAGAAAATTTTCCATTGATAAATTCAAAACTTTTTTATTCTACCAACAATTCTCGTTTTCTTTACCGACGGAGATTTTATATCATCGCTAAAATCCATCGAAAATTTTGATGAGATAATTTTTCTCCATATTTACCGATGAATATTACTATTATAATAATTTTTTTCCGACTATGTTACTGATAGAAATTGACTTTTGTTAGTAATTTTCTATTGCTAATTCTTAATTTTTTTTGTGGTGAATACATTATATTTGAATATTTTAGTGCTCATGATTGATCAAATCACGTTAGACGGTCTAAAGAACATAAATTTCTTCCTTTTTTTTTTTTTTTTTGAGAAACAATCCAAGTACGCAGAATTCCTTGCGAAAGGAATGTATCATCGAGAAAGGGAAAACAGGGAAGATGGCCGTCTTGCTAGAGCGGGACATGGAGCGTGTCCAAGAAAGTCTTTTACTTGGCTTAGTATATAACTTTTTTACCAATATCATAAAGTATCAAACAATGATGCTAAATGTTTGCTCAACTTCCACAATCCTGATAAAACTGACCTCTCTTCATTACACAGCCTATCATTGTGAAATAACTTGATTGATCATCCCACTCAATCTAGGCAAAGAAACGTGGGATCAATTAGCCTTTTTTTTTTCTTTAGTTTCCAAGGAATAGGGTGAGAAAAAGTCAGAAAGATGAAGGCTCGGATCTCAAAGTTTATAGGCAAACCTGAAGAAAAATTTCTTTAACAAGAATATTGCCGGTAGGCTCTCAGTATTATGATTGATGTCAGCTTATTTAAGTGGGGAAATTAGAGGCAGTCAAAAAGGAAAATAAAAAGCAGCTTCTGTCATCTCTACTCATTATCATTATGCATATTGTTGCATTGCTCGTCTAAAGCGTGCCAAAAAAAAAGTAGCCTTGCTTTTCTAGTGTTTTGGATAGATCATAGATGTATTTGCAAAAGGGTGAGACATATCAGATAGTAGGCTTGGAAGGGAAGGAAAAGTCAATCCAAAGATCGAAGCTTTCCACTCAAATACCTGGTGGGCATCCAAGGAAACAAAACGCTGATTTCCATTTAGAATTGTTTTTTAATCTCAAAACCCTTTATTCTCTGCAACTTTTCGGGGACATGGTCATTGATGAAGCTAAAATAAAGCTTCTTTTACGCTCTTTATGCCTCCGACAAGGCGCCTCCTGCGCTTCCCAGTGAGTCAGGTTTGGTTACTTACTCCTGGAAATGTGGGTTCGTGGAAGTAATTTGAAAACTTTAACGTTAAGGAACAGGATCCATGAAACTAATTGGGCTAATCTCTAGGTTGGTTTTCAATGGAAGCTGGAAAAGCCCATAAAAGAGCCTAATTCTTTAGATCTGTAAACATAAGGAAAGCACCGTGATTTCTGGCTGATGGAATTTGGAAGTTTGTTCTGTTATCTAATTGTACCCAATCATGGGTTTGCTTATATCTCCCAGTCGAAATTGCCTTGCTGATAGACAAGGAACTTGAGTTAATAGTTTCTCGTATCATCTTTATGAGTTAAGATTCTATTACAAACCTACGAGGATAGTTTCTCCTAATTTCTTCAACCCAGAGTCATTCCTATGAAATTGTCTGAATGATGCAGTACATGCAAGTGTGTCTGAATGTAAGAAATTTACTCTGCAACAAGGCACAGATTCATAACAACTGTAGTGATTTGTAGAAGATCTATTTGTTTTCTCACTTTCTTGATACTTACAAGGCGTTTGGTTTCATTTCTATATTTTTTTTGTAGTTTTTAGTTTTTATTTTTAATTTTTTGTTTCTGTTTTTTTTTTTCAAATAAAAATAAAAACTTATTTGATTGGTAATGTTAATGTAGTTGTATTTTTATCACTGATAATATTTATATTTTAGATAACTTAAAGATAAATTATTTTTAATTAAATAAATTTATTTAATTTCTTATATAACATTTATTAACAGTTTATTAAAAAATGATGTTATTTTAATAAAATAAATAATTTAAAAATTAAAATTTTATTTATAAATTAAATTTATTTAAAATTTATTTTAATTATTAAATCAAATTTTATTTGAATATTTATATATATTGTAAATTTAATTATATATAGTTTAATTATAAAATAAAATTAAATTATTCATAATTTTATTGATAATAAATTTAAATTTATTAAATATATAAATATAATATTGAATTAAATTATTCATATTTTTTTAAAAAATAAAAAATTAAATAATATTTATTTAAATGATAGTAAAATCAGATTATAAAAAACAAAAACAGGAATCAAAAACTACTTTTTTATTTTTATAATTTTTGAAAATTAGAAACAAAATCAAAACTAAAAACAGAAATTAAAAACTCAGACAAACAAAATTTTTTACTAAATTTGAAAATAAAAACAGAAAATTAAAAATAAAAATGAAAACCAACATCCCTTTAAAGTTACATGTTAAAATAACTTCTTTATAAAAATTATAAATTGAATTATAAATATTTAGAAAAGTACAAATAAAATGGTCTTTACTTCTTTTTTTTTTTGAGAGCTAACCTTATCTTTTACTTGTCTTATATCATTTATTCATTTTTTTCACTTGTGGTACTAATTAAATTATTTAGTGTGACTTTAATAAAGATGATAGTACAAGTGACAAAAAACACAAGGACTTACCTCTCATGTTTTGAACTTGGAAAATTAGTAGTCTAACTTAACTAGAGGAGAAGGTTTGGTTTGATCTACTAGAAGGCTTCCCACATTTTAGATGTGCACAAAGAATTTCCAATCTCGATCCAACTTTCTTCAAAGCAAATCACTCAACGAAAACACATTAATGGCCATTCTACTTTGACTTATATAGAGTTCGATTTGAAATGTCCACAGAACAGAACAGAACATAGCAGATTAAGCGTGCCACCGCGCGCCAGAAAAATCAAAATCTTGTAAGCCTGTAAGGGATAACCTTGTTTGACAAAGGAAAAAGGTGGTTGTGTTGGAAGGGTGGCTTTTCATCATAGGTGGGGTAGGAGGGGGTTGCCACTTGATAATTGAAAAATCAAAACCAATTTTAAATTAAATTGATCATTGAATTTTAATGCAATGCTTTAGTTCTTCTTCTTTGTCTTTGCCATTGATTAAAGAAAATAATAATAATATTTGTTAACCTATTATATGTTAAGCATGTGGAGGTCAGTTTCCTAACAATTTAATCGCAATTGACTATGTTAATGTCACGTTCTTACGGCAAAAGACCAAAAAGTAGGTCTTTGGCATGCAAAACAATTGGTCGGTAATAGATTTGTATCGTACGCGTACTTGTGACGTTAGCCAAGCACTAGGGTAACATGTGAAACTGAAATGAGTGCACATCATTAATACAAATTAATTAATTAGTAAGTAAGTTAATTCATTACAATTGCTTTATAATCCAAAAGTCGTACAAATAAATTCATTTGTTTATTTCTATGGCAATAATATTAACGGCATATTTGGTTTAGTGGAATAACTATTCTATCATTGTTGTATTCTTAATGAATAATTATTCGTTTGTTTGGTTAAAAACTAACATATAGAATAACTAATCCTAAATTAATTTTATTCTTACACTATCAAGATTAGCTAAAGATTCCTTCCCCTGTCGTTACCTATTTCATGAAAAGCGGAATAGGTATAGACAATCTTTCTCCTTATTATTATTATTATTATTATTATTATTATTATTATTATTATTATTAATTTTCTTCTTCTTCTTTTTCTTATTATTATAAAAATTAATAATAATAACAAGAAAATTAAATAATAATAATAAGAATAAGAAAAAATTAATAACAATAATACTGTAATATTATAATAATAAAAAATTAATGATACTAAAATAAAATAAAATAAAATGTTAATATTAATAATAAGGAAAATAATAATAATAATAATAATAACAATATTAAAGATTATTATGAATATTTTGATCTTTTTGTTAGTTATTCTTTTATCATCTTAAATTTATATTTTTAAACTAAACATTACTATATATCAGCATTAAAAATTCTTAGAAATAATCTAAATTAAATAATATCTATTTCATTATATTCTTAATAATAGTTATTCCATTTCTTATTTATTTTAGCAGACGAACCAAACACCTGTAAGAATTTAAGATCACATTTTCATTCTCAATCCCTTCTTCATTCACGCGATACGTGTCGCGTGTCGCTCTTTGTTGCCGGTAAACTTTTTCATCAATTAGAATATATTTCCGGATCAGTTGGCCTAGTATAACGATTTGATTCAACTCAATATGAGTCATGTCCAAAGTTTAAGTTGACTAAATTTTGTAAGCTTAATTCAATCTAATTCGATTCAACTCGAATGTTATTTAAAATTTGATTGGATTTTTTATTGCTTAAAATTAATCGAACCGAATTGAGTCAAACAACCTAAGTTTACTCGGCTCAAGTTCAGATAGAGATAAAATAAAATAAAATTAATTTGTATTATAAATTAATAAATAAATTTTTTAAATTAAAAATTAAAAATTAAATTTAAGTTAATAATAAGAGGAATACTGATTCCATAACAAATCTTGATTATGTGAATTATAAAATATACCTTTTGTTTTGTTATAATACTTTCTTAAAAAGTTTCGATAAAATAAAATAAAATATCTTAACCATTGATTCTTTTCATTGTCAATCTTAATTAAATCTACCCTTCAAGTGTTGTGATATTGGCAATCAACTGATTTTAATAATCCTTTTAATTGTCTAAATTCTAACCGAATTTCATTTGATTTTTTTTCTAAAATTCGATTAAAATTTTGATTGTTTAATTAATCGAGTTAGTTTGAGTTTAGATAAAATAACCTAAGCCTAAACGAGTATGGTTTGGAATAAGAAGAAAAATAAATTTGATTTGATTTATATTATAAATTAGTAAATTATTTTGTAAATAAAATTTGATAGTTTGTAATAATATAATTAGAAATTAATAAGAAGAAGAATACTCATTTAAAGTGCTGATTCAAAACATCTTAACTATGCAGTATGTTGAAGCTTGACCATTTCAAAACTGTAAAAGTCTCTTGTAATTTCCAGGCTTAATGACCTTGTGTCTCTCCAGATTCTAAGGCTCGTATTAAAATGACCATCAGAAAATGTTGGTGACAATCGAAAGACCAGGAAAAGCTATGAAGAACCACAAAAAATGTCGGTGGCAAAAAAAAAAAAAAGAACATCGACAAAGAGTCGTCATTTTGTTCTCCAAGTAAATTGGAATGGCCTCGAATTGGCTTCTCCGGTTGATTATTCTCTTTGTCATCTGTCTAGTTGAGTCTAGGTTGACATCGTCAGTGTCTGTATCAGAAGCTTTGATTAAGCTTAAACAATCATTTACTAATGCCTCTGCTCTGGGTTCTTGGTCTCCTGGCTCTGCGCCTTGCAAAGGAGGCAACGGTTGGATTGGACTTGTATGTTCTAATGGTGTGGTCACTGGTCTTAGGCTTGAAAACATGGGGCTATCAGGAACAATTGATGTTGATGCATTGGTTAACATTTCAGGACTCAGGGTCATAAGCTTTGCTTATAATTCTTTTTCGGGAATCATTCCTGAATTCAGTCGTTTGGGCCGCCTCAAGGCTTTGTTCCTGTCAGGGAATCAGTTTTCCGGTGAGATTCCATCGGATTTCTTTTCAAAAATGGATACGTTGAAGAAACTCTGGCTTTCTAATAACAAGTTTACTGGACACATACCAATGTCGCTGGTTGAGCTGTCCAGCCTTATGGAGCTACGTCTTGATAAGAATCAGTTTACAGGGGCAGTTCCAGCTTTTAAGCAGCCAAGTTTGTTGGCATTCAATGTGTCCAATAACAACTTGGAAGGGGAAATTCCAGCGAGTTTAGGGAGATTTCCGACGAGCTCGTTTGAAGGGAATACAGGACTTTGTGGAGGGAGGTATGGTAAGGCTTGTGTGACCAAAGTTAAGGCATTAACAGCAACATCAGGTCCTATGGGTTCAAATGTCAGTAAGGCTAACCATGATCATCACAATCAGAATCTCGTCTATATCAAAAAATCAATTATAGGTATTGTAATATTGGCTGTGTTGCTCCTTTCTGTGGCTATTCTTATAGTTTTCAAGATGAGGGCAAAAGAAGAGGATTTTGAGTCTGCCAGACAAGACAACGCTGCTCCTGAAGAGGCAGTGGAAGTTCAGGTGTCAATGCTAACCACACCACCCGAAATGGCAGTAACAAAGAAGGCAGGATCAAGCAGGAGAGGCTCTAATCATGGGAGGCACGGAGGTAACGTAGGCGAATTCGTGATGGTGAATGATGAAAAGGGTGTTTTCGGGCTTCCTGATTTGATGAAAGCTGCTGCTGAAGTTATTGGAAATGGAGGGTCGAGGTCTGCATACAAAGCTGTTATGGCTAGTGGTCTGGCGGTATTGGTTAAGAGAATGAGAGACATGAATGGAATGGGAAAAGAAGGATTTGAAACAGAAATCACCAAGCTTGCAAAGTTGAGACATATCAACATCCTAACACCTTTGGCTTTTCATTATCGAGCGGATGAGAAGCTGTTAATATATGAGTTTGTACCAAAGGGCAGTTTGCATCATTTATTGCATGGTGAGGAGCTAACGATTTTCCTTTCAACATCTTAATTTTGCTTGTAATCTAGCAAAGAAACTAACACTATAGAAGTTGTATTCTTACAGATGATCACGGATTGCAGCATGCCGAACTTGATTGGCCTGCGCGGTTAAAGATTGTACTTGGAATCGCCAGAGGGTTGAATTATCTTCACACTGAACTTCCTTCTTATGATTTGCCCCATGGAAACCTTAAATCATCTAATATTCTTATTACTCTGGACAATGAACCATTGGTTTCAGAATTTGGATTTGGTCCCCTGCTCAACCCTTCAGTTGTAGCACAGGCAATGCTTGGATATAAGGCCCCGGAAGTTTCACAAACAGGTGTGTCTCCGAAATGTGACGTGTACTGTCTGGGAATTCTTATCCTTGAAATCCTGACAGGGAAACGTCCCTGTCAATATCTCAGCACTGGCGATGGAGGGAAAGATAGAGTCGAAAGGGCAGAATCTGCAATTTCTAAAGGAAGAGAATCTGAATTACTCGATCCTGAAATTTCAAGGTCCACAAGTTCTTTGGAAGGTATGGTATGGCTTCTCCACATTGGAGTTGCTTGTACTGAAACTGATCCTGAGAAAAGGTTAGATGTTAGAGAAGCCCTTCAAAGGATAGAGCAGATACAATTGCCATTACATAGAGATGGTTATGAAGATTCCTAGATGGAGATCGTATCTCTTTTTTACTACCTACTAATGCAGAATTCGATCGAGAAAACATAAATAAAGAACTTGGGAGAACAGAGAAAATGGTCTGCAACTTCAGGAATCAAGCTGCATTAGCATCTGCAGAATCAACAACTTGTGGAGACCTTGGAAGTCTCAATGAGATGCATACCTGAAGAATACGTTGGGACTCCCAATTTACAACTCATTGACAGGTTAAGAAAAAGCACGAGCAAGTCAACACTTCTAGATCAATACAGCTGGAGATAGATTAGATCCACACACAGGTTTTTCTTAAAATTTGTAGGATTCTTATAATCTGTCACACAACAACATAGCTCCACTGTCCACACAAAAACTCTGAAACTCTCCATTTTTTATCGTAACGCCATAACTTTTGATGTAGAATCAGATTAGCTGTTTCCATGCATAAATGATTATAGTAATCAGACTTGTGAGGTGCTTCTTGGATAAATAACCAAAACTGCTGCAACTTAGATACTCAAGCCAGCTCATCCTCCAAACTATTGCTTCATCTGTCAGTGCTTACACAACAGATTTTCATTAAAATCCTTGAAAATCAAATGGTAGCCTTCGTACTAAAGGGCAATAACATAAGAAGTTGGTCTTGAGCCACTCGTGCAACATCAGTTTTATAATACTTCGCTCTTCTTCTAGATGGTTGTGTTACAATAGTCATCACAAGAAAACAAGATTCCCCTACGCGAACTTCCATTACTACTGTACTACAATATTAGTATAACAACGGTGTGTGTAAGAACTAAAGCTACCTTTGTTATTTTCATTTACTTTCTTTTACAATTACATTGAGTTCTTAAGTTTATATAACTATTCAGTAAAACAAAGTTTTTAAATAAGCTGATAATTACTATTTTTAAATATGTATTTAATAAAATTTATGATTCCTTAAGAGGTAAGTGATTTTGGAGAGCTATATATATATATATATATATAATATAATCCTAAACAAAATAGGCCGAGTTAGTGAAAATCAAGAAGCTGAAATTGAAAATTAGGAGACTTCAATACACTTTAATGATACTTCACGTTTCAGTGTAACGTCACACTATATAGGTTTAAGACAACAAAAATACTGAAATGAAAGAAACGCCGAGACATTGAACTGAAATTAATAACAACGGTCGGAATATCTTGCCGGCGGCGAGAAGTCAAAGTGTCAACATTTCATAAAGTTTCTTATAAATAATTTAATTTCCTTTCCACTCCCTATCTAAATAATTTCGTTACAGACAAAAAGTACCAAAGCAAGCTTGCTTCTTCCACCATCACCACCACCACCACCAGCACCGTAGAACACTTGACACCAACAAAACTCTCTTCAAAACCCCACCAACCCCATCACCAAAAAACACCAGCTTTTCAAGATTCCCAAAACCCCATCAAAATTTCCAGGTTTTACCAGACTTTCCGAGATTGCATAGAGTTAAAAACACTACAAAAAATGACATCTTTATCTTTTCGTTCTATCATTCTATACTTAGCCACTTAAAAGGTTGCTTCCTTGAGTTAACATCCTTTACACGAATTTCCAAAGTTTGAGTCTTTAGATATTCCATACACTGTTTAGCCCTTCCTCCTTTGAAGTTCTGCAAAATTCTTACCTATTCTTGACATCTCCGAAGAATCAAATACTGACCATGGAACCGCCGGAAAACAATAACTTCGATGATGGGGTTGATGGGTTTGAAGAAGCTGAGAAGATAGTACTTAGATGGGACGCAACAACATCAGAAGAAGCAAAAGAGAAGATGATCTTCAACTCCGATCGTGAAGAGGTGGATCGTTACTTGCAGGCAGTTGACGAAATCCAAAAGTCCATGTCAGCGGCGACAATCTCCGGAGACGGCGAAGAGAAAGTCAACTACGCTGTCCAGATCGCTATGGCACGGCTTGAAGACGAGTTTCGCAGTATATTGCTTAGCCACACAACTGCTTTTGAGCTCGACTCTGTCTCTATGGATCCTTCTTCTTCAGTTCACTCCAGCGGAGCTGAGACCACCGGTGACGAGTACGAACACGAACATGGGGTTGGTGACGACGAGGATCTTAAATTAACAGATCCAATCCGAAGGGCAGATTCAAGTTCTAGTAATAGTACCAGTTATCGATCTACAAGTAGTATTCGTGAGATGGATCTGATCCCACAAGATGCAGTCTTTGATCTCAGGTCAATCGCTAAGCGCATGATCGCTTCTGGGTATTTAAGAGAGTGTATTCAAGTTTATGGTAGTGTACGGAAATCGGCGGTGGACGCTAGTTTTAGGCAACTTGGGATTGAGAAACTGAGTATTGGTGATATTCAGAGGTTGGAGTGGGATATTCTTGAGACAAAGATCAAACGTTGGATAAGGGCTGCAAAGGTTTGTGTGAGGATCTTGTTTGCTAGTGAGAAGAAGCTGTGTGAGCATATATTTGAAGGTATTGGGACTGCAATTGATGATGCTTGTTTCATGGAGACTGTTAAGGGTCCAGCTGTTCAGTTGTTTAATTTTGCTGAGGCGATAAGTATAAGTAGGAGGTCTCCTGAGAAGATGTTTAAGATTTTGGACTTGCATGATGCGCTGATGGACTTGTTGCCTGATATTGAAGTCGTTTTCCAGTCGAAGTCAGCTGATTCTGTTAGGGTTCAAGCTGCAGAGATTTTGTCCAGATTGGCTGAGGCTGCGAGAGGGATTTTGTCCGAGTTTGAGAATGCTGTTTTGCGTGAACCCTCTAAGGCTCAGGTGCCTGGAGGGACAATTCATCCCTTAACAAGGTATGTGATGAATTATATCAGTTTGATTGCTGATTATAAGCAGACCTTGATTGAACTTATTATGTCAAGACCATCGACTGGATCAAGATATTCGGGTGATCCAACCACCCCTGATATGGATATGTCTGAACTTGAAGGAAGAACCCCTTTAGCATTGCATTTGATTTGGATTATTGTGATTTTGCAATTCAATTTGGAGGCTAAGTCCAAGAATTACAAAGATGCTTCATTAGCGCATCTATTCATGATGAACAATGTTCATTACATTTTCCAAAAGGTGAGAGGGTCCGAGGAATTGAGGGAAATGATTGGGGATGATTACTTGAAGAAACTAACGGGCAAGTTCAGGTTGGCAGCTACAAATTACCAGAGGGCTACTTGGGTGGGAGTGTTGTATTGGTTGAGAGACGAAGGATTACATGTGAGTGGGAGTTTCTCTTCTGGTGTGTCCAAGAGTGCTTTGAGAGAAAGGTTTAAGATGTTCAATACTACTTTTGAGGAGGTTCACAGGACTCAAGCGTTATGGTTGGTACCAGATAGTCAACTTCGGGAGGAGCTTCGGATTTCTATCTCAGAGAAGTTGATCCCTGCATATAGATCATTTCTTGGGAGATTCAGGAGTCATATAGAGAGTGGAAGGCACCCAGAGAATTACATAAAATATTCTGTTGAGGATTTGGAGATCGCTGTCTTAGATTTCTTCGAAGGGTACCCTGTATCTCAGCACTTGAGGAGGAGATCTCAGTGAAGGCATGGGATGAGTTTTCCAACTTAGAGAACATGCTTTGAATTCTTTGGGTATTTGGTTGACGTGTTGCTGGCAATAGGGAGATATGCCCTGTTCTTTCCAACTTCAAGCATCATTTGTTGAACTTCTGCTGGTTGGCATCGGTTCCAGTCTCCGTGCAGATAGGTTTTAGCTTTCTCTAATGACCAGGTCTCTCAACCTGAATGCTTCTCCATGTAAGAATGTTGTTTGCTTTGTTTTGATATTCTAGATTTTGTTCTATTTGTTAATATGGAACTTGTTGCTGTACGAGTGAATTCCTTCTATTTATTATACAAAGCATCAAATCTTTTCTGGCCTCAGAATTCTTTTGGACAGAGATCTAAATGAACTTTTAGTTAATGTAAAGATTGTATTGCCTCAGGTCGAATAGGTTACTTTGGCTGGCATCGCATCTTGATCTTAGGTGGCATCAACCTTGTAAACGTGAATCATTAGCAGTTGATATGGTGCCTAGCCCTGCTTTTCCATCAATACATACAAGACTGAACTTCCTTAACATTTCTTTACTATTGTAATGCTATTAGAATCGCCCTTATGTATTATGGTTTTTGGCTATTGCTCAACTGGTAAGCTTCAATGGAACTCCTGGAATTGTAGATTATATAGCTTGTTCTATCCCTGTTAAATGAGTTTCAACATTCAGTTCAAAGGACACCTGATATACTTTAAGGTCCATTCTTCTCAGACGTCATTATTCTGCCCTGTGGCGCCAGCGTTGATTGCTCAAGAAACCTGGGAACTGTTTTGTTTGATTCCTTTTTATGTCATCTTATTCATGTTATATTTGTGTCAGCTGGAAACTAAAGACTGGCTGGTTTTGTTACCTTCAAAAAAATGGGGAAAGAATGCGAATGAAGAGAACTGATACCATTTGTTGATTGGTTTCGTTTGTAGGATTGAATCTTGTTTTGCATTCTACGTATCTTTTATCTTCTTCTTCCTCTAGCTGACCCACCAGCCTTCCCTATTTTCTTTTGGAGTGTTAGGTTAAATGGTAAATATAAACATTGAAGTATAGCATCACAAGTTGCTGTTCGTGCATAGTTTTAATCAGGCAATAAGCACCCCAATGTCCTTTTCGAAGAATTTAAGTGTTGGAGGATTAGAAAAAGAAAATGTGGCACATCAGTTTCATGTCAGCAAAATCAACTTGGATTCTAAGTGTTAATCAAAGTATTGAGTTTATCTACATTTTCAAACTTTATACATGAAACAGAAAAATATGCTGGTCAGCTGTCTCAGTCTAGAGTATGATATGCATGTAGCATCAGGTTTCTTCAAGTCTCCAACCATTGCATTTCACCAAATTTCAACTTTGAAGCTTGTTTTGCCAGAACTTGGCACCTACCACCTACTGCAACAATTTTTCTCCAGCTTAAAATACAACCATGTTGCAACTTTAGGCATCAGTTCTCACAGAGTTCAAATGAAAATAGAATTCCATCTTCATTTCCATCTTTGTCAAGTTTCCAGAGCAGTAATTTCAGCTAACCTTCATTTTCTATTTGTCCAACTGTACAAGTCATATATAAACTTTTCATTTTCTTCTTATTTGTCCAACTGTACAAGTCAAGCGTCAAGGGACACTGTAGAACAGAAACATAACTTTCCCCATCATGCTCTGCGACGAGTTACGTGGTACTCTGCAACAAGCAAACAGATTTCAATCCCTTTCTTGTCTGATAGCGATTGAAGTAAGCGGATACTCCGCTCCCGGCCCTGGGCTAAAGATACCTGGGATGCCACAAAGGACCTAATTTTACTAAAATTGTTTATGTTAAATTATACAAAATAATTATTATATATTAAAATAAATATTTCTTTCAATATTTATTTTAAATTTTTGAATAATTATTCACTTTATTATTATCGTTGAAATAATATATAGTTGATTAAAAGTATATTTATATAAAGTAAATTATTTTTACTTTATATAACTATTTACGGCTCAAAGCACAATTTTTGATGGTCTCTCAAAACATTGAGAATCAGAAGGACACGGCAGCCATGGAGGAGGTCGACGACCGTAGCGAAGACGAATATTTGGAGGAGAATGAGGAAGCCGATGTCACATTGGGGTCTTCGTTCAAGAAACCTCCGCTGAAGAAGGTGAAGATTGACGAAAGCTACGTTGAATCTGCTTGCGATAAGTTTAATAAACCATCGGAGACGGAGGAGGACGACACGGTGATGGAAGAGTTCGAGGATAGCGAAGAGGAATATG
>JANJEY010000005.1:7118135-7129580 GCA_024703695.1 Erythroxylum cataractarum | reverse complement strand
GTCAAATTAAGAAAATCCTTCATGACAACATCAGATTGCTCTTCAATATATGAGTTGCTAACATCACCACTGAACAGAAGCGGAGAGCTTGTTGAATCAACAACAGAAGCAGAATGGCCATGTGAATGATGTGGAAGAAAAAAATTAAAGTAGAAAGTCTTTAAGAGGTCGAATTTAAATTGCATGACAAATTCATGAGGTTTTATTGATTTAAAAAAAACAAAATGAAAATTGATATGTGACTCACAAAACCACCGATAAGGTTCAGATGACTCTATAATAGGTAGATATGTTCTGATCTAGACCATCCTCAGACGAGTTCCATTTGTCTAGCAAACTTCAACAATTGTACCTAAGTTGCAAACTGATTTCAGCAGTAGCGAATTGTCACATCAGCAACTAGTTAAGTTTTGAAGTCACAGGTTAAACCACACAATTTGGAGGCTCTCCATCAAATGATAACAAGATTGATCTCGAATGCTTATCTCCACCAAGTAAAACTGTAGACCAAAACAACCATACGATTAATCACCATAGACTAAGTAAATAGTTATTTGATTCATTGAAGACCATATATATCTCCTCAGAGCAAGTTGCATGCTTTTTAGTTAACCGATAGCACAAAAGAACAAAAACAACCTACAATGCGAGTAAGGAGAATGTGATTATCGAAGAAACAGAGGAAAACTGCAACACACATCACAATTCAGTAAGAAGATTTGAGACTGCAACAAGATAATAAACAACACACATCCCAAATTTTCTTATTTATATTAATTGAACCAGCAATAGGATGCAGTACCTGTTTCATATCATGGTTAAGAAGAAATTAACACCCTTATATTTGAATACCCAAGTTAATATAGTCAAGAAACTTGTTGACAATTGAACAGATAAAATTTGAACAGATGTATATACACATCAAACTTATAGAACAGATAAAATTTGACAATTACATAAACAGGTTGGAAAGTCAAGAATCCATGATCCCACTATATGCATTAAGATTGAGCGTTTAAACAATCAATTTGCATGACAAATATCAGTGGTTGATGGTGAGAGAATCCGGTCATTTGAATGTTATCTCTTCAGTTCCAAGGGAGAACGAACATAGAAAATTAGGAAGTGGGGATAAAAAAAAGAGAAATTTCAGACGGAAATCAAACTGTAGCGCAACGTTTAGAGTCGGGATTCTCGCTAACTACCTATCATATAAATATGCTAACAATGACCTGAAGAAGATAGAGAAAATTATTATACAAAAATGATGTATGTTGTGTGTGTAGTGTGAACCTTCTTCTTCTCCCTTACGAAATATTCATAAACGCCAGTAACATAGACCCTTGCATACACCAGTCCACCGACCATGATTACGGTGACAATTCTTTCCTCCGAGCTACCCATCTCCAATCAACCAAAAACTAGATGCCCAAATCCTCAAAAGTATTCAAAGCTCCTGTTTGCTTAAAGCGCAAATCAAACCTTAAAATCCCAGAGTAGGGAGACAGAGTAACCTAAATTGTTAAATCACAGTGTCACCATTCAAATGACTTGGATCACAAAGATATCATGAACTCGTTGTCGAGGCTTTAAGAGATCTTGCTCTTGTTGGCATATAGTTGCAAACAGTACGTGAGTAGTTGATGGAGAGAAAGAGTGTCCTTGTGTGTGTGTTTTGTCGGTAAAAGAAGTGTTGGATAACGGGGCAAAAGGGATGTGAAGAAGAGGGGCAAAAGGATGGAAAGAGTTGAGAGTTGAGAGCAAGATCCAAGAAGTAAAGTGGGAAGCAAAATCAAAAGGAGGAGGGGACGTTGGCTTGGCTTAGGCGAGCGTGAAGCCGAGAGACGTTGGTTTTAATTAAAACGTCGACGTTTTAAATCTGCCACAGAATAGGTACAGTGTAAGTGGCATAGACGATTTGAAGCCCCACTTTGTCTACTTTGCAATTATAAATTAACAAATTGATGACTTGACGAACCAAACATACATTGAAAACTCTAAAGACGTACTGCTCCTATAAAATGTTCAATTCAAGTTGGGTGACCAACAAAAAAGCACATTTTATTTTAAGAACATTTTAAATCATAAATTATAACATAACCATTTATGATAAAGGATAGGATGGAATTACTTATAAATTATGCAAAAGTATTTATATAAAATTAATCATATTAAATATTTTAATATATACTTATTAAAAAATTATCATATTTATTAAAAGTATGTAGCTATGATAATAGTGTTATAATTATTCCCTACAAACAAGTTAACTTAACTTCAATTTTGTAATTTTATTATAACAATTAATTACAATGTAAATGTAAAAAGTTAATATCTAAGTACAATTTATTTCAAATATTATTTTTACGTGTTTAAAATATAATTATAATTATAATTATTTTTAATATCAATTTTTTAAAATATGTATATTAAGTTTATAATATAATATTTTCAAATTTTAATTTTTTTATAACTTATGCACCGAACTCTTAATTGATGATGTTTTTGTATATTATAAACTTTAATAATAATTATACAGTTAACTTTTAGTTATTGTTGATTTTTTTTACTTTTATAATTATTATTGTATTCCACAACTCAAGAAAATATAAAAATCTTTTTTTATATTAGCATATAAAAGACTAAAATGTAATAATATTTTCTTTTCATATTATATCTATTATTAAATAATCATTTTAAAATTTGATATTTTTATTACACGTATTATTATATTAAAAGAAATTAATATCATATTTACACAATACATACATTATGCATATATGTTTTTAGATAAATCTTAAAATGAATCAGTCACTTTAGTAATTCTAATATAACAATTTCAAAAAGAATATAAAAATAATTGAGTTATAAAAATATATACATATCGTATATTATATTGAAAATAGTTATTATTTTATTAAAACTTGAATACATTTTATAAATATTTTCGATATGTTTCTATAAATTATTATGATTATTAAATTTTACTATAACTATTTTTATATTATTAAAAAGTGCATTTGTTTTTTAATTTTGTAAGATATTAAATTTTATTATAATAATTAAAATACACATAAAAGTAACAAATCAACCATCAATTTATAAAAGATGAAGCTGAATTCAAATTCTATTTTTTCATATTTTAATAATTGTTATTACATTAGAATATAATCCTTTTACAGTAGATCTTTTAAATTATAATAAAGTGTAGGATGAAATTATCTATAAATTGAAACTTACCCCATAGATTTAGAAGAAGATCTTAAGCAAGCAAGTGCATCGTGAATTGGTGTCAAAGTATGATGGATCGTTTGAAGTATTGAATAAAGTGGAGAATGTCGCATACAGGTTGAAGTTGCTTGAGAGACTGAAGGTACACTCTACTTTTCATGTTAGTTTTCTCAAACTTTATCTTGAGAATATATCAGATCCAAAAATGAGTCAAGTGAAGAGAGCTCCATCGGTTGTAAGAAAACAGTTCAAAAATTAAGTAAAGAAGATCTTGGATTACCGAACAATGGCAATATAAGAAGAACAGACAGATAGAGTTCTTAATCTAGTGGAAGGGAAAGCCGAAGTTCAGTTTTGCATTGTACATATCCATTCTTCCTCTAGCTGCCCCACCAGAAAACGAAGTTCAGTTGGCATCAAGAGAGATAAAAGCAAGAAGACGAAGTTCAGTTAGCATATTGACACCTACTTTGTGTTCAAAGTTTAGCAGCTTCATCCCTTAAATGCTCAACACAATTAATCCAATTGTTCGTAGCTTCCATGGCTTGCCTCCATCATAATTATATTGAGGAGGACGACACGGTGATGGAAGAGTTTGAGGATAGCAACGAGGAATATAAGAAAAGGGGTTTCACCAAAAATCAAAAGCGGGTTGTATGAAAAGTGGTTAAGCTATACGAAACAAATCGATGAGAGTGGTGTAAGTATGTCTAGTTTTAAGAACAATGATTAGCTAGCATCTGTTGTAATTTTATTATTAATTAACTGTGTAAGTATGCCTTTGAATGAGAGAGTAGCAGAGAGCGTTGAACAGAGCCTTTGGACGATGAAGAGAGCCTTCTAATGAGAGAGTACCAGAGAGACTTTTTATAACAGCCTTTGAACGATGAAGAGAGCCTTCTAACGAGAAAGTAACAGAGAGATTGTATACAACAACCTTCGGTGAAGATAGGCTACAAATGAGAGCAGCGTGGAGAGAGACAGTATAAACAGCCTGCTACGAAACCATCGGAGAAGAACAATGAAGAGAGTAAAAGAAAAGAGAAATTGCAAGAGAAACTAACAGCCTAGCAGCTGAGAACGATGAAGAGAGCTTTCGGACGATGAAGAGAGCCTTCGAACAAGAGAATAGCAAAGGAGAATGAAGAGAGCCTTCGGATGATGAAGAAAGCCTTCAGACGATGAAGAGAGTCTTCCAACGAGAGAGTAACAGAGAGACTGTTTATAACAGCCTTCAGTAAATAGAGGGTACAAGCGAGAGTAGCGAGGAGAGAGACAGTATAAACAGCCTGCTACGAAACCACCAGAGAAGAACGATGAAAAGAGTAAAATAAAAGATAAATTGCAAGAGAAACTAACAGTCTAGTACTTTAGGATGATGAAGAGAGCCTTTGGACGAGGAAGAGACCCTTCGAACTAGAGAGTAGCAAATGATGATGAACAGAGCCTTCGGACGATGAAGGGAGCATTCGGATTATGAAGAGAGCCTTCAAATGAGAGAGTAACAAAGAGACTGTTTATAACATCCTTCGGTGAAGAGAAGGTACAAATAAGAGTTGAGTGAAGAGAGACAATATAAACAGTCTACTGCGAAACCACCAGAGAAGAACGATGGAGAGAGTAAAAGAAAAGAGAAATTGCAAGATAAACTAACAACCTAGTACCTGAGGACGATGAAGAGAGCCTTCAAACGAGAGAGTAGCAGAGAGATTGTTTATGACAGCCTTCGGTGAAGAGAGGTTACATACGAGAGTAGTGTTGAGAGAGACGGTATAAACAGCCTACTGCGAAACCACTAGAGAAGAACGATGAAGAGAGTAAAAGAAAAGAGAAATTGCAAGAGAAACCAACAGCCAAGTACTTAAGGACAATGAAGAGAGATTTCAGACGATGAAGAGAGCCTTCGAATGAGAGAGCAGCAGAGGCCAATGAAGAGAGCTTTCGAATGAGAGAGTAGCAGAGAGACTATTTATAATAGCCTTCGGTGAAGAGAGGGTACAAAAGAGAGTAGCGTGCATAGAGATATTATAAATAACCTGCAACGAAACCACAGGAGAAGAACGATGAAGAAAGTAAAAGAAAAGAGAAATTGTAAGAGAAACCAACAGCCTAGTACCTAAGGATGATGAAGAGAGCCTTCGAACAATAAAGAGAGCCTTCAAACAAGAGAGTAGCAGAGGACGATAAAGAGAGTAGCAACGGATGATGAAGAGAGCCTTCGAATGAGAGACTCGCAGAGAGATTATTTATAACAACCTTCGGTAAAGTGAGGGTATAAACGAGAGTCGTATAGAGAGAGATAGTATAAACAACTTGCTGCAAAACCACCGGAGAAGAAAGATAAAGAGAGTAAAAGAAAAGAGAAATTTCAATAGAAACCAACAACTTAATACCTAAGGACGATGAAGAGAGTCTTCGAACGAGAGAGTAGCAGAGGACAATGAAGAGAGCCTTTGGACGATGAAGAAAGCCTTCGAATGAGAGACTAGCAGAGGACGATAAAGAGAGCCTTCATACGATGAAAAGAGTCTTCAAATGAGAGAGTAGCAGAGAGACTGTTTATAACAGTCTTCGGTGAAGAGAGGGTATAAACGTAAGTAGCGTGGAGAGAGACAGTATAAACAGCCTACTGTGAAACCACTGGAGAAGAGCGATGAAGAGTAAAAGAAAAGAGAAATTTCGAGAGAAACCAACAGCCTAGTACCTGAGGACAATGAAGAGAGCCTTTGAATGAGAGAGTAGCAGAGGACGATGAAGAGAGCCTTCGGACAATGAAGAGAGCCTTGGAACGAGAGAGTAACAGAGGACGATGAAGAGAGCCTTCAAACGAGAGAGTAGAAGAGATACTATTTATAATAACCTTTGGTAAAGAGAGGGTACAAACAAGAGTAGAATGGAGAGAGAAACTATAAACCGCCTGTTGAGAAACCACTGAAGAAGAACGATGAAGAGAGTAAAAGAAAAGAGAATTTGCAAGAGAAACCAATAGCCTATACATGAGGACGATGAAGAGAGCCCTCAGACAATGAAGAAGGCCTTCGCAACGAGAGAGTAGCAGAGAGACTATTTATAACAACCTTTAGTGAAGAGAGGCTAAAAACGAGAGTAATGTGGAGAGAGACAGTATAAACAGCCTGGTGCGAAAATACAGTACCCCAATGTACTTGTCTTATTTCCATTTCCCTACAAAACTTTGATGGGATCACTTATTGAATTTCACCCGTTCCTATCTGAAAATAGCAGAAATTGTTTTGGTTTTCATATGGTAATTAATTTTCCTAAATATAATATTAATTTATGAAAAACCGAAGGGGTTATTTTTTTCGTAAACTTTCCGCAAACTTCTTTGACACTAATAAAATAAAAACAAGCAAAACCGAAATAATGAAAACATCAGAAATTTGGTAACACAGTTCAGCACACCTTGCCTACATCTGCGAGGCCCTCACCCAGCTTCATAACTTTTACTGAAGTACAATAGATTTACCCAAGGTTTTACTGAGCCGACACCACTTAATCCTTGATACTATCTCTCAACCTCACTTCTCGTGAAAGAATTTCACACCTAATAGTACGACCACCTCGTACTAACCTCAACAGATGATTTTTCTAACTACTTTCACTCAAAATAATAATAAATAAAAATAGCTCAAGTATTTAATCAACTAAAAATTAAACAACAAATTACTTGAGACAAAAGAAAGACTTCCCTATGAATTTATCTTCTCGAAATAATCCAGCTAAAACTTTCCACCATAGCTTTCTCTTTCTTCATAGAAAACAATTCACAGTGTTCCTTCAATTAACTGCCAGTACCCACTTCACAAAAAAAATCGTCACTATATCAACAAATCAAAACACATGGCTCATACAAAAAGGACGTTGATTACTGTGTTGAAAAATAACACTGAGCTTCCACCAAATTGTCTCACGCACGCACACACCATACACCATGAGACCAAAAAAACAAGCTCGTTATCTTCCCAGTTCTTCACATATGCGCAGCCAGTAATCTATGTTTACCCATATACACGTGACTTCCACTCCAGTGCAACACCCACTGCACACTTTATAATTCTCAAGCTTCAATTAATTTACACCTGTTGTCTTGGAGATGGATCACCACAGCTATATCTTTTTGCTCTCATAAAACACCCACTGCACACTTTATAATTCTCAAACTTAAATTCACCATGCCTTCCAACTAGACAATCATAACCAAGCAATTGACGTCCACTCTCATCCTATGCCACCGCACACTCACGTTTTCCTATAAGCAATTAATGCACACTTATAGAAAATTAATGCATACTCCAAGGTTGATTAACTGCCAAAAAATAGATGAGAGATGTGCACAATCACTTCAAATGATAAGAGTCCCACTTTAAATACACAACAACCTCATCTTAATTTGAATTTTAATATTTGCAATATCTTGAAGATCTAATAATCAAAAATTTCAAAATTAAATAATAAGATATTTAATAAATATCTTAACAATCTCCCCCTTTTTGACATTTTTGTCATAAATAAGAAACTCCCCTTTAAACCAACATCAAGTTCCAAAGAGCAATAATGAACAATCATCCAAAAGTAAGACAATAGTCAACTATATACCTTGAAATCTTCCCCTGAGTGAAACATTCACTATAAACAATATGATGTCTCCTCCTTGGGATAAAAACATAATCATAATAATCACAAATAGACGCAACGAAAGAATTATAAGCACTCCAAGAAGAAAAATTACCATCATTCAAAACATTGAGAGATATGCCCAAAAGATAAAGAGATACTTGAGAGAAATCCATACCGATGAGAGAGCTAAGGAGTCTTCGGTGGAGCTAAATAGAAATCACAATGCAAACTACTAAAAAGATTAGATGACAATAGCAACATAAAACTAAAGAACTAAAAAAATCTTTCCTTTTTTTTGTTTTTTGTTTTTAACAACACAAAAAATTACTTCAAAAATGTAAAGCACACTGTCCTTGTGCCCCTCGAAAAATCTCAAACTTGGTTTTTTTTTTGCTCGAATGAAGATGTGTAGCACAAGTAGCCTGGAAGTTCTTGATAATCAACCCTTTTTTTCTTCCTTTTGTTTTTCTTTTTTTGCTCACATCTCCAATAACATTTTCTGCTGGATGATTTCTTCGGATTTGAGATGAAGAACCTCTGTTCAAATCAGCTGCCATTTTTTTGGTTGGTTCATCATCCGAAGTAATTGAAAGTTCTTCAATTCGTGCAGATAGTTCCTCAACAGTAACTAACTGCAAATCAGTTTCTGCAATTACTTCCTCAGTTGTAACGAACTGCAAACTTGGGCATTTTCTTGTTTTTCTTTCACTATATTTTTGTGCTTGTACTTGACCCTTTCTAATCCAAGCTTACTTCGATACCATGAGATGCTGCTGGAAATTTAATAGAGAATGTCTAGATTTTCAGTTTTGACCCTTTTGGAATATCATTTTAATAATTGATAACATCTTGGCCTTATATGTCTAATGACTCCACAAAAATAAAATGTGGGTATAAATCTTCGATTCTTTCTCGATCTTCTTGGACAGATTTAGATATGTCATCTGTAACACCCCACTCCCGCAAGACATGTACCTGACATCTTGAGGGATATCTGAGTCTGTGCTTCGCGAGAATGGCATGCTAGAACACTTAATCATTCAAAACTCAGTACAAATTTGTTTTTGAAATCACAAACATAAAGTACGGAATTCGATAACTAAAACTAGCCCACTTTATTTAAAAATATTTTTCATTCACAGATACATTTGGGCCCATTTCAGATATAGAACAAATTACTAACATTCATAATGTCTTTACATTCCAATATAACACTTAGGACTACACTTTCAATACAACATAAAGAAATACGTATGCATACACATACTAATCCCGACCCGAAACTCTTACTCGAAGCCTTTCTAGAGAACTTTATAAAATCTGAAAAGCCACGTTGCAATTTTGATGAGTTTTGCCAACCCAGTTGAGTGAACCATCATTGATGATTTCACCGGATCACATACACATATCACATATTTCACATATATTCATTCAGATCATATTAATATTATTGATATTCACATAACATGGTATCTTATATGATCTCACAGTTCACATAGCCAAGTATAGCAATAGTTCATATCAATTTATCACTCATTTCAGCTTTGCATATCATTCAATGGGTTTCAATCTTATAATGCTATATGCGTGAGACTCATATTCATTCTTATTGTTGTGACCAAGTGCCTATCACATACTTATACAAATACTAGCCCATAGGGCTCAGTCAGAACAGAATCACGGACCATAGCTCTATGTGCAGAACATATATCAAGGAGCAAAGCTCTACATGGAAACGCTTCATACTGGCTACTCAAGTCATAATGCCTTTATCTGAGCATGCATTTTATGAAATGCATTAAATACTGATTATGCCACATCAGACAATCACATATGATATTCAATCAAAAACTCTGGACCTAAGTCCAACATTCAACTTGCGTTGAGAATTCACATATCATATAGGATTTCACATCAAATAAGAACACTTCCAATACATGCCCAACTATTAAACTCCTCGGACTTTAAATCTGGAATTCAAAAACAAATCATAAGTAGTTCAATAATATTGGAAGTTTAAACAAATCAAATCAAATCAAATCAAATCAATCCTAAGAAATCATCTAGGTTGACTTATAGTACGCTCCAAAATGCTATTGTCTGGATGGTCCGGCAGTATCCGACTGGCGTCCAATGAGTTCTTCTATATCGTACAAAACACATTTATAAATATCACACTTTTGCACAATTATATTTGTTCAACAATGCTCATATATGTAATGGAATGTGTATAATGCATGTTCATGATAATCTCGGGTATCTTATCATCAATTACATCACAAAATCAATATCATATCAAAACTCATCTAAGTATAATTTATACTTAGGTTTATGCCTCACTAAAATTATTAAAATCTCTATTCCTTTTTCATTGACTCACTTCAGATTTTTCCAAGTCACACTCTCAGGTCTACTGTTCACATTCAATTAGAAAGTGAAACTGATGTAATTTGGTCATACTCTCTTATCAAAAAATGTTCCTCTATGTCTTATCTTTCCATTGACACCAAAATCACTCAATTTGGTTTGGTAATTTGGAAGATGCCTCAAATATTATCGGGTTGTTCATATTCAAAAACAACATACTATGCACAAATTCTATCCAAAAACTCAATATCTTAGAGAAAGAATCAAAATTCTACTTCTTGATATAATTTGTAGGCCTATATAACTAGTTTACTCCAAATTAAAAATCATCTCATTTGGAATCCTATAGATCCATATTTAATCAAAATACTAAGGGGTGTTCAATAAAACAACACTAGTTCATACTCTTCCAACCGATACCCTTACTTTGATTCAATCAATCTTTTTCGAGTCGAAACCAAAAGCTATAAATTTTTATTGAAAGATAGAGGAATGTCTTATGAATCCAATTCTTTAAAAATTAGATCATTTGGAGGTCTAGAGAAGAAGTTATGGTAAAAAAAAGTAAGATTGTTCAGTAAAAGAGAAAATCTCAAATGCACGATCGTGCTTAAGCACGAGGGTGCAAATTTCTCTTCACCTCCAAAGTCGTCTTTTTGGCTAACCTTCAATGTCACCGTTGTGTTTTTGCATGACGGTGCTTTTTGCCTAAAATCTTAAAAGTCACCGTTGTGCTTTTGCACGACGATGCTTTTCCACTTCTTTTTCTTCAAAGATATCTGAACTTATAAATTTCATAACTTTTGATCCAGAACTCCAAAATTTGTAAACTTTATATCAATAGAAAGCTAAAAGAAAGATATACAAATTTCATGAAGACAATTTTGTCAAAATATGTCTAGATAAACACAGAAAATTCATGGAAGTTTAGATCAAAAATTCAACTCTCACTATTCATTCCCAAATTTTTTTTCCAACAACTTCTACTTTTCAAAAACCAACACTTCAATTTAATCTACTCCACTTTACTAAAATCATTCACCACAATCCACACTAAGTCTAAAAAGGAAAATTAACCAAGTTCTATCAAGATCATAAAAAATTTAGATATCTATTTTTCTCACTCTTCAGGTTCTGCAAATTTCAACTTTTTATCACATTCACTATTTTCTTCTCAACCTTCATTTATAAACTCATTCCAATTTTAAA
>JANJEY010000005.1:6552814-6563427 GCA_024703695.1 Erythroxylum cataractarum | reverse complement strand
TAGTTAGATACTCTTGTATGCTTTGAGAAAAGATATGGGTAAAGTTGTGCAACTGTTTTCATAACCTAACATTCAATTAATCTCATAATGTATTAATCTATCTTTTGAGTTGGTGAACCCCAAGCCCTAATTTCAAATCTTTGATTTATCCCTATTTGCTATTTTTCAGTATTTACAATTTACTGTCTACTAAACTCCAATCATTTTTTAGATTTCATGTTCGATTTCATTCAAATAATTAGAATTAATTTGGTGGTGATGATTTAGTCCTTGAGGGAGACGAATATTTAATGTGTGGGTACTAGGACGATTCTGTGCGCTTGCAGATTTTGTTGACCAAGTTTTTGGTGTCATTGCTAGGGACTAGTTTATAACTGCTATCATTAAGTCTAGTAATTATTTTGATTTATTTAATTATTACTTTGTGTTTTCTTCCATTAATGAATTTCGACCCTTGAGCTTTGTTTCATTTCAGGAGTTTTATGCACTTAAGGCATTCAAGAAGTTTGAATAACGAACCGCTTGTTGAGTTTAATCCTGAAATTGAATGGACTTGTCGAAGGAACAATGCTCAAAGAAGAAGAGAGATGGCCAACAATAACCAAATTCCGGATCTACATAAAGAACAAGATATGGGGAATGAGCAATTCCATGGGAGAAAATGAAGCTGAGCCTGTTATTGTCAACCCTACAATCAGATGCCATTTATGCTGCTGCAATTTAATGGGATGCCTAATGAAGATGCTCTAGCCTTCATGACATATTTCTATGCCAGTTCAAACTCTTCCTTTGTATGGACTATCGGAGGATGAGTTTAGGCTAAGGTGTTTTCCTTATTGCATGAAGGGATTGGCAAGAAATTGGCTGTTGAGTTTAGAGGTGGACTATTGATACTTGGGAGAAGGTTATGGAGACTTTTATGATGAAGTGGTACCCAGCCCACAAAACTCTTGAACTTCGAAAGATGATACATTGGTTCTCGCAAAAGGACGGAGAAAATTTTCATGAAGCTTGGGAACAGTTTAATGATCTTCTTAATCAACGTCCGCACTATGGATTTGACATGTACTCGTTGACTCAGTTCTTCTACTATGGTCTCACCGGTAACCAAACTTTGGTGGATTTGAATGTTGGGGGGGAATATTAATGACCTGAGTTCCCAAGAAATGTGGAATATTTTCAAGAAAGTTGCAGAGAACTCACATTGTAAGGTAACTAGGAGCAAAGATGTTACTCTAAATGAAGTGGGTTCCAAATCTGACATGGCCTACCAAGTTGCTGAGATTAATAAGAAGTTAAACTGTCAATGAATGACAATAAGTCTAGTAGAGATCCTTGTACTCTTTGTGGGAGATTTGGGCATACAGCAGCGGGTTGTATGAACATTGAGGCAATATTGGCAAAGTAAGAGATGAGTTATGTGAACAATGGTAGACAAGGTCAGAGACTTGATCCTTTCTCAAACACTTACAATGAAGGTTGGAAATTTCATTTGAATTTCTCATGGAAAAATCAAGGGGTGGCAAACCAATGGGACCACCAGGGTTTCAAGCACCATTAAAGCAACAGTACTCATCCCCTTCTTCTTCTACACCATAACAATTCCCTTCCTCGTGGGAGAAAAAGATATATCAGCTTGAGGATATGTTCTCTCAACTTATGGGCAAGATGGATCAGAGTGCCTAAGCCAGCTCTCAAGCAATGAACAGAATGGAGTAGAATATTCAGTCAAATCAAGCAGCTATTAGAAATTTAGAAGTGCAAATCAGTCAAGTGGAAAAAGAAGTTAATGAAAGAGGTAAAGGGAAGCTGCCTATTCACCGGAACTAGAAGTCAAAATTTTTGTAGATAGGGATCCTATCAAAACGGATTTCGAGGAATGGGCTAGAAGGAACCTCAGGATGTGGAAAGTGAAAATGTGGATGAAGGGAACCAAAAGAAATCACACAAAAGAAAGAATCCTCACCAAGTTCGGACTTTACCTTTGTACCACCCATACCATATCCTCAAAGGGTAAAGAAGAAGAATAATGATTCTAAATTCCAGAAGTTTCTTGACCTTTTTAAGAAAATCCACATCAATATCCCTCTTACAGAAGCTCTTGAGGAGATGCCTGCATATACCTTGTCACTTTGGCGAATCTAATATTTTTCAATGCTTATGTGACCTAAGTGCAAGCATTAACCTTATTCCCTTATCTTTATATAACAGGTTGGGAATTGGTGAACTCAAACCAACTACAATTTCATTGTAGCTTGCTGATAGATCAATTCGATATCCTATTGGTATAGTTGAGGTTTTATTGGTAAAAGTTAGTAAGCTTATAATTCCAACTGATTTTGTTGTGCTTGAGATGGAGTTTGACATGCAAGTTCCTATAATTTTAGGAAGACCATTCTTAGCCACTGGTGGAGCATTGATTGATGTCCCAGATGGTAAGCAAACCTTACGGGTAGGTGATGAAAAAGAGGTGTTTAACATTTTTAAAGTTTTGAAAGGTCCCTCCTTTGATAAAGTCACTCATCAGATAGATGTTATTGATTCTCTTACATTTGAATCTATTCCTGAATTGATGTGTGATGATGCTTTGGAAGCATTCCTAACCTTAGGGATAGAAAAGAATGAGTTGGATGACGAGTTAGTGGACTATGCCTATAGATTGCAAGGTAATGGTTCTAGGTATAGACCCCAAATTAAAGAATTGAGTCCTCCTAAACCTAAACTATTGCCCTCCATATTGAGCCCACCGAACCCTGAACTTTAACAACTTCCAATTCATTTGAGATATGCATTCTTGGGAGAAGCAAATACATATCCAGTTATCATATCTTCTTCTTTGGACTCCTCTTAAGAGGAGAAGTTTTTAAGGTGGGTGTTGCATGGATATAAATTGGCTGTGGCTTGGAATATTGCTAACATAAAGGGGATTAGCCCTTCTATTTGTATTCACAGGATTCTAACATGAAGGAAGTTGTGTCATCTGAGGTACTTAAATTACTTGAAGTGGGAATTATCTATCCTATTTCTGATAGCTCTTGGATAAGTCCTATGTAGGTAGTGCCCAAGAAGGGTGTCATAACTGTTGTTTCAAATGATAGGAATGAATTAATTTCCACTAGGGTTGTGACAGGGTGGAGGGTGTATATAGATTACAAAAAAGTAAATGCAGCAACTAGGAAAGATCACTTCCCTCATCCCTTTATAGATCAAATGTTGGAAAGATTAGTGGGGCATGAGTATTACTGTTTTCTAGATGGTTATTCAAGTTATAACCAAATCCTAATAGCCATGAAGGATTAAGAGAAAACCACATTCACGTGTCCCTATGGTACATTTGCACATCGTAGGATGTCCATCGAATTGTGCAACACTCCTACCACTTTCCAACGCTGCATGATGTCCATATTCTCCAATATGATAGAGAATATAATTGAGGTATTTATGGACGATTTCTCTATTTTTGGTTCTTCGTTTACTGCATGTTTGTTCAATCTAGAACAGGTTCTACAAAGGTGTGAAGAAACTAATCTTGTGCTAAATTGGGAAAAGTGCCACTTCATGATACAAGAAGGAATCATCCTAGGCCATAAAATTTCCAACAATGGGATTAAGGTGGATTTAGCAAAAATAGAGGTCATCAATAAGTTGCCACCTCCCAATTCGATTAGAGCGATATGGAGTTTTCTTGGACATTTCGGGTTCTATCACTGATTTATCAAGAATTTTTCCAAGATTTCTTGACCATTATGTGCTCTATTGCAAAAGAAAATTCCTTATGAGTTTACTGATGAATGTCTTTGTGCTTTTAACAGGTTGAAAAAGAAACTTACCTCAACTCCTATAATGGCCGCACCAGATTGGAATCTCCCTCTTGAGCTGATGTGTGATGCTAGTGATTATACACTTGGGGTTGTCTTAGGGCAGAGACAGGATAAGAAATTACATGTCATTTATTATGCTAGCAAAATTCTTAATGATGGTCAACTTAATTATGCAACTATAGAGAAAAAATTGTTGGCAGTAGTTTATGCTTTTGATAAATTTAGATCTTATCTTGTTGGCTCCAAAGTCATTTATTACACTGACCATTCTACTCTGAAATATCTACTCACAAAGAAAGATGCAAAACCAAGATTGATTAGATAGATTTTACTTTTTTAGGAATTCGACTTGGAAATTCGAGATAAGAAGGGTCAAAAAATTTAGTAGCTGACCATCTATCACGACTGGAACAAGGAGACAAGTTGGGAGAGGAACCAATCAATGATATCTTCACTGATGAGAATCTGTGGTATGTTAAGGACAATGTCCCTTGGTTTGCTGATTATGTCAATTTTTTGGTGTCTGATATTATTCCTACTGATTATTCATACCATATTAGGAAGAAATTCTTATCTAAGGTAAGAAACTACTTTTGGAAAGATCCGTTACTTTTTAATAGATGTACTAACGGGGTGATTAGGAGATGTGTACCTGATGAAGAGATGCGATCAGTTCTGCATCATTATCATGCTTCCCTGTATGGAGGACACCATGGGGCCAACAGAATAGCAGCAAAGGTTTTACAATCCGAACTCTATTGGTTGACTCTCTTTAAGGATGCTAGGACTTTCATCATGACTTGTGACAAGTGTCAGAGAACTAAAAATATTGGTAGAAAGCACGAGATGCCCCAATCAGGGATTCTAAAAGTAGAACTATTTGATGTATGGGGCCTGAATTTCATAGGACCGTTTTCAGTATCCTTAAAAAATGAATACATCCTTATGGCAGTTGACTACATGTCTAAGTGGGTGGAAGCCACAGCTCTGTCAAACAATACTGGAGTTAGTGTAGTCAAATTTGTTAAGAAGTAAATAATCTCAAGGTTTGGTGTTCCTAGAGCTTTAATAAGTGACAATGGGGGTACATTTTTAGAATCATCAGTTTAAATCTCTATTGTCAAAATATGGGTGTTATTTTAAGTTTGGAACCACCTACCACCCTCAGACTAGTAGGCAAGTTGAGATATCTAACCGAGAAATCAAGCAGATTTTAGAGAAGATGGTTAATACCTTAAGAAAGGATTGGGCATTGAAGCTTGACGACACTCTATAGGCATATAGGACAGCATACAAAACTCCCTTATGGATGTCTCCTTATAGGTTAGTCTTTGGGAAATCTTGCCATCTTCCGGTTGAAATTGAACACAAGGCATTATGGGCAATCTGAAAGTTGAATTTTATCTCAAGGAAGCTGGACAAAGGAGACTAATGGAGTTGAATGAGCTAGATGAATTTCGCCTTGATGCTTTTGAGAATGCTCACATATACAAGGAGAGAACTAGGGCTTTTCATGACAAGCATATCCTTTGGCAGGAATTTAAACCTGGCCAAAAAGTTTTGTTATTTAACTCTTATTTGAAATTATTTCCAAGGAAATTACGATCAAGATGGTTAGAACCATTCATAGTAACAAAGGCATATCCACACAGAGCAGTGGAAATTAGGAGGGATGATCAAGAGCCCTTCGTGGTCAATGGGCAAAGACTTGAGCATTATTTGGTGGGAGAATTGGTGGGATGCATTTCCACCATCTTATTTCAAAGTTGATATCCAGACGGCCAAGTCCAGCTAAAGACATTAAATTTAGCGCTTGTTGGGCGACAACCTAATTTTCTAACTCTTGGGTTATTTTCTTGTTGAATTTTCACTCGTTGTCACATCTTCTTATTTTAGTTGTCGTATGTGTATAGGGATAGTGTTTGCAAGGCATCACAATGACATCTTCTAAGAGCATGAGGAATGGCATGCTAACAACTCTTCAAACCTAGAAGTGAGACTTATGTTAAGTGTGAAGGAGGTAAATGGCAATGTCTTTTTGTTTCATTTTGATGTTCTTTCAATTTTAGCACTTATACATCATGCATGTGAACATGGGATATCAGTGAAGGGCTAAAAGGAACCAAAGAAGAGTGGACAAGATAAGAACAATTTTACAAAAATCGAGCATGTCCGTTTAACGGACATGAATGTCCATTAAATGGACATTAGGTGGAACATAGCACAATCTGACCCATAAAGGTCTATTAAATAGACATAGATGTCCGCTTAGTGGACACCAATTTCAGCAAAGTCCGTTTAACGGACATCATGTCCATTTAATGAACATGCATTCCCCAGACACCTAAATTGAGCCGTAAAGGCCCGTTAAATGGACATGCATGTCTGTTTAACGAACATTGTTTAAACTTCAGAAATAAAAAGTCCTAATCTTTTTCTTTTCCTGCACTTTCTTCTCCCTCTCTCTCACTGTCTGTCGCACTTCCTTCTCTTTCTCTCCTTCACCTTCATTCACGCCCAACCTTCATCCCACCAAAACCCTATCCCTCAAGCTCCCTCTCTCTTATGCCATAACTACAAAACTCGAAGAAGTCTCTGAAGATTAGGGGGAGAAATCCATGTCCGTTCCTTTTCGATATTGTTGGGTAAGTGTCTATGCATCATCTTATAGGTTTTTAATTGAAGGTGAATATTAATGGATTTTCTAGACTTTGGGACACAAGGGAATGATTCTTTTAGGGGTTGAGATTTAAGTTTCATTTCAATTTTTGTTAGTGATTTTGGGCTGCGAGAGATTGAATTGCAATTTAGATTTTGATTTGGATGAAGTGTGTTCTTGCCATTCTTGGGTTGAATTGACTTGGATGGTGGCTTGAGAAGTGAATTGAAGTGCTGATTATGTTATTCAATTTGAAGGAGATTGCGAGTGACTTAAATTTCAGGGTTGATTGAAATTGAAGTATTGGGGGGAATTCAGAGCGACTTGTATTTGTGTAGATTGATGTTGACGGCTAGTTGGGATTGAAGCATTTGGTTTATGCTTTAACTAACTTTTTGAGTGTGGTTGGCTGAGTTTGAAATTGAAGAATTTGATCGTGAGCTACAATATTAAGAATTAAGCAATCCGCGAGAAAGAACACCAGGCAATCCTCTCGGTCTGTGGGAGGGAAAAAGTTGGTTCAAGATGAACCTATCTTTGAACAACCATTGTTTATCAATGCACAACGTGAAGAATGGTATAACAAGAAGAAGAACAATAAGTTTGTGGTCGAGGTATTCATGGCCGAGTTAATTGATGAAAAGTGTCATATAAGGGCCAACTTGGACAAGTTCTATTAGGGAAAATTGTTGACACTTAAGGGTGTTTATTATCCGAAGGCTGTAAAGCAATTCTACGCAAATCTTAGTGCAATAACTGGGAAACAACCACCAGTGCTCACCTCATGAGTCAATGGGGAAGAGGTGGTGATCACCGAGGAGCTAATTTGTAGCCACTTAGAGCTATCAATGGGAGACAATGACCCATCTTTTGACAAATGGGCCAAATGTTCATGTGGTGAGACATGGGATAAGCATGATGCTATGGATCAGCTAGGGATTCGACCTACATGGCACTCGAAAAATTAGCAGTACTTCATACACTGCAAATATCTAGATGTAGCCCTGAGATTGGTCGCTTTCTTACTGGCACACAATGTAATGTCAAAGTCTAGCGACTCCGGATACCTCCAACTTGAAGACTTATTCATTTTGGATAAGATGTTCTTCTTTGATGATCAGTTTTAGGGCATCACGGCGGCCAAGATGATGTTGACTTCAATATGGCAGGTCGTCCACCATAAGTTTGCGACCAAATCCTTCGTCTTTCTAATCTTAATAAGCCAGTTGTTTCATCATCTCAAGGTCCTTAAAAGAGCTGAAGTAGTGGCTTGTACTAATGAAGGAGATGTCATAGATGCTGACAAGATGAGGGAATTTGAATTTGATGACAATCCCCCTCATGGGTGGGTAAATCCGCATCAGGCAAGACCCAATCCGAATGAACAATAGTCAAGAGCCCGTCCAGCTTCAGGAGCTACTCCGACTTTGGTTTAGATGCAGACCGACTTAAGGACTCTTCGAGCTGACATAGACAACCTCGTAGCTTCACAAGCAAGAATGGAAGACATGTTGAGGGCTTTTATGGAGCATCACCAAGCACTGCCATCAGGACCGTGCTAGCATAGGATCATAGGACTATAATTGCACCTAAACTCACATGCATGCAAAAGAGCATTTTCTTTTTCGTCTTGATCTAGCTTTTATTTTATGTTGATACTTTATCGAACTAACTTTAGTTGCCTTTTGCTGCTCTCTATATTTTGTATTTTGCTAGAGATATAAACTTTCAGGGTGTGAATTTTGGACAATCAATATACTTTTCGTTAATTACATTGCTTTTCCTTTATCTTTCCTAACATTGAGGACAATGTGAATTTTAAGTGTGGGGGAGGATAAAGTGGATGGTAGTGCATACCTTGTCTCGCATTAAATCATTATAAAAAGGGGGTTAATTTAACTTCTTTCATGTATAATTATCATTATAGATAAAGTGGATGGTAGTGCATAACTTGTCTCGCATTAAATCATTCTAAAACAAAGGTGGGTTAATTTAACATCTTTCATGTCTAATTGTCATTATAGTTCAATTTAATGAGTTAATTGCTTTATGGACGAGATTGGTCATGAATAAGATGCATAATATGATTAATTGGATTACATACCTTATCACAATAGTATGATTTAATGTTAAACTGATTGAATGAGCATGCTATTGAATGAGTAAACATCACCAAGTGAGCTAATTTGAGCCTCAAGGATTGCACTCAATTCTACTTTTCTTATGAGCGATACAGTTTCCTTTTCTAGGTGTGTTTACTTCTAGAACTTGTGTTACATCTCTTCGAGATTACATAATCATATTATGGTATGTTCATGAAAGTGATAAAAGGCATTGGGATTGAGCTTGAGCCAAATAGCTAACCCTTTCTATACATCAATCCCCTAGTGAACCCTTTGTGCCTAGTAATTGCATTTGAGCCTTTCTCTTTGTAAACCAATTCCAAAGAACCTTAAACTAAGAAAACAAGTTCACCCTTATTCAATGGTTAGTAGAGCTATTAAGGTTGAGTGTTTAATATTTTTATTGATAGGTATACAAAGGAAGAAGTGTGGGGGTGTGTTTTGTAATTGAAGGAGCATGTTGTTAAAAAAATACAAAAATATTAAAAAATGAAATAACGATAAATAAGGCATGTTTACTTCAAATTTCAAGGTGAAGGAATGAAGAAAATTGAACAATAGAGTTGGTAGAGGTCCATCATCATGTTTGTAAGATTTGAGATTTCTACTATACTAATTGTTGAATATTTGAATTCCTATTCTTTCTTTTGTAGTCCACTTTACCTCTTGGTCCCATTACAACCTAAGGAGTCAAGACCTTTTTGATTCATGGATATGCAATAGATGGGAGTATTGGAGAAGTAGATAAAATGCAAGCTTATGGTAAGGGACATGTATGAGAAGATGATTGAGAGTAACAATTAAACTCTTTTGTGTGAAGGTGAATGCTTTATGAGAAACTTCATTCGTGGCATGTGATCTTAATCAATTGAAGCATTATGAGATCTTATTGTTGCTTAGTTGTGATATAAATTATGAAGTACTGTGTGATCCTAATTTTATGTTTCAATTCTTACCTATCATGCTTCCAACTTATTAGATTGAGCTATGGTGATGGTTAGGCGAGAAATAATGGAAGGGAAATATTTATGGCTATCATCCATTTTAAGTAAATCCTTAGGAGACTATAACTCCTCCATTATGGACACATAGTAGTTCAAAGGCTTGTGATATATGCTAAATGCCACTGTACACCTACGAAAGTGAAATCAATAAATTGGTTAAGGTTTTAGTAGTTAGTTTTCTTTTGTTTTGCTTGGGGACAAGCAATAGTCTAAGTGTGGGAGAATTTGATAAGTCAAATTATTCTTAGATGATTTTGGGTTGAATTGGAATTAATTTGAATTATTTCTATATGGATTTGAAGCTTTATTTGGTCAATTATCTCATATTTAACTTTGTTGCTTGATAGGTACAAATGGATAGATTGTGAAAGGCATAAATTTTCTTGTAGATATCAAATTAAGGTCATTTAAGGACGTTTGTAAAGAGGACTCCGAGCTCTACTACTTCTGTGAAGACTTCGAGGACGGGTTCCATTGACTAAATGATCAAAACTGTAAAATAATTGTGAATAGGAGAATGTCTGTTTAACGAACATCGCCTAGCACAATGCAATTCTAGACCTGAGAATGTCTATTTAATGGACATTGGCGGACTAACACAATCTGCTCTCCCCTGTTTAGTAAAAACTAGGTTTCTTTGGACCCAAGACACTATAAATACTCATTTTGAAGGCCTAATTAGGGGGATAGACACTAAAAACAAGGTTACCACTTAAGGAGGCACAAATTAAGAGGAAGATAGGAAGTATTTGGCGGATTGACAACAAGGATTGGAGATAGCATTGTCTTGTTTTCTTCCCATTTTCTCTCTCTACTCTTTTGTAAATGTTGAGCATCTAATGTGATTCCGGAAGTTCACGGGTCCCAAGTAGTATAGTATAATATCATCCCATAGGGAGTAATTATGTAAGTACTAGGCTTAGATCAATCCATTAATTGGACTAATCACTTAAATGTTGATAATTGAGGAATTGATTAATTAATGACTTGCTAAAACTAATCCTAA
>JANJEY010000005.1:6446920-6464080 GCA_024703695.1 Erythroxylum cataractarum | reverse complement strand
GTCCTTTTCTTCTCACAGCCCACCCAATCTGATCAAGAACCAACCGGCGACCCTACCTATGACAGACCCAACATCGCCGGTGCAGCCACGCGCCGCCTCAGATTGACAGCTTCTAACGCATGTAAAGTCCACGCACCACCCTCCGGCCATCTTTCCATCTCCAATCTTCGACCACCAATGTCGCCGGCTCCTGTTCACCCTCTTTGAAGTGTCTGACCTCCTGTAGCCCATCGGAAAAGGCGCCAAAAGTTCCTGGTTGTTTCTAAACCCGTTTTTTGGTATAGTTTTCATTGTCTTTGAGTGTTTTCTGTAGCAGATGAATGGAAAAAAGGTGACTCTTTCAAGTTTTGATAACCCTTTACTTCAAACCAGTCCTATGAAACTTGATGGGACCAATTATCTTGCTTGGTCAAGATCTTGTTTGTTGTTCATCAAAGCTAGAGGCTTACAAGGTTACATTAATGGTGATAGTCAAAGGCTTGATGTCAATAATCTTGATTATGAGCATTGGGAGTCTAAGAATTCTCTTATAATGTCGTGGCTTATAAATTCAATATAACCGGAGATTACTAGGACGTATTTGTTACTCGACAAAGGAACAAAAATTGGGCAAGTTGCTTCCCTAACATACTCTCAAGTAGGTAATAAAGCAAAAAAAATTTATATTCGTAATAAACTGCATAACATCAAGCACAGAGATATGACTGTATCATAGTATTTTGCGGAGTTGTGTAGTAGATTGTGGCAGGAATTAGATTATTATCAGGATTTTCAAACAGAATGCTCAAGATAGAGGAGGATCGAGTATTTGATTTTTTTGCGGGTCTCATTCCAGAATATAATCATATACAAGGTATTATACTTCGAAAAGAACCTTTCCCTTCAGTACAACTTGCATATTCTCTTGTTCAGCAAGAGAAAGTAGAAGAAATGTTATGCTACATACAACCATTATTGAGAAAGTAGGATTAGTGGCTAGTTCTACTGAGAAGCCAAATTTTGACAAGGATCACTTACCCTATGATTATTGTGGAAAACAAAGCCATACCAAAGAAACCTATTGGAAACTGCATAGACGACCAAATCAGAGTCGTGGAAAACACGACGACTCAATGGTAAAAGGCCATGCTAACTTGGCTGAAGGGAATGAAGCATTTGAAGCACCATTAGGAGTTTTATCCAATGAGGAACTTCAGAACTTAAGACATCTTCTCTCAAAACTGGACTCTCCTACACAGTTGGTAGATCAAATATTGCAAAATCAGGTATTGTGTCCTCAAATCCTAAAGATAAGCCTTGGATTATAGACTCTGGAGCTAACAGACATATGATAGACTCTTAAAACAAAATTTTAACACATTCTCATGGAAAAAAGGAGATAATGTTAGAATAACTGACGGGTCTTTTACCTTCGTATCTGGTACAGGTTATGTTACTTGTACTTCTAATATCACTTCATCATTAGTTATTCACGTACCTTGTTTTCCTATTAATCTTCTCTCTGTAAGTTCTATCACTAAGGATCTTAATCACAAAGTTGAATTTTTTTCCTAACTATTGTGTTCTTCAGAACCTCCACACAGGGTAGAGGATTGGAACTGGCAGACTGCAGGATGGCTTATACCTCTTGGAAGAAAATCTCATGATAGTTGCTAATCAAGCGTCTCTTGCGAATGATGTGATCAATAAGGAAATTCTCCAATGGCATAGGCGGTTAGAGCATTCCTCATTTTTTGCTCTAGAAAAATTATATCCAAGCTTGTTTAAAAGAAATTCTTTTAATTCTTTGTTTTGTGAAGCATGTGAACTTGCCAAACATATGAGAAGTTCTTATCATTTATCTAATAATAGAGGTTATGTTCCTTTAATGACAATTCACTCCGATTTTTGGGGCCCTACTCAAAATCCCTCTCTTTCTGGCCATAGATAGTTTGTGATCTTTATTGATTATTGCACAAGATTAACTTGGGTTTATTTGATAAAAGCCAAGAAAGAAGTGCTTTCGTGCTTTCAATCTTTTCATAAAATGATTTGTACCCAACATGATGCTAAAGTTTATATCTTGAGATCTGATAATGGACTGGAGTGTCTGGATGAAAAATTTCGTGCTTATTTAGATTCCTATGAAATAGTTGTGCATGATGATAAAGTTAAAATCTTGAGATCTGATAATGGACTGGAGTATATGGATAGAAAATTTCGTGCTTATCTAGATTCCTATGAAATAATACTTCAAACCAATTGTGCCTGTACTAATGAACAGAACGGAGTTGTGAAAAGGAAGAATAGACATATTCTAGAGGTAGCTCGCTCACTCATGTTCACCATGAATCTTCCAAAGGGATATTGGGATGATATCGTTCTTTCAGCTTTCTATCTTATCAATATAATGTCACTTCGAATTCTGGACTTTAAAAGGCATGTAGAAATTTTGCTAGGTAAAAATTTGTATATTGTACCTCCAAGAATATTTGGGTGTATTTGTTTTGTTCATGCTCAGAATGTAGGCAACTTAGAGCCTAGAGCCTTGAAGTGTGTGTTTGTTGGATACTCTCCCACACAAAAAGGATATAAGTGCTATCACCCTCCGTCTAAGAAATACTTTGTAAGTATGGACGTCATTTTTTGGAGTGTGATCCCTATTTCTCCATACATCAAAATCCTCTTCAAAGGGAGAATGAGAATCGAGAGGTGTTGCTTGATAATATAATCCAAGGAGAGAGAACACTTCAGGAGGAGAAAACTTTTCTGACTCAGGAGGATCGAAGTAGGCACTTAAATAAACCAAATTTGCGAACATACTCAAGAAGAAAAAGGATAGGAAAAGTCATCGTGCAATCTATGCCATTCTCTTCCTCCAAAAACACTGGTGAGTTAGAATACGATTTATCTAAATGTTTAGATAAGCCTATTGCTCTTCGTAAAGGTGTTAGAACTTGCACTAAGCACCCAATTTCTAACTCTGTTTCCTATGACTCACTATCTCCTCCCCATAGAGCCTTTGTCTTGTTTGTTTCCTCTGTGTCTATTCCACAAGATTGGAGAGAAACAATAGAAAATGTCCATTGGAAAGAAGCTATGGCAGAGGAAATGAAAGCTCTGGAAAACAAATGAGGCTTAGGAACTCGTCACTGCTCCAGAAGGAAAAAGACAGTTGGTTGCACATGGCTATTTACAGTGAAGTAGAGATACAAGGCGAGATTGCTAGCCAAAGGCTTTACTCAAACATATGGAGTGGACTATCAAGGGACCTTTGCTCCTGTTGCTAAGATGAATACAATCAAAATTCTACTCTCTTGTGCAGCTAACTTAGATTGGGACTTACAACAGTTTGATGTTAAAAATGTTTTCCTCCATGGGGATCTAAAGGAGGAGGTGTACATGGAGATTCCTCTCGAGTTTGAAGATGAGAAGACACAGGGAAAGGTTTGTAGGCTAAAAAAAGCCTTGTATCAGCTAAAGCAATCACCCAGAGCATGGTTTGAAAAATTCAGTCAAGCCATGATTTCCTTTGGTTATCACCATAATAATGCGAATCATACCCTATTTATCAAGCATTCCCACGGTAAGATCACGCTTCTCATTGTCTATGTTGATGACAATGTGGTAACAGGAAGTGATATAGAAGAGATGGTTAGGCTGACGAAACCCCTTGCTCATGGATTTGAAATTAAGGATCTAGGGAAGTTGCAATATTTCTTAGGAGTTGAAGTCGCTAGATTAAGAAAAGGAATCTTTATTTCCCAGAGGAAATATGTTCTAGACTTTTTAGAAGAAACCGGTATGATGGGTTGTAAACTAGCTGAATCTCCTATTGAGAACAACCACAAACTTCAAGCGGGAATAGGTACGTCAGTAGACATGGGAAGATATCATAGATTAGTTGCGAGACTCATCTATCTCTCTCACACCATACCAAACATAGCATATGCAGTTAGCTTGGTGAGTCAGTATATGCATGATCGACAAGATCCACACTTACAGGCTGTATTTCGCATCCTGTGCTATCTGAAGTCTGCACCAAGAAAAGGCCTTCTGTTCATTAACAATGGTCACCTTAAGATACAAACATTTACAGATGTTGGTTGGGCTGGATCTCCAGATGATAGGAGATCAACCACTAGTTACTGTACGCTCATAGGAGAAAATATAGTCACTTGGAGAAGTGAGAAACAAAATGTAGTTGCTAGATCTGTGCGGAAGAAAAATACAGAGCTATGGTACAAGGTATATGCGAACTCTTGTGGGTAAGAAAGTTGATGAATGAGTTACAACTGATGGATGGAGGAAGTTTATCCATCTACTGTGATAAGAAAGTTGCCATTAGCTAGCTCACAATCCTGTTCAACATGATAGAACAAAACACATAGAAATTGACCAACACTTTGTAATGGAGAAACTTGTGGATGGTTTTTTACACTTATCCTACGTAGGATCTAATGAACAACTAGCATATGTCTTCACCAAAGGACTCTACAACAAGCAATTTCACAATCTTGTTTGCAAGTTGGGCATGCGTGATATCTATGCACCAACTTGAGAGGGAGTGTTGAATAGAGTAATTAGATTGGATTATTTCTGTGTATATATTTAGAAATTAATATCTGTAGTGATCTCTTCCTATAATTGAGAGATCTATCACTACAATTGGGAGATTTGATAGTTAAGAATATCCCTTAATTATAGCTAGGTTTCTTGTATATATATATATCATAGAAATCATATGTACATATAATCAAGTTCAATATAGTTTTCTTCACTATAAAGTGCATATCTTACTTGACCAAGTTCTTAGTCCAACTAACGAGTCATATTATATTCACAATCTGCAAACACATTTTTATTCAAACATTTTGTTCAAATCAAGTCTACTTACTGTTTGTAAACAATAATTAATTCAAACTTCTTGTTTGAATAACAATTTTTTACTCAAACATTGGCTTCCACAACCCACTTTGGTTCCACGAAAAACTTCAACAGAAGTCATATGCACACAAGGTGTTTGCTGAAAATTCGAAGAAGAAGGATCACCATTTATCGAGATAGAATCTCCAGAAGAAGGCAAGCTATAGAGTTCAATTCACTAATCAAGTGACAGTCAATCTAAAAATAACTGGTGCTTTCTACTTATAAATTCCAGCTCTCATTTGGCTTCCAATGCAATTTTTGTAGCCCTAGTCCAGGATCAAAATTTATATTTCATAGTGCTGCAAGCAACGTGCCAAAGTGAACAAATTCTCTACAATGGTTCCTTGAACTTCCTACTTCAATAGTTTATTTTCTTTAGAGTCTGCATCTCCACTATCAATCAACTTCACAATTGAATTTAGCAGGATCACAATTTCTTTAAGCCTGCTCTCATCTATGTGAAATTTCTTATTGTTTTTATTTTAGGAGGATTGGTGGTTTATATATAAGGAATCCATATCTTAACCCAAAAACAACCTCCTGGGTTAAGAATGCTTTATCATATATAAACCAATCTACGTGGGCACAACAAAATTTTCTAAATCTATTATGAATGATCCACATACATAATCATGCAAAGCAAATACAAAGATTATTTTGAACACTGAACAAGAGGAAGATCACAAAGTGGATGTTCAGCGAAAATGAACTTACGCTTGTGATACTTAGTGTGCTGATAGCTGCCCTGCCGCAATCATACCGCACCGCACAAGATGCATCATCACGAAATTAGGAACTCTTTTTCTCAATTAACTCAGATATAGAATAATTAGACGATAAAAATGGAAAATAGAAACCAAACGTACACAATTTTAGGGGAGGTGCAAAGGTGAAGCATTTGCCAGAAAGTGTATTCAATATCCATTTGTTGCCACTACCACAAAAAAGAACAAATAATTAAATCGCAAGACCCTAATTTTAAACAGCTCCGATCCAGTTTGGGCTGAGTTGAGAGAAAGAGAAGATGACAACCTTAACGATTCGACGGAGATACTGAGGGAAGATTGGATTGGGGCGAGATGAGGAGGACGATACACGTCCTCTCGCAGACGTTGGCAACATCTACTTAGTTGTTGGATTTCGTAGTTCTTGATTGGAGATCTGCGGAGGAGCCTCCAATCTCTCTGGCACAGAGCTTTCAGACGTAAAACGACGACGACTATGTCTCTGCATCAACTTTTTCTTCTCTCTTTCGTGAAGTTTCTTCCAGGAAGGATTAGCTTATTGGACCTACCAAACTTTGGGCCTATTTGATCCTAATGGACTTAACGGAGGTAATTACACTAACAAACATCGCTAATACTGAACGAAAATTTTTAATGGAAGTAATATTTATAATTGACGCTTTTTTGGTATATGTGTTATGGTACTTTTGAAAAGTTAGAGTTTAAACAGAAGTAAAGAAAGAGAGTATCAGAATGAAAGATTAGATTTGATCAATTTACACCTCTTTATTGAATTATCTTGAGCTAATTTATAGCACCAAACTAATATGGAATTCGGAAAGCAATAACAACCTAACAATTAGTGGACCACTCCACTACCTATACTGATAGAAACAATACAAACAACCGTAACAACTAGTATTAGTTTCCTAATGAAACTCAACCACAACTGGCATTAGTTTCTTAATGAACTCAACCACCTATGACCTAGTTTTATTATACTTACTCAACAAGAAAAACCTATCAAGCAACTATCAAGAGTAAGATTGATCACGACAACAAGTATGCATGACCTAAGCACATAACATTTACTTTCCTCCTTAGGATTCCTTGTCCACAAGAGAGAAGGCCGGAAAAGACTTCTGAAAGTGTCTCACCTCTTCCCAAGTGGCGTCTTCATCAGTTGCACCAGCCCATTTGATCAATACCTCTTCCCTAAGTCGATATTGTCCTTTTTGAATTGTGCATCGCTAAAGAACCTTTTCAGGTTGTGGGAGGATAGCAGCATTTTCAGAAGTTGAAGGAAATCATACAGACACCACAAGGACATTTCCCACGCATTTTTGAAGCTTACTAATGTGAAAAACGTTATAGATCCTTGACCCATGTGGTAATTCTAATCTGTAAGCAATGAGTCCCACACGTGCCATGACATGAAATGGTCCATAGTAGCATGGAGAGAGTTTCAAGGATGCTCGTAAAACCACAGAGTTTGTCTGTATGGCTGTAACTTAAGGTACATGTGATCTCCCATGCTGAATTCAACGTCTCTTCGCTTTCGGTCCGCAAAGCTCTTCATACAGTTTTGGACTTGTTGCAATGTGATTTTTAATTCTTTGAACATCTCATCACATTCTTGAAGATAAGAATCCACGACACCCACTCTGGTTGTTCTCAGAACATAACGAAACAAGTGTGGAGGTGGGATGCCATAAACTGTTTGGAAGGGAGAAGTCTTAATGGAAGAGTGAGTGGAAGTATTATAGTTATACTTAGACCATGGAAGTTATTCCTTCCATTTTCTTGGTTGATCTGTTGAGAAACATCTAAGTTATTGTTCCAAAATCCTGCTGACTACCTTAGTTTACCCGTCGAACTGTGGATGGCAACTACTACTCAAGCTCAGTTTGGTTCCCTGCATTTCAAACAGCTTATCCTAAATATTACTCATGAAGAGTCGGTCCCTGTCACCGACAATTCTAACAGACAGGTTGTGTAAATGGACAACATTTGAGACGAAAGCTTTTACAACTGTGGAAGCAGTAAGTAGATGAGAGGGGGGGTATGTTACGTATCTCTATTGATCGTGATCTTGTAACTCGGATAGAATCTAGTGGTGGAGTGGGTTTAGGTAGAGAAGGCCACAAATCTGTGGTGTTTTTCTTATTCTTGCCTTTCCCTAAGATGTTGGTGGTTGTAACAAGAGAATTGGAAACAACTGATTCACTTCGAGGGGAACCAAACCTCCGTAAAACACACAGTGTTTAGGAATAATTCTACTTGTCTTGTATTCATGCTTAGACTCTTTATATACAAGACTCTTGTTAACAAATTCAGAGAAAGTCATGCAACTAACGAAAGCAAATTGACCACTAATTAGAATGTGGACAAGATTAAGCAAATAATTGACCCACTACGTAAAACATTTATATGAACAAGGAACTAATTAACCGACTCAGTAAACTAGTCAAATAAACCATCGAAGATGATGTAAATAATGGCAGATACCCTTAACATTCCTCCCCCCTCGGACCGTCCTTGTCCTCAAGGATGAAGTCTGGAAACCACAATTTGATTTCCTCCATATTTTCCCAGGTAGAATCAGATGGTGATAATCCACGCCAATGAATCAGAACTTCCTTCTTCTGTTTGCGAACTCAAGTGTCTAGAATAGTTTGGGGAAGGGCTACAGTGAAGTCTTGTTCCTCTTGGACCACTGGAATGGTTTCTTGGGCAACCAAACTTTCACCAAGTTTTATTTTTAAACAAGAAACATGGAAAACTGGATGGAGTTTTGACTGAGGTGGTAACCGAAGTTTGTAGGCTACTGGTCCAATTCGTTCAACAATCTCATATGGTCCATAGAATCTTGGTGACAACTTGAGATTCTTCCTTAGAGAGAGTGAGACGTGTCTGTATGGCTAAAGCTTAAGATAGACTAAATCTCCCACCAAGAATTCCTTATCCATTCTATGCGCATCATAAAACTTCTTCATTCGATTTTGAGCCATAACAAGCTGGATCTTTAAGTCTTTGATAATCTGGTCTCTATCTTTCAGCAACAAATCCACCGCTTCATTCCTTGTAGTTCCAGGTACATAAGAGAGGAGAGTCGGTGGTTCTCGTCCATATAATATCTCATACGGAGGCTTTTTTGTTGATGAGTGCCAGCTAGTGTTTTAGCAATATTCCGCCCAGGGAATCCATTTAACCCATTCCTTTGGTCTTGAACCAGTAAAGCAACGGAGATACATTTCGAGTGTGCGATTGACGACCTCCGTTTGGCCATCGATTTGAGGATGGTATGAGGAACTGAAATTGAAATTAGTTCCTTGCAATTGGAATAACTCTCTCCAAAATAGACTTGTAAAAATTGGGTCTCTATCACAGACAATCGATTCTGGCATCCCATATAATTTAAAAATGTTTTCAAAGAAAATATGAGCAATTGTGGATGCGATATAAGGATGAGAGATATGGATAAAATGAGAGTATTTTGAAAGTCTATCCACTACTATGAAGAGAACTGATTTACCCCTTGAATTTGGAAGACCTTCTATGATGTCCATGGATATGTCGCTCCACACCTTATTCGGAATTGGAAGAGGCTGTAGTAACCCTGCTGGAGAAGTGTTTTCTCCTTTGTTTCTCTGACATGTATCACAAGCTTTAACATGCTCCTTAATGTCTTTTCTCATTCCCCTCCAATAGAACATTGACCGCACCCTGTGAAGTGTCTTGTGATACCCTTCATGTGTGCTTGCGTGGATCTCTGATAGAATGGTAGCAGTCACCGATGAGTTGGGTAGAAGATAAATCCTGTCTTTGAAGAAGAGGACTCCATCAATATGCTTCCATGGACCGACGACTTCATCTTGTAGACACTTCTTCACCAGTTCCTGCAATTCAGGCATGGTTTGTACTTCTTTTTTGATTGATTCTAGCCACTTCGGTATTGGTGTGGAGATTGCAGCTAGACTTCCATCTTCATGTCTCCTGGATAAGGCGTCCGCCACTTTGTCTTCAGCCCCTCTCTTGTATTCGATGACGAAGTCATAGCCCATGAGCTTGATCAACCACTTTTGCTGCATCTCTGTTGTGATCTTCTGCTCCCACAGAAACTTCAAACTCTTTTGGTCTGTACGTACTATAAATGATCGGCCAAATAGATACGGTCTCCATTTTTTTACCGCCAACATCTCCTTCTCATATGTGGAGAGTTGCATATTTTTTCCTTTCAAAGCACAGCTGAAAAAAGCGATAGGTCTATCATCCTGCATAAGAACACCACCAACACCAACACCTGAAGCATCACATTCAACAATAAAAGGTTTAGAGAAGTCTGGCAAAGCTAATACCGGTGCACAAGTCATTGCTTGCTTCAATTGCTCAAATGCCACTTCAGCTCCTACATTCCAACTAAATCCATTCTTCTTGAGCATGTCTGTGAGAGGAGCGGCTACCTTTCCATAGTTTTGGATAAACTTTCGATAATAACCTGTCAGTTCTAAGAATCCTCTAAGTGCCTTGAGAGTGGTTGGCTTCGGCCATTCCACCATGGCTGAAACCTTTTCCGGATCAACAGCAACCCCTGCATGAGAAATTATGTGGCCCAAATACTTGACCTTTTTTAGGCCAAAACTGCATTTTTCTTTTCTCACGTAAAGTTCATGAGCCTTTAGTATAGGTGAGAGTGACCTTCAAGTGCTCAAAATGCTCTTCCCACGATTTACTATAGATTAAAATGTGATCAAAAAACACCAAAATGAACTTACGGAGGTGAGGTTTGAAGATCTCATTCATTAGGGATTGGAACGTCGATGGAGCATTAGTGAGTCCGAATGGCATAACTAAAAACTCGTAGTGTCCTTGATGTGTGCGAAAGGCTGTTTTCGATATATCGCCAGGGGACATGCGGATTTGATGATAGCCTGATCGTAGATCTATGTTGGAGAAGAATCTTGCTCCATGTAATTTGTCAAGTAGTTCATCAATTACTGGTATCAGAAACTTATCTTTGATCGTATTTTGGTTTAAAGCGCGATAGTCAATACAAAGTCTCCAAGAACCATCAGCTTTCTTTACGAGCAATACGGGTGAAGAATATGGGCTGTTGCTAGGACGTATGACACCAGTAGACAGTATATCTGCTACAAGCTTCTTGATCTCATTCTTTAATAGGTGAGGATATCGGTATGGACGAACACAAACTGGTTCACTCCCAGATTTCAGGAAAATTTTGTGGTCATGAGCACGAGATGGAGGGAGTCCTCGTGGCTCTTCAAAAATCTCAGGAAATCCCTGTAGCACTTGCAATAATTCCAAATTAGGAAAAATTGATGAAGTTTGGGATTGCGAAGTACCTGGTACGCTCATGAGGGTGAGAGCGTTGATCTGAAGTAAGACCCCCTTTTTCTTCTTATTTATTTCTTTGGTCATTTCTAATCTGTCAACAATCTTGTCACTTGGTGATGTCATCCCATGAAGCATTATCTCCCTCCCATGGACCGTGAATTATATCTGCAATTTTGAGAAATCCCACAAAATAGGGCCAAGTGTACAAAGCCACTGTGTTCCCAGCACTATGTCACATCCTTCTAAGGGTAATAAATAGAAGTCTAGAGTTAAGAAAAGGCCATGTAACAATACGCTAACTACCTTGCATCTTCCTTGACTGGTGATTTTTTCTCCATTAGCGACAACAACTTCAAACTTCCCTTTGCAATTTGGAGTGAGTCCTATTTTTTGAGCCACCCTGTTATCAAGAAAATTATGGGTACTACCTGAGTCCACCAGTACTATGATACGTTGCTGCCCGATTCTTCCCTGTATTCGCATCGTTTGTGATTTCCTCACCCCCGAGATTGCATGAAATGAAATCTCTGGTGTCTCTTCCACGTCTGCACCCAAATCTGTTTCATCCTCATCATCTGACCAGCAGCCCTCAATTAAGAATAGCTTCGAGCACTTGTGACCTGGTCCAAACTTCTCGTTGCAATTGAAACATAGCCCCCTGTCTCTTCGTTCCTTCAATTCAGCTGGTGTTAATCGCTTGACTGGCAAGGACGAGTGGCTGAGATTTTGCTCTTTCGTGGGTTGTATCCTCTTTTGGTCAGATGTGGTTGCAATAGGATGTTTAAGTGCCTGTTCACGAGACTCATATAGCCTTGACAACCCGATAGCTGCAGAGAGATTAGGTGGTTTGCATGCCTGCACGTCCGTACGAATGCTTTCCTTTAATCCACTAACAAAACACCCCACTTGTTGTGTTGGTGTCAATGTTCCAGCCCGTACCAATAGCCTCTCAAATTGAGTCTGGTAGTCTCGCACAGAAGCTGTTTGTTTAAGCTTTGTCAAGTCCCCGAAGAAGTCTTGATATTGTGTTGGCCCATAACGCGTATTTACACCTTCCTTGAAAGCTTCCCATGTGACCATTCCTTACTCTTCCTTCATTAATCGATACCACAGCTGTGCATCACCTTCCAAATTAATAGAAGCAATTCGAACTTTCTCCTCCTCTGGCACCTCATGTATCTCGAAGAAAGTCTCAGCCCTGTAAGCCCAACTGGTTCGGTCTTCGATACCTGAAAACCTTGGAAAATCTATTTTGACAGTTTTGGTGTTGGGACCCGATCTCGGGACCGGATCCCAACCGGAAAACGAAACGAAAAACGGACAGAAAGAGGCAAAAACGGAGAAAAAAGCGAAAACAAAACGAAGCGAAGGCGAAAAGACAAATTAGTGGAACAAAATCACAAAGCGAAACAAAGGCGAAAATACAAAGTAGCAGAACGAACCGAAAGCAAATCGGATAACAAAACGAAACACAAAGCAAATGCAAATCTGAATCGAATACGAAATCGAAACAAAAGTAATCACAAATCGAATCAAATCATAGAGCGGAGACAAACGAAATAATCGAACTGAAACAAATTCCGACATCCGTTGACAACACAAAGCATAGAGATTAATCGCATTGGAAACCTAAAACTAATCCAATATGAAACCGGTATAAATTCTTTTTCTTTTTCTTTTTCTTTTTCTTTTTCTTTTTTTCTTATAACCATCTTTATTCCAACTCATACAAATCATTGAAAATTTAACCTTAATCAATTTCTTGATGCACAATAAACTTCTTATACATGCAAACAAATTCCAAAATTCAACTTTTACTCAAATCTGTTATCGAAAATTCGACAGCATAACGGCTGCATTCTAACTAACCCAAACCTGCAAAGTGTTCAAAATACACTTCTATATTTCTCACATAATAGCCAGTATCATCGGACTCCCCGTCCGAAATCCAACGCAACAAACGCAATCCTATATCTACATATCCATATCCAAAACACATTATACAAATCCAATTCCTATTACTTTCTCAATTCAATATACAAATCATAATCATTTTACATAACGACATATTCCAAGTCTCAATCAAATCAAAATCCATCCATATTCAAAATACATTTATTTCTCTTTTCAATCATAATCATAAACAATTTCCATAACTCAATTTAATATACAAATCTCATAATTCCAATACATCAGAAAACAAACATTTACAATACACAATGGCATTCCAAGCCATATACCAAATCCCTTAATATCTAAAACACAAAACAACAAAATCGAACATAAGCCTTGATCTTCTTTCATCCAATCTCCTGCTCGAAACTTGGAGATGGGGATGAAAGGGGGGTGAGCACAAAGCTCGTAGATAATGTGTTTATAATTTGAACCATAAGCAAAACATCTTTCCAGAACTCATTTTTCGTTCATAAACATTTTACAATATAATATTCATCAAAAGCTTATTGTTCTCAACTTTCACTTTTCAAAACAATTATAACAATTTCTAAAATTTCATGATTGAAAACCCACTTTCTCAAATCACAAGTTTCTCAAAATTTCACAATTCATAAACAAACTCAAAATATGAATGCACACAGACATAAATAAAACCAAAAACACATAACACATCAAACGGTTTGGGTCGGTCCAAAACGGAACGTACTGCACATTCCTGCAATAGCGGTCCTGTACAGCCATGAACGGAATGTACTACACCTTCCCGCATAGCGGTCCGGTGTAGCCGTGACTTATGAGAGTCCGAAATCGGAACTTCAGTGCCACTAGCAGGCAGGCGAGTGAAGTCTTAAAAAAAACGAGACAGTGCACTGACTCAATCTTAAGGGACCTAACCAAACCCACATATCACATAATCATACTTGAAAATCAAATTACCCTAAGGCACATTTCTAAACTTAATTTTTCATACTGTGTCCTACTAGACACCTTAACATTCACAAAAGCACATACATTCATATAATAGTTTTCCATACACATTCGTATAGTAAACCACAATGCATCTATCAACTTACAACAAATCAAATCATATTCAATTTCCACCAATTCATAAACAAAGTATGCATAAATCATAATGCACAAAATGTATCAAGTTTCATAAATAAGAAAATCCTTCAAGCATAAATAACTTCAGAAATTTTTAACGATTTATCAAAATCATTGCAAACAATAAATATTATCTTTATAACAATTTTCATAATTACAATAAATTTCTCAATTTTTCAAAACATTTTCAAACTTGTAACGATTTTTCTCAAACACCATTAATTTAACAATTTATAAATCATTTCAAAATCAATTAAATTAAAACAATCGAACACAATAATTTATCACCATTTTTCCTTTCTTGATGTTTCAAACTTTCTTTCTAAAATTTTCAATTAGCTTTACAAATCACAATTTTTCAAGTCATTACCAAACCAATGAAAGTAACAATTTTCATAATTTCTGAAATTTTCTTAATTAATCAAAACATTTAAAACTTATAATAATTTCTCAAAAACATTCAAAACCATTGAATGAAACAATTGAATCACTATATTAAATTGTCCGAAATTATTTCAGCAATAATTCAAATCTTTCGAACACATCCATTTTGAAACATTTTAATCTTCTTTTTGACTTTGCAAAACTATAAATAATAAATTTTCAAAGCAATTTACTTTTTGAATGCAACATTTTCCATAATTTGCAAAATCATTCAAAACAAATGAATATAATACTTTTATTTATTTTTATCAAAACATCCAAAGCGAATTTTAACCATTTATTCAAAAACATTTGAAATTAAAATAAATCCGATACTTCTTTAGCTTATAAATCAAATTATATTTATCAGAATCAAACAATTTCTATTCAAATATCATAGTTTCAAATTTCAAAATCACATAACAATTTTCCATTAATTCAAACAACATGTCACAACAATTTACATATTAAACTTCTCATTCACTCAAAAATGCTACAATTTTTACAATTTATCAAAATCATAAATCAATAAAAAATTCTCTTTCATTCAAACAATGTAAACATTTATTTCTCAAATTTATTCACAACATTAAAAAAAATGACGAGTTCCATAAGTATTGCAATTTCTTAAAATCAGTCATGTTCAAACTCAATTTATTTAAAAATCAATCGAAAACAATAAGTTATAACATTTTTCCCTTTCTTGAATTTTCTAAAACACACAGTTTACTTATAATTCAAAATATAAATACATTACCTACCTCGAAACGAAACTAGAAGCTTGTCCCTAGCTTCAATTTGACCATTGCTTCTTTCTTTCTTCCAATTGAAAATTCCCTAAGCCATAATCATCCAAATTCAACATCATAATTAGCATAATCCTCATAATTAAACTATAGGAAATCCATAATCATCATTTTTCCAAGCTATCTAAAACAAGAATTTCTAAAATCCCCAAATCACAACAATTGACATAAACCCTAATTACTTGTCATCCAAAATTGATCCCATTAAATCAAGCAATCCCCAAAATTGAGCTTGGAATTGACAAACCCATACGATTATCAAGGTTTCTAAACCAAAACTTTACTAAAAACTCAAAGATCAAACATTGTTCTTACCTTCTTTTTCATATTTTCGGATTTTCAAAGCCCCATGGGAAGCTTTCATCCTCTTCCCTATTTTTCCTCTTGGAATAAACGAAAAATCACCCTAGACACCCATGAAAATTCGAAACCCTAAACCCTCTCTTCTTCTTTCCTTTATCTCCTCTCCACCGAAAGCTTCTCCTTTCTTTCTCCTCTCTTCATTTATTTTGTTCTTTTCCCTCTCATAGTCGGCTCCTCTTGAAAAAAAAATGACAACCCCCTTGTATTAAAATGCCATGTCATTAAATGAAAGGTAATTGACCTACTTGCCCCTCCATGAAAACCTTGTAACTTATGTTCTTAAGTAGACTTCCAAAATTGACCTTAAATTTCCTTTTAAGTCATGCAACTTTAGGACAGTTCTCTAACAATCAAAATCAAGGAATTTGCCAAAATTTCCTTCTAGAGAATTGTTCTTCATTGTCTTAAGTTCATAATGCCATAAAAATCATCCAATTTAGAGCACTACATCAAAAGTTATACTCAAAACATTTCGAGTTGTTCATCTATCAACGTATTTTTCCAGTACGTTATTTCCATCCGAAAATTGATAATCTTAGAGACTAAATTGAACCTCAATTTCTTCATAAAAATTGTATCTCTATTTCTCTAGTTTAATCCAAATTAAGAATCACCTCATTTGGATTACTAGGCAAAAGTTATGACCAAAATACGTTCAGATGTTCCTAATCTGAGACTGCACACTAATCCGAATTTCAATTTAAAAATTGAAAATCTTAGGGGAAAAATTGAAATTTTATTCCTTCATATGAATTGTATCCTCATGTCTCAATTTTATTTTGCCTCAAGAATCACTTCAATCGGATCTCCATAGATCCCGAATTTCATAAAATACTGAACCATGTGCAGTAAATTATCCAACTCACTTTGATTTAATTAATCAACCTCTATTTAATCTCATAAAATTAAAAATTTTCTATAAGAATGTAGATAATTGTCTTAGGAATCTAATGCTTCAAAAACCAAGTCAATCGGATGTTGGACGGAAAAGATATGAGCCAAAGATTACAAAGGGGTCGGATTGGAGGAGGAATAACCAAAATCAGAAGGCATGAAACGACGCCGCATTGGGGGTGGGAGGACGCGCCAAACGGCGTCGCACGAAGAGAGAACGGCAGCGCACCAAGGAAGCTAACATGAAACAACATCGTGCAGAGGAAGCAAAACGACGTCGGATAGCGGAAAGAACGGGCGCGCGCCAAGCAGAACCATAGCGAAACGGTGACGTACGAGGGCAAGCTCGCCCTAGCGAGCCAGTTGCCTGGGCGAGTGAAAGGGCGAGCAGCGCCCTGCAATTTCCATTTTTTTAATAATATCCAAAAATTCCATAATTCATAATTCTTGATCTTGAACTCCAAATTTGACAAATTTGGTCTCTATAGAAAGCTTGAAGGAAGCTCTACAACTTCCATGAAGAACTAGAAAGCTAATTCAGCCTCTAATGTGATCAAAATTCTCATCAAAGATTCTGTCCAAATTAATATGCCATAAGCCATAACTCAACTTTGAAAATTTGTATC
>JANJEY010000005.1:6098454-6114881 GCA_024703695.1 Erythroxylum cataractarum | reverse complement strand
GATGATTTTTTTTTTTTATTTTTTTTATTTTTTTTTTATTTTTTTAATATTATATATAATTAAATATAATTATTGCATAATTATTACGTCACATCGGTTCGACCGGTAATTGAACCGATCGAACCGGTCAAACCGGTAACCAGTAAGGCCACCGGTTCGATGACCGGTCCGGTTTTCAGAACATTGCCACGCTCTATATTCATTAACATGGAAGTTTAGACTAGTTAATGTTGGCAGGCTATTTAACTTTCTCCTTTCTGATATATTTTTTTTTCTTGAGATATGAACATTTTATTTGAAACATGTTCATATAATTTTTCGGTAAAGGATATAGGATTTTCTTGTAACTTAAGTAATTTAAAATTTTCCAAATTTTAAAGATGTCAATTTTTTTCAATTTATTAAAAATTTCTTTGAAATATAAAATAATATCAATAATAACAACAACAATAATAATCCAGTAAAAATTTCGCTAATATGCGGGATTGAGAATGTTTAATAATACGCGGTTTTAATTGTAATTAATAGAGAGTATGTTTCTAAATAACTTATATATATATATAAAAGAGAAAATAAATAGATAAATAAATAAAATAAACATTATATTTGAACTAATTCAATGTTATGGACATGATGATTCTTAAATTTAATCTTAACTAATTAAATCTAATTAAAACTAATATTCTATTATAGTTATTTTAAATTATTGATATGAACCAACTTTAAGTAGGGTCATACCGACTTCAATAACTAAGTTCAGTTGTTATGTTAATAATATTTAATTGATTGATGTATGTTATTCATGTCAAGTCTTGTGCCATTATTTTTTAGTAAAGTAAAGGTCCAAGAAGAATTTCTTTTAAGAACCAAAAATTTATAAAAAAATTATGCCCTTGTTTGGTAACTTAATGACTTATCAGCTATTTTTTGGTGGATTAAAAGATTTTAACTATTTGACCATAATTAGGTTTGATAATTAGCTAATCGAGTTGGTTGATTGAACTTAATTTGTTGATTTTGAAAATGCTATTATGAGGAGTTTTTTTCTGGGAAATTAAAGATTAAAAGATTATTATATCTAAAAGTTATTAAGTATTATTGAAAGAGATAGAGAGAGAAAGAGAAAGATAGAGATATAAATTTTACTTAATTTATTCAAGTTTTTAAAAGTTAATGATTAAATTAAAATTTTGAAATATTTAATATTAAATTAAAATTTTCAAAAAATTAAATACTTTTAGATTTGTTAGCTTTATTATATTACATTAATTGCTTTTGTATATACCCTATATTTAGGTCCCTTTTTATATCAATATTTGGTATATAATATTATTGGCACTTGTATATTGTTTAATTCAATTGAATTTAATCTAAAATTAATAATTCAAATTTAAATTAATTATTTTTATCTAAATTTAAATTTTACAGATAAATAGTTAATACTAAACAACCAATTTTATCAAACAACTTTAAATAAATAGCTAATATTATTCGCAGATCAAATCAGTTATATTAATCTACTGATAGAATCAACTAACAGTTAATGCAATTTTCTGATTGTCAAACATGACCTATAAATATTTAGAATTTTTTTAAAAAATAATTAAACTATACGAGAATGTCTCATATCTTGTGTCCTAGTTTTTTCATTGGTCACTTGAAGAAAAAATCTTTTAAGTAACTCATCTATCATTCAAAGTGCACTTGATTCATTTGAAAATGAAAGGAAATGATTTTTCTATTTAACATTCTTGCTCGAAACTTGCCCAACGGATCCTACCTTGAGTAAGATTGATCAGATTGCATTAATTAGGAACACTACAAGTTGCACTTCTAAGCTATATGTTAGTATACATTGAAATAAATAAATATATATGTGTCATCTTTCACGATCATAAGTATCATATGATGCAATCATTTTAGGACTGGAAATATCATATGATGATCTTATCCAGAGGTATCTCAATACTTGTAAATAGAGCATTGATGGTGGAGACTCCCATCTCCAGCTAGGACTGATGGTGAATATAATAAAAAGCAATAAATAATTGCTTTATCTTTGAAAATGTTGGTTTAGTTTCCTAGAAAATAACACCTCCAAAATCCTCCTTGCAATGGATCTATAAACTTGTTGCAAAAGGTTGAATCCTCAATTTAAAGGGCCCCCTATACTTTAGCCCGATTAAACAATTGGGAGGATATAAATCAGGTACTTAGCGGTCTGTTAAAGGGGAGATGAACAACCCATAATGCGTCTATAAACTCTCGTTATAATCATGACATGAACGTTTATCTAACCACCTTAAAACAGTTCTTTGCCTGTTGCCCATTTGTTCTAATCATCATTCAACTCATTAGAAGTTCGTATTCTGTTCCTTCTTAATCCCATTTAGACTTGTCCGACAGGAAAGAAAGTTTCACTGTAGTAATTAAAACCTAGTTGATGGTGAAAGAGATCACTTGAAAGAACTTGTGACCTGCAACTTCTAAAAGTTGAGAAGCTATTGCTGCCATTGACACGAAGATAATGATTTGGCAACAAGGATTTCAGGCGACAAAATATGATTTTGGGAAGTGACAAGTTGAGATGATTCGAATACAGTAGATTAGAAGGTTTCTATGGAACCTAAAAGAAATAATCTTTGAAACAAAGAAATAACTTTCCTCAAGTTATTGCAATGTATGACCATTTGCTGGAGAATCATGCCTGTTCACAGAATAGAACCTAAAGATCAAGCTCAAAGTTTGTGGATGTGATTTCTAATCTCATAATCATTCAAAGCAATAAACTCAAGCAGTGAATTAAATTAAATTAAAAATATTTTTTAAATCAACTATATCAATTTGATTAGAGCTATCTCAAAACTTTCAAATTCCAATCTAATCTAAAACCTAACCTAATCAAGACTAAACTTGTTGATTTAAGAAGGGCCACTAAAATCAAGCAACATGGCAATATAATTCCAAGTTCTTGAAGTTTGATTCTCAGATTTGCAGGCATCTTTCAACAACGTGAGTCAACGTTGCTGCAAAATATCATATGATTCATACCTATTGTTTGTCTTACTCAGAAGATTAATAATTTTATAAGTCAAGACTAATTTAACTTCAATGATTAACATTAGATAAGGTGAACTACTCCATCGAAAACAACTTTTAACTCCAATAATTCAAGTTATTTAATCCTGCAGCTGCTGTGCAAAAGCTGACTTAAAATCATCAACAATCATCAGATTAATTATAGTATTGAATAACCCTTCGGGTACACATAAATTACCTGTTAACCACGTAACTTTGTACTTGGCCAGTCTCATATAGATATGTCCATCTTGAACCAAGATAAGTTTAATATATAAATCAATTCAGAGTTGAAGAAAACAGCTTATTCTCATTCATATTAAGAGACCGAGACAACAAAAGTATATACTAAACCAAGTATGAGCTCAGTAGCAACAGTCTAAATGAACCTAAAATTTCTTTATTCCTACGCTTGAATGAACTTTGTGCAGCCGACTTTTATTCAGGGAAAGGCTAGCTTCAAGCATAAAAGATATCAGATGAAAGCTCTGCAACAAAGTTTGGAGACCCTTCACGTTAAAGCCAAGGATGCTTAAAGCTCTGAAACCTACAAGCAAGAAACATGGATTTATTTAACCGACAAGAGCACGGCTTACCGCAAAAGTACAGTAGAGTTGATTTGTAAAATGATGATATTCATCACCTTAAGCTGTTATTAGCCAAAATTGATTCCTTGTGCCAGCGGTAATTCACTCCCATAATTGATTGTACTGCAAAAAAGATCAACCAAGAAATTTAGAATTAAAACAGCAATATCAACAAACGAATATTTCTCCCTGGAGACCAGAGATACGAGAGATAGAAATGTAAGAATATATGCAAATCCACCAATGAAGCTAACTAGAAGTAGAAATCATCTTTACCAGGTGGAGCGTCGCATGTACTGCTTCCAAGAATCACTTCCTGCTTCACGGCCACCGCCTGTAGCCTTTTCACCGCCGAAAGCACCACCAATTTCAGCACCATTTGTTGGAATATTTACATTTACAATTCCACAATCACTTCCATGTGGTCTGCATTATGTGTAACCATGTAAATTCTGGACCGGAACCAGCAAAATTGTAGAGTACTCCACAGGCAGACAAATTCATGATATAACAAGTTCCAATCTTGGGCAATATCATACATTCAAGACTATTAAACATTTGGAAAGCAAGTAATGCACTTCATAAAAGTTAGTGGCGCTTACCCAACCCACTTGAAGATAACTTCAGGATTGCGGGTGAAGATAGAACTGCTTAATCCTTGAGGGACTGAGTTGTTTATTTCAATAGCTTCCTGTAAAGTCTAGAGAAAAGTCCAGTTTTCAGGAGTTAGGTCAATTGCAAAGCAGATAAACAAAAGAAATGATGTACCCCAGAGCTATATGGCAGCAACAATTTTCCTTTTAAGCCATCACATAATTCAGACGTATAAGGCAACTAAGATACTCTTTTTAAGCTATCAACAACAAAAACTTGTTCATATAATCATCCCAGCCAAACAAAATGTTCCTAGAGAATGACCAACCTGAAATTTCATCACGTAAAGAACAGGAGCAAATAGCTCTTCCTTCACAACATCTGCCTTAGAAGAAATCTCAACTATAGTGGGTTGCACATAATTCCCCTCAGACTCTATAGCTGAGCCACCTGTTAGGATCTTACCTCCCTGCAAAATATCAGTGAAAACTAATTGTTGAATAACTTCAGGAAATATATTCCTAGCCCAAAAATAAATCATTCAACAAACATGCAGCCATGATTGGAAATCCTATGCAACTAAAACAGCTTCATGATTTTACAATTGAAAAAAAATTATGGGGTTATGGAAGAAGAAATCTCTTAGCCATTCCAGGGAAGGAATCTTGCTGAAAATCATGACCTTTTCATTTCAAGACCATCTACAATCTTAACATAGACACAACTCCATTTTATATGATTTAGAGAAAGATACACCAAGCTGACCATACCTGGGACTTGATGATCTCTATTCCCTTCTCAAAATTCTTTCTCGATTCAGAAGTATGCAGTGGCCCAAGCAAGGTACCTTTCTCTAATGGATCCCCAATTTTAACTTGTTTGTATACATCAACTAATTGATCAAGAACAGTATCATATATACTCTCATGAAGAATCTACAACATAGACAAACATAAAGTTCAGAAGCAAGACACCAGACAGCTGTCAAATGCCAAAGTTCCAAAACAGAACAGGATGATTTACAATACCAGCCTACGACATGTCGTGCACCGCTGACCAGCAGTTCCCACAGCAGCAAAAAGGACAGAACGAACAGCTAGCTTAATGTCTGCATCATCCATGACTATAATGGCATTGTTCCCACTTAACTCAAGTAAGCATTTACCAAATCTCTGATTCACTGTTTGTTGCACAAGTTGGCCAACCTATATATTGTTTATTCATCATTTAGATGAAACAAAGATGGATTAGTAAATAGTTACTCTCTATGTGAAATGGATAATGTTAGAAATCACACAGAATATATCCAGTATGCTCTGAAAAATATGTGTTTCAATTCAAATGGATTTGACGTAAACCCCAAGTTTAGCATTTATCTAGAGAGTTTGTAGAAACATCTTTTTCAGTAGATTAAACAGAAATACATCAACATCAACCAAAAACCAGAAACCACGAATTCAGTAATTTTTACCAGGAAAACGTGTACTAAATTACTTGTAGAGCATGTGAATATGAGAAATAAGTCTATCATATGCATTTTTTCAATTGCTTTCAAGTAATGAAAAGAAGTACTTTTATGCAGTTCATATTGCACAGATAAATTCAACAAGAAAGAGAGGATTTTCATAGAAAGATAAATGAACGAGAGAGTTTTCTAATAAAGATAGGTCAAATAGAGTTGCCTTAGAAAGATAGTTGATGGATAGTAACTTATAATACAGTACAAGATTGAAACACCTTTGAACTCCCAGTGAATGAGACAAGGGGGATCCTGGTGTCCTTTGCTATTGCTTGGCCAATATCAGCACCACCACAAAAGGCTGTAAATATTGCACCAGGTAAGTTATTCTTCTCCAGCACCTCAGCTACAAGTTTTGTAATCCCTATGGTGACCAAAGGGGTTGTTGGTGCACCTTTCCTGCAATAAAGGATGAAAAATAAAATACATGAGAATAATGGAGATATATGAGAATAATGGAGTCCCTTTCCAGCTACATAAAGAAACTCAGGACTGACAATAACCCATAGAGGAATAGAGGATGCAGAAATGCCTTAACATTCAACCAATTTTCCAAAATTCCAAGTGCCTTGACTGAAATTAAAGTCTACAAAATTGACTTAAAAGGGCTAAAGCTGCTATACAAAAGGGTAAGACACTGGTTAATACAGATTCTTCAATAGTGATCCTAAATTTCCAACTATAAACAAATGTTCTGGACTTGTCCTTTTCTGCCTTTCATGGATGGGAACTCTTTGGGAAGTCAAGAAGGATTTCATGTGATCTCCGAAGATTCAATAATAACATGGAATAGCTTATATCAAATCCACGTTAGAAAGATACTATATTGTACTGATTCCATATTGATGAGGTAACATACCAAACGACACAATTGCCACAGACAAGCGCAATGCAAGCATTCCATCCTACAAGGCAACAGACCGTAAATTCAATAAGTATATATGTGGAGAAAAGTAAAAAGCTATGTATCAGAAAATAGAAAGACGAGGGGTTGTTAACTAGAGTAGGGTATAGTACTCACCAAGGACAGCACAAGGGAAGTTAAAAGCTGTAATCACACCGACTATTCCAAGAGGATTCCAGGTCTATGCACCATATAGATGTGTAGAGAGTTAAAAACTATTTCAAAAGATCCAATGAACTAAGCCAGAACAAAAGAAAAAATAAGCTGCACACCTCCAACATTACATGATTTGGACCTGTCAACAGAGGAAATATAATTATTGTTGGATTAGCCTAAAAAAAACTGCGGGAAAAAAATCTGAACTCAAAATAGAAAAGTAGAGACAATATTTCTGCTCATAACTCAAACAGCTGCAGTTTTGCAAAATTAATTTAAAAGTAAAACTGCAAGTTAAAAACGCTATGAAGATGTTGTTAAAGAAATAAAAATGCTACAAACTATGGAATTGAACTCACGTTCTGAAGGTATGATTAAACCATTCAGTTGCCGGCTCAAACCCACAGCAAAATCACACATGTCAATAATCTCCTGCACACAGTTCAACATATGAAGTTAAAATAAGAAGATCAACACAACACCTAATCAACAGCAAACTGTGGGCCAGTGATTGCCTTTAAAGCAAGTGGGTGTGTACAAAGTATTAGAACGGAATACCAGCATACTTCAACATATGTCAAAAATATTTAAGATCAAACTGGCTAGAGGTAGTTTTTACATAGATTACGCCAATGGAAATACACTACTGTGACATAAAATAGAGTACCTGAACTTCCCCAATTCCTTCAGGAAGAATTTTTCCCATCTCAAGTGAGACAAGGCGACCCAACTGTTGAAGCTTCGCCCTCAATGCATCTCCAATCTGTCTGACAATGTCACCTCGCTTCGGTGTAGGAACCTGCAACATTACATAATGCCAAATTGAGGCGGGAGTAATTCCAAGCAGGACAAGGAATAACCATAAAAGTAACACGCTGATTCCAAATATTCCAATTTAGCAGATATCATGATTTGCTAAAGCTTTCACAAACTTCACAAAAGGCATATAAGCGAAAGATAAAGTTGTTTGTAATTCATGATGAATTAATGCCTCACCTGCATCCATATTTTTGCCGCTTTGTAGCAAGCTTCCATGCCTTCCTCATAATTTTCAAGAGAGCCCTCCACAACTTCAGCAATTACCTGAGGCATTGTAAGAATTAAGATATCAGCCAAAACAATCTCATCAATGAAAACTCAAGCTATGCACTAACATCCGCAGATAAACAAGCAAGGCAATTCCAATGTCAATAAGTAGTTTGACAGGTCAGAACAATACCTCATAAGCAATGCATGTAATGAGACTAGAGATACTCAATTTCTAGTATTAATCCACCCAGTTGACAAACTATTTGCAATTTTTTACACTCAAGTGGAAGTCTGGAACACTTTAGAACTATAAAAAATAGTGATAACTTAATTAAAACATAGATTAAAAGATAGCAGCTACAAAATTATAGTACACATATAAACCGATTCTTTAGTTAGAAAGAAGGATTGAGACATCAATATCTAAAACATGGATAGAAGTAGTCGACATAATCTTTTAAATCCAAAATAGTCAACATACTTTACATGCATCCATGAAACCCATTCATTGAGGGAAAGAAAAGGAAGGAATTACTCGTAAACAGACTAACAGCATATCGAGACCCCACATGAGAGAACTCACGCATGAAGGGTCCATCTCAAATGAAAGAAGAAAAAACCTGGTTATTTGCAGGATTCACAGTAGTGATCACAGGGCCATTTGCTTTCCAGGAGCCACCCACATAACAACCCAAATTGCGGGAACTCAATCCAATATCCCCCAAAAACTCGTGCTCTTTCCTACCGAACCCCATCTCTTATCTTGCAAATAACAAAATGTAGACAAACAAAGAAATCATATTGCATCCCCAAAATAATGAAAACCCAAAATCAAAATTTCCATGAACATTGCGCAAAATTCACCACCTTTTTGAAATCCTTGATGGGAAATGATAAAAATCAGAACTTTATTTCTGAAATGAATCAAACAGGAAAAACTGACAGAACGGATATCATAATCTCCAACTTCCGACCAACAGAAACCAAAGACTTTAAATTCTTAGCATTAAAACGGGGATATCAGATCAGCGTAAACATCTAAAACTACATCCAAATCACAGTAAAAATCTTTAAGTTCTAACCTTTCTCCAAGATCTTCTCAGCAGCAAAACAAGAAATGAAAACAGAGAAATAACGTGGATCTTAATCTTATTTATTTATTGGGAAAAGACGAGCAAAGGTACGGGATTTCTTCTTTACGAGAGGGAGTGATTTAGTAGCTTAGTGAGTAGAGACGTGACGATATGATCTTAAGAGGTTTCTCCAATATTGATGCATTTGGAAGTTGCGTCCATGTTCACTAATACCGAGTTGAATGCCATCTGTTTGATTGATTCATATCTAGATTTTGGATTAGATTATATCATTGGTTTCATGGTCCCACCATGCCCTTCACGTATACTTTTGATAGGTGAAAGTTTGTTGATGTGCGGAGCAATCTTATCGCGGACAGAGACACTGAATGTCATCGTCTCAGGAAAATTACGGCGTCGTTTTCTTCTTTTTGCCCATTATATATTTTTTATAATAATTTAATTTAAATATAATTTACTGCATATAAATTAAGTTAAATAAATAATATTATTTAATAAGTTAACATTAAATAATAAATTTAGTTTGACTAATAAATAAATTAATTAATCAATATTAAATAATAATTTTAATTTAATTAAAAGTTTCATATATTTCTCATTTATTATTTTATAAATTATTAACGTGAAAAAAACTCAGTTAAATAAATTTAAAAAAAAATCAAATTTTGATTAAAATAGATCCGACCCGTGACCCGATCACAAAGCAAACGGGCAAAAAGCCGAAGCGTGGAAGCTAATATGAACAGCCAGACCAACAATAATAACAGACAAAATCAGGGTAAAGAATCCCAAATTCTTTATAATTCTCTTCTTCGTCCACCTGCCAATCTCAAACCCTAATCGTTATTCCCTCTAAACACTTCGCATCTTCTCAGTTTTGTTGGTAAGTCATCGAAATTTTACTTGAATTCCATTGTTTGTCTACATTACGAGGCGAAAGATTTGATCTTTGCTTTCAATTAGGGTTTCATTCTCAAGTGATGAAACCCAGGGATCATTGGTCATCTGGGTTTCTCTGGTTCTGAAACTTTGTTGATTGTCTGTTGTTCTTGGGAAGTTTAGGATGGAAGTGTTTTGTAGCTTGTACAGAGCGAAATATTCATGCTTTAGATGGGCTTTTCATGGATTGTGTAGTATGATTCTTCTGGGTTTATTATATGGCTGGGTAGATGTTAGAAACACTTATAGTGCTGGAGATTCCACTCTGCGAGCTGTTTTTGAAAATGAGTCGGGTTATATTGGAATAATTCATCGGCATATGATTGAAATTGGTTTGAACTCATCAGCTATTGGTAATGTGACTGATGATCAGAACGATTTGGATGTTAAGAATCCAGCTTCATGTGGTGGTTTGATTAATCACAGGGGTTATACTGATGAATGTGAGTATTTAAAAGCAAATCCTGATTGTTCATCTGGAGGGTTCTTCGATTACATGAAGTTTTTGTATTGTGATTGTCGTAGGTTTAGAGTTTTGGCTTATGCGGTATTAATTATTTGGCTTGCGGCTTTGTTTTATTTGTTGGGGAACACTGCTGCTGATTTCTTTTGTTGTTCGTTGGAGAAGTTGTCCGGTCTTTTACATTTGCCTCCTACGGTTGCTGGTGTTGCACTTCTTCCCCTTGGGAATGGAGCTCCAGATGTATTTGCAAGTATTGCCGCCTTTGTGGGAAAGAATGCAGGAGAAGTAGGTCTTAATAGTGTTTTGGGAGGTGCCGTATTCGTCACTTGTATTGTTGTTGGGACAGTTTCATTGTTTGTGGCAGAAAAGAATGTTCAAATTGATAAAAGATGTTTCCTTAGGGACATATGTTTCTTGCTTTTCACACTTCTGTCACTGTTCATAATTTTGATAGTTGGTAAGGTGACTGTTGGGGCATCAATTGCATTTATCTCCATTTACCTGGTTTATGCATTTTCTGTCGTTGCTAATGAGTTCTTTAGGAAGCATGTGCAGAGGCTGAAGTTGGATTCGTTAACCCCTCTGATTCCTGTACGTGGAAGTATATTTTCACACGGTAGTGCTGAGGAGGATGTGAACATATATAGTTCTTTGCTCGACATCGAATCTGACAGTGGTGTTCCCCATCTGCCTTCGTCTTTACCATCATGGATGTGGGCTTCAAATGTTGCAATATACTCAAATAGCCCGTCAAAACTTGGTGCATACGAAGAAGAGAGGCACCTTTGGGGCTGGATCAATGAGAGTGCAGAGAATAACAACTCATCCTCCTTTTCCAGGTTATGTTCTTTGGTGGAAATGCCACTCACTGTTCCAAGACGGCTGACAATTCCATTGGTTGATGAGGAAACTTGGTCAAAGCCATATGCTGTTACCAGTACGGCATTAGCTCCCATTCTTCTGGCATTTTTATGGAATGAAAACAGTAATGATACTCAAAGTAAGATTATAGTCTATCTTCTTAGTTTTATGGTTGGTTGCACACTCTCTGTTCTTTCATATCAATACACTGTACCCGATCATCCACCTCAACAATTCTTGCTTGCCTGGCTTTTGGGGGGTTTTGTGATGAGTATTGTGTGGTTCTATATGATAGCTAATGAGCTTGTTGCTCTGTTAGTATCTTTAGGCATGGTGTTGGGAATTAGTCCGTCCATCCTAGGCTTGACTGTATTAGCATGGGGCAATTCAATGGGTGATTTGGTCTCAAATGTGGCACTGGCGATGAACGGTGGAGACAGTGTGCAAATTGCATTCTCCGGATGCTATGCAGGCCCAATTTTCAACACACTCATTGGCTTGGGGATCTCAATGCTGCTAGGAGCCTGGTCACAGAATGATGGTGTATATATAGTCCCTGAAGACAGTAGCCTATTTTACACAATGGCATTTCTCATGATAGGACTATTGTGGGCAGTGCTTGTTTTACCTCGGAATCAAATGCGTCCAAGCAAATTGTTCGGAATAGGCCTTATATCCCTTTATATGATTTTTCTTATAGCAAGGGTGACCATTGCCAGGGGGCATGGAGTCAACTAACCATTTGGTGTTGATTATAACTAGATAGACATCGAGGGCAAGAGTCTCCAAACGTGTAACTCATTTCATGATATTGCACTTGTACATTTGAGATGGCTGTATTTATGTTAAGAGGATTGTTATTGCCAGTTGCTGATAGAATCTGAATTAACCCCATCGTACTTGCAGGCAGGGGCAATGGATCTATGATTATACCACACAGTAACAGGGGCAATGGATCTATGATTATAATGCTAAAAGATTCGTGCTTTTTTGTCATTATTGTGTTAGGATTCTTTTTCCTGCTATTTTCCTCGTGGGCCACTCGACTCTTGTAATCAACAGTAGGAAAATTAACTTTTGTGCGACCCACGAAGTTAAAAAGGAAAATTCTCAAACAAGAAAACTTGCTTAAAACACAGGGGACTTCCTACAGATAGGTTTAGCCAAAATGGTTAAGTGGTTGGACAACTCAGGAGTCGAGTCGATCCACAGGCCTATTCACTGTTGAAATCAACGGTGTATGATGCTTCTGTTCTGACTTCTTTGGCATCAAAAGATACCAAATTGCGGTAACTTTGGTCCCTAGAAAAGAACAACCATCTGTAAGAAGGCGCACGTTTGGATGTCTGCGCATGGAGATGCTAAAGTGTTCCTGAGATTTAACACGTTATGTTGCTTTTATCGCTTGTAAGGTCTTTGTCGTGTCTTGTCACTCTCCTGGCTCTTTAGAACAGCTCTCCCTTTCTTGCCCTTGTACACACTCTCTTTTCATTGTTCACATTCCTTTGTTACTTCCTTTCAACCTCCATTTTCACATCACCTGCCAAGTTTTATTTCACCCTCCATGGTTTTGCTACTTTTTTTAGTTGTTTATAATCTTCCGGTTCCAAATATTGTTTTTAAGTTGCATGTGCTTAGAGCTACGTTTGCTTCTGCAACTAGTAGAATCAATTGACTGAGAGAAACGTCATTAGTTAAAATAGAACTTAATTCAGAAGGATTCAACGTCTGTTTACTTGACCAACCTCGAGAGGATATTGCAGCCTTTTCAAATAGCAACGACAGAGGTCCAAGGTGGTACTAAAACAATAAAACAATAGTTGCCAAAACTGAACTGAACCATTTCCAATGTGTCCTATATGCGACAGTCACGTGTGGTCTGCAACAAAGGCAGTTTCAACATCTACTCGTACTTGGCTGTCTCTCTCATCACCCTCCTGCATTGAGAGTTCTTTCAAAGAACCCTGTGAACTTCTCCGTCCTGTCTCTACAACAGTACTCGGTCTACTAGTACTATATACGATCCTTATTTCCATGCTTCTTTGTCCCTAGGACAATCCCTGAAGCAAGTTTGATTAGAACTTTGGCATTGGAAAAGCAAGTTCATTTCTACTACCTGTAGAGTTTAGTATGGATGCTTTGTCCAACAGTTCTTCAACAACATCTTGTGGGTCTTGTGCAACGGGGCAACCAAAAAGCCCGAAGTCACCCCCTGGAGGTTTTGATTTGTTTGGCAAAAGAAAGCAGCTGGTGAAGGTACAGATCTTGGAGAAAGAGATTGGTATGCTACAGGTGAAACAATTTCTTTGGTTTCTGCATTATTTCCTTTAGCAACAAGCTACTGGTTCAAGATAATAGATTTGCGACAAGGTGCACGGTTCGAATCTTACGGTTTGCAGTGTAGGAGCAACAAGCTCTTTTTAAGGTTTGAGGGTGGGCTTTTTGTAGGCCTTTGGTTGTTCATCTCCTCCTTAGCGAGCCGCTTAGTACCTGATTTACATCCTCTCAATTGCTTCGTCGGGGTGGGGGTGTGGGGGCCTTTGGTTGGAGATTCAACCTTTTGCGACAAAGATAATAGATTACCAGTTTGTGACGATCGTTAAATTCGTCATCTATTCTAATAAGGTGTCCTGACAGTGTCCGGTTTTGATCAAGCCTCTTCGGCTGAATCAATGAGCAACATGATATAGTTTATAAAACATTTTTACTGTTAGACAATGAAGAGTTTAATACTCTATTTGCATGAATGCCAATTGATTATCATGAATAGCCTAAAAACAAGAAAAGTATAGATCAAAGAATGTTTCAGCTGATCTGGGTCTGTTTCATATATTGTTTTTGATGGAAATTACTCTCGAAAGACATGCAACATATTTTTAACCATGATAACCGTGTTTTGTTTTTTGTCTTATGTATGCTATTTTCTGTATCTTCCTGTGATAAGCAAATGTAACAGATGAGGTTAAAATTCCTAGTTGACCAGCTTTAAGTTGGCTGTTGGAGAAGGTTGAGACAAATGTATCCGTCTTTTGTTTGGTTATCATTCCCGATAATCTCTATCCTATGCATTATTCTTGTTTAAGACGGAAAGCTTACAGTATCTTTGCTTGTAATGTATGAACAGGAAGAGATAAAATTTGTCGAAGGCCTTCAAGCTGCTTCAAGGTGCTGCAGAGAGTAGGATGTCTTTACCAATCTTGAGTCTTAGTACCATGTTTCCTGATTCATATTCCAAACTCATTGGTTTTCGTTCTGTGCCTCAAATCACTTAATTGACAGGATTGACGACTTTGTGGGGGCTAAATCAGATCCTCTTGTGCTTATGTATCTGTTTCTACACTGTTTTCCTTTTCACAGTATGATGATTTCTTTTAAGTTAAATCTTCTGAAATTGCATGGTCATTTTCTCTTGATCAGAAATGTGGAGACTCATGAATACAAAGTACAGTGGAAGAGGCTCTGGTACTTCTGTCATTCTCTTAAGTTATTTGTCATCTGTTCCATGCTCCAATACTTGTGCTTTTATATGGAGTTAATATCATTCTTTCTTGAGCTAATCTCTCTCACTTTGTGAATATAAAGCTATTAGGAAACAATTTCCTGTTAGTACTCCATCAATTTAGCTCTCTATTTTTTTCTGTTTATTGATCGACTTGTTCGTTGTTTCAGCCTTCCATGGATTTGCTGCTTTAGCAGTTGCGTTGCGGATTCCAAAACACCAACCTGTAATCCACCCACTAAGTACTGCTCACATTTATGCAGCTGCTGGAATGAAATCACCGGTCAAAGTGGTTGCAAATGTCTCAGGTGTTCATGTCAGGACTCGGGATGTCGTTGTTTCAGATTATCCCCGTCAAAATGTAATAATGTGAAACTTTGTTCAAATTGCTCGAGAGCCTGCTCTACACCATGTTGCCTATGATCCTGCAGCTACTCTTTCTCCTTGTAAAACTGTTGCATCGTTTGCTCTCTCAGTATATAATTTCATTTTTAGATGGTTATTACACCTTATAAAATGCCAAGGAGACTTACAGGACCAGGATTGTGTTCTGAAATCCACTTGGCCTGAAATGAACCACTTCTTGTGAGGTTAGAGCAGCATGCACCGAGATCATTCTGCAGCGCTTTCGATAGCTGCTAATTCCTGAACCTGCCACCATTTTCCAATATACGTTTCATTCGAAGTAATTTCACATCAGCATCAGCTGTGAGCTTCACTAGAAAGGGTTGTTTTTATTTGCAGGGTCAGATTTGCCTGGAAAGCTGTTTAAGAGAATAGATACTTATAGGAGGAGCTTATGCACCCTCATGTTGAGCACAAAACCTGACAATGACTAATAGCTAGAGAATTGCTATAATGCTCTGGTACTGATCTGATCAGGTAAAGGAATGGATTTTGCCAGAGAAAAGAACTCATATTAAGGTCCCTTTTGATCTTTACTTTTGCTTGCTGGAGTCTACTTACCTGGCGTGAAAAAACATTACGTTCATAAATTTAAACTACCACTGTTAGTCTTGTACCTGTGACGAAGCAGTATTCAACGAGAAAAAGATGACATGTATCAAAGGGACCTGTGACAAAAGGTCCAAAGGATAGCACATAGCTAACAAGTCCAAATCCCGTCAGCAAGCTATAGTAAGCTGTCATCTTCTAAGAAAATAAAAGCCACATCTTGCCCATAATTAAGAAATACCACTCATGCTACACCACACCTGCACCCCATGCTTTTGGTCAAGAAACCCCAAAAATATCGAGGGCAGCTTTCCACTCCGTGCGGTACCTACCCACCATCCCGGAGCTTGCCATGAGATCAAAGTAGTGAATATCGTACTGGAGTTAGTACTAAATTAAATTTTAGTACGATATTATACTATTATTGTATCATTTTGGATAATTTTTAAATTTATAAAATATTTCCTTAAATTTTTAAAATTTGCAAAATAGTACATTAATATATTATACAACTGTATTAAATACTTTACAAATTTACATCAACCATGTTTCTAAAAATCATAATAATAAATAATAATTATAATTTAAAATGAAATAATAATAATTTTAAATGTTTAACATATAATAATAATCACAATTAATATAAAAATACAATCATCATTATACAAATATAAAATTAAGAATAGTATAAAGTATTTAAAATATTACAAGAATACAATTTTATCATTTTAATAAAAAATAATTACATCA
>JANJEY010000005.1:6074295-6088814 GCA_024703695.1 Erythroxylum cataractarum | reverse complement strand
TGCGTTCTCTTGGTTATCCTTTTATACTAATTGATGCACTTTACCTTTTTCTTTTGGTTGTATCGGGGTTTGAATCTGAGCCAGGCATACCGGAAGGGCAACCTGTGTACCAACAGAGCTACAGCTCGTTGATGATGTAATAAATCTTGGTTCTAGACTTCTACTCCCCAGTTGAAAGTGATTTTCAATTCTAAATACTGGAAATATAGCTAGAATATCTGCTGTCATCATACCTCAAGACTGGGCCAATATTGCTATTGCTTGCTTCATTATTTAGTCATTTCATCAAGTCTTTGGTTTCCCTTCATGGTCTTAAACCTTTTGATAGTGAAAGAGGAAAAAGGAGTTGGTATGTCATATCGCATAGCAATTCTAGCTCCGCATGGTTTGTACTACGCGTTTGTTAGTCATTTTGAAAATGGAGATGGAAGAAGAAAGGAGACTGGATATGTTCTCATATTTGATATTAATTCTAGCTTCTCATCATAGCCTCCTCTTTTGAAAGATTTGAGTTATAGCTCTCTGGTTTTTTCCCTGTTAGTCGAAAAGCATGTGGATCACCAGATATATAGCAATTGAATCTGCTTTTAATTTGTTTTGAGCATTTCAGAAAGAAGGTCCTGGTTACATGATTTTGGATACACGGATTCTTGGAGCAGCAAGAATCAATGGGCTACTTGACAGTGTCTGAACATCTTTGTTATTTTCCAAGAACTATTCTGATCTCACTTAATTTTATATATTCTGCCCTTTGTTAATGGTTATCTCACTTAATCTTTGGTATGAATTAGAATAAACGAAAAGATTCAATTACGAGTTTCTGCTTAATCACTAGCTTACTGCATTTGGAACTTATTAGGCCATGGCTTCTTGGCTTCTTCATGCTGTTCCTGTTTTCAATATAAGCACAGCAGACATCCTGACCACAAAACCAGGATATTGGGTGCTCATTGTGTGATTTATGCTCTACTTTTGTCGATGCCGATGTCTGCACTTATTCAAATATTATTCATTCACCAACTAAAAGATTGGTTTCTTTGTTTTCCTGATGTCGATCACATCCACCCTTACATTTGCTGCTGCCTCTGCATCTGCGGGCATTACTGTCCTCAGTGGAAGTGATCTGAATAGGTGCTCAGTTAACCATTGTACTAGGTTTGAAACTGCTACGGCTATGGCTTTTATAAGCTGGTTTGCGAGATGACGCCCTTCTTTCTCATGAATTTCTGGTCATTGGCTTCCCCATAAGAAGATTTTGGTACATAAAGTGTTAGTCGCACAAGAGTATTTCTTCAGTTACTGTAGTTCTTTCCTTTTTCCTTATCCTTTGTTGTCTTTGGTGTTTTATTTTTAGTATAATTACTTAAAACACTAATTCCATTAGTCTTTGCAGGGTTTTGTATTTGTTATTACAAGAAGAAATATTATAGATTCTGCAAATTCACAGTGGTTATAGACTCAACATGATCTTCGACCTCATGATATATAGTTTCTTATCACAAGAATGGTGTTTCATTTACGCATAAGAGACTGAGAAATCCGCAGCCACATAATGGTTTTTCCTTTCTATCTGATCAATCATTAGTCTGTATATGTAAATGGGTGGGCTATGTACTGACCAACTTTGAGACGCATGTTCTCTTTTTTCATGCATGAACATGATGTCCCCTAAAGGACCTCTCATACATGAGCTCTCATGCAACTCTTGAGCCCGTATGAGAGACTAACAAGTTAAGAGGTCGGGGAAGAGATCAATAGAACTTGATAATGTCGAAAATGATCAATCAGGAGGAGGCTGTATCAGCGAGCAAGCGAAGTATGAAACAAATTGTTCAACAGGCACATTCGTTTTAGTATGACGTCTACTTGAGAAAGTTAATTATCAAAAGGAAAACAGATAGAAATTATTTATTAGTGGTTGACGCGGATCTGTATTGTCCAAGATTCTATCTTTTCTCTTCTATCTGATTAAAGATACTTTTGAACTTTTGATGAACTTTGTGTCAATTTGCTTAATGACTCCTTTCATTGAGTCTTTCCCTTAAATAGGGAATAAACTTGATTATGCATCCCTAATTATAAGCTAGAAGATTATCCTAGAAGTGGAAAACTATATATTTCTTAAACAAACAGATTGACTAGCTAGCTGTAATCCCAATTAGAGAAAGCTATTTACATAATAATTACAAGTATATATGATGGCTATATATGAAAGTAGTAATTACAGAGATATAATGGTCATACTAACATCCCCTCAAATTGATGTTGCATGATCAAGAAGTATCAATTTGCCAACAAGAAATTGATAGCGTTGTCAAGTCAAAGATTTGATAAAGACAAAAACAATTTGAAGAGTAGTAGAAACATGAGGCAATGAAATGGCACCTTAATCTCCAACTTCTCGGATAGAATGACAATCTACCTTAATATGTTTAGTATACTTATGACAAATTGGATTCGTAGCAATCTGAATATCACTAGTGTTGTCTGCATAGAGAAGAGTAGAACGTGATCGAAGAAAACCAATTTCAACAAGTAACCCACGAAGCTAATTAATATCAGAACAAGCAGTAGACATAGCCCGATATTCAGACTTAGTAGAAGATTTTGAAACTCGGTCCTGCTTCTTACTCTTCCAAGATGTCAATGAATCTCCAAGAAACATAGACCAACCAGTGACAAAACGACGAGTATCCGAACATCCAACCCAATCAGCATCACTGAAAGCCACAAGTTGAATAGGAGAATCAGCAGGGAAGTATAAGCCACTATTGGGAGAGCCTAAAATATATTTAATGATGCGACGAACGACTACCAAATGTCGATGAAGAGGAGTATGCATGAATTGATTGACTTGTTGTACTGCAAAAAAAAAATATGTGGTCTGGTAATAGTAAGATAATTCAAGTTGCCAACTAATTGGTGAAATAAAGTTGGATCATAAAGAAGATCGCCTTCCTCTCAACTATACTTGACATTCAATTCTAATGGAGTGTCAATAGGAGATAAATCTTGAAGACCTACCATAGTTATCAAATCCGGAATATATTTGTGCTAGTATAAAAATACACCAGAAGAATCATAATGAACTTGCAATCCTAAGAAATATGTAAGAGTACCAAGGTCTTTCATATGAAAAGAATCCTAAAGATATTGTTGAAGTTGGTGGATCAATGATGAGTCACTTCTAGTGATAACTATGTCATCTACATAAACAAGTAGAAGAACAATACCTGTAGACGTCTTGCAAAAAAAAAAGAAAAAAGAGAGGAGTCATACTTACTTTGTATAAAAGAGAACTGAAGTAAGGTGGAGCAAAACTTGTCAAACCACGATTGTGGTGCTTGTTTAAGGCCATACAAAGATTTTTTTTTTAATTTGCACACTGCAGAAGTATAAACAAATAAGCCTAGTTGAGGTGTCTTATAAATGTCCTCCTTAAGATCACCATGTAGGAAAGCATTTTTTTGTCCATTTGATGGAGAGGCCATCGTTGAGAAGCAACAAAGGCCATAACAGTACGCACCGTAGTCATTTTTGTTAATGGGGCAAAAGTAGGGGTGAGCATTCGGGTAATTCGAGCCGAAATTTCACTGTTCAGGCCCGACCCGAATTACCCGAATTTTTTTTCATCTTACCCGTCCCGAACTCGAACTTTTTCTTACTCGAGCTTACCCGACCCGAATTACCCGAAAATTTTGTTCGGCTTTACCCGAATTACCCGAAGTTGATTTTTTATAATTTAAAAAAAAACCCAAAAATTTGTATTTTTATAACCTAATTCGGGTAATTGGGCCGGCCCGAAATTTTTTGGAATTACCCGACCCCAGCCCAAAAATAATTCGGGTAATACCCGAATTACCCAAAATTTGAAATTTTTTTACCCGAATTAATTCAGGTCGGGCCGGATAATCGGGCCGGCCCGAATAATGCTCACCCCTAGTCCCAGTTGCATGATGTGTTTCATGTAAGTATGCTCCGGAGATATCGGTCAGACCCGACTCATGTGATTCCGGCTCAGGAGATTGAGATAGCTAGTGATTTGAGTTATGTTGAGGAGCCGGTGCAGATTATTGGATCGCGGGTCAAGCAATTGAGGACAGGGTGATTCCATTGGTGAAAGTCCTTTGGAAGAACCATTCGACTGAGGAGGCATCTTGGGAGACTGAGGAGCACATGAGGAGGCAGTATCCTCACTTGTTCGATCAGTCAGGTAATAAAATTTCGGGACGAAATTTTTATTAGAAGGGGAGAATTGTAACATCCCGTTATCGATGTGAAGGGCATATCGGTAATTCGGATGGGTTAGAAATGAATGCATCCATATTATTGAATTTTATTGCATTTAGCCTCTATATTATTGATAATTGTTCATGATTGCACAAGCATATGTATGTACATGCTTGTATGACAGATTTCTGACTTGATTGTGCAAATTGGAGATTTTGTGATCTTAAGGTTAATTGTGCTTTGATTAATGAATTGGAGTGTCAAATTGAATTTTTGGGATTTGAATTATGAAATTAGAGTATACGATCATGAGTTTTCTAATTTTGAGGATTTATAGGAATTTTTCTGAAATTTTTAGAGTAATTCATATAGTAATATATACAATCTAGGATGGAGGAATCACCCAAATGTTTTTAGAGGAATCAAGGGAAGCGAGGAACATTCTTCCATCATGATTCTAGTAACTCCTATCTCAAGAAAAGAAGGCGAGCTTAGAGGACATCATATTAAAATTCTTTAACATATAGAAGCAAGATTTCAATCCACATATATATTATTAAGGAATTAAGAGGATTCTATATGTAATTTAGAAACTCAGATTGGCCAGCTTGCAAAGTTAATTTCTGAAAGATCATAAGAGAGTTTGCCTAGTACCACAGATACAAATCCTAAAGAATACATGATGACAATCACCCTTAGGATTGGAAAAGAATTATAAGAGGAAAATAAAACCTAATAGAAGAAAGAGAGTAACTCCAAGAGTCAAGAAAAAGTTGAAGGTAAAGGGCGCTTTCAAAAAGTCAGGGAATTTTAGCTTGTCATCTGTTATCCTACCAAAGTGAAGAAAGATCGAATGAATGAATAGTTTTGTAAGTTCCTTAAACTATTTAAACAACTTTATATTAACTTACCCTTTGTTGAGGCTTTTGCACAAATGTCAAAGTATTCAAAATTTTGAAAGGAGTTACTAACGAAAAAGAGGAATTTAGAGGAGTCAGCGACCGTGATACCGAGTGGAAGGTGCTCAGTGATTCTTTAAAGCAAGCTACTATAGAAGCTTAACAAATCCAGGGAGTTTTAGTATCCTTTGTCAAATAGATAGCTCTAAAATAGAAAATGCTTTAATTGACTTGTAGAATTGTATTAATGTGATGCTTTATTTTTTGTTTAAAAAACTAAGAATGAGTAAATCAAAATCTACTAGGATATAAATTAGTAAGGCATCCCAGAGGTATTGTAAAGGATATACTTGTTAAAGTTTATAAGTTTATCTTCTTAGTTAATTTTGCGATTCTTGACATAGATGAAGATATAGACGTACCTTTAGTTTTAAGTCAGCCTTTTTATCCACCGCTAGGTCAATTATTGACATTAGTAAGGGCAAGTTAGTGCTTAGGGTTGGGGATAAAGAGGTCATATTTAAAATATCTGATGTCATGAATCATTCCCTTGGACTTGTTGAATTGAATGATTCTACTTATATATTTGATGATTTAGTTTCAGATATTTTGTAAGATTTTTTTTGTAAAGGTCTATTAGAGTTATTTCCAATTCAAGGTAGACAGATGGATGAAAAACATGGCACAAGGAAAAAGCAGATAGTTTACTTAGAGGCTAAGTGGTAAGAAATAACAAACTTAATCTCTATTAGTCGCTTAAATATAATAGGTATGTCATGCTAAAGATGTTAGAAAAGTATTACTTGGGAGGCAATCTAAGAATTAAGATAGTTTTGTTTGATTTGATTATATATGTTATTTTGTTTATTTTTATGCTCTAGTTTAGGATTTCAATATTTTTTGATATGTTTTATGTCAGGATATTGAGCATCTTCTTTAGATTACTCATACTTTCTTATGTTTTTGGTATGTGATTTTGACTTTTGCGACTTTGAATGAAATTTTTTGTAGTTTTAAGGAATTTTTAGGTATACACGGTCATATACACACCCCATGTACATGACCGTGTATACAAAATTTTATTTCAGAATGTTTTACACGATTCCAATGACCTACACTATTATTGAGCATGAGCTTATACATTCCTATGACTTTAAAATTTTTAACATGTTTATAGTTAGTTACACAAGCATGGGACATGCCCATGTATTTTAATTTCCCTAGAATATGTCACAACACATGCCTATGTCAAAAGTCGTGCAAGCATTTATAGTGACTTACACGGTCACATACACAATTATGTATATGACTGTTTAAGTTTGTAAAAATTCACATGCTCTTATATTGAGTCACACATCACATTAACTTGCAAAATTAATGACCATATAACCAATTGTGTAAGTCTATAACACACATTAAAAAGATTGAGAAATCCTTTGTATGAATTGATCTATTATAATAAAAAAAATAGTTGTATATAATCTTATAGGTAGGATGATATAAATCTTTTGAATTGAGGTCATACCTGATAGAGGAATTCATAAATATTTCTAACGTTTTAAATTGGAAAATATTTCAATTAATAAATTTTGGATTTTTTATCAATAATCTTGAGAAAGATATTAACATAATTGAGGAATTTTTATAATTTGATGAACTTTAGGTTAAATTGATGTGTGAAGTCTTATGTGCATAAGAAGTTATATAGGGACTCACTATATAGGTACCGGTATTATTTTTATTGATTATTTCTTAGTTAAATATTTGTTCTAATAAGTCAACTATATTGATTTATTCCATTATATGGGTACCACTATTATTTTTATTAATTGTTTCTTAGTTAAAGATTTGTTATAATTAGTCAAGTATGTTGATTTATTTTAGTTTATTGCTAAAGTTTTGATTTTTATCAATCACAATAGTCATAATTTTCCAATTATACAATAGGAAAAGGGATAATACTAGTACTCATAATCTCTTTGGGATTGACACTTGGTACTCTATAACCTATACTAAAGAAGCAATAGAAACACTTTCCTAGAAAGATCTATAAGGCGGGAGATCGAATACACCACTGATGATCTATTTTTTTTAGAAAGTTGAAGCAAATTCCCTTATTGATATTAGGACTCTTTATAAATAAATACAAAAACTACTTACACACATCTTTAGGAGCTCTTTATAATGCTTTAGACTAAAAACCAACTCTTCTCCACTCACATATCTTAGGATCCCTATATCTTTAAGGAGGCCCTCCCACAGAGTGTTTTAGCTACTGCTAGATAAGATATAAAAAAGGATTTCTAGATAATGCAATAAGAATCTCAATCTACTTAGGAAAATGTAACCCATTATCTTAGTATTTAATATCATTCCCATCTTCTAGTCTATCCACTTTTCCCAGGTAATATTACCAAAGTATGGAGAAGCTCATTAAAAAATTCTTATGGTCAAAGAGGAGAGCAATGAATTAAGTCAAATGCGATGAAACAAATTGTAAAACAATAAGGCTTAATAATTAAAACACTGAAGCTTACTAATAAAGTCCTTCTGACATAAAGGCTATAGAGATTACTAAGTGATAATCAATCATTTTAGGTAAAATGGATACATACCTATTACTTAAGGAACCAAAAAACATATGGAATGTACAATTCAAAGAAAAAATTCTTAGATTATTCATAATATGCTAAAGTTGAGGAGGGAAATTAGGATGGTGATTGAAAGCATGATAGAAAATGAAGCAAACATAGCTTTTTGGCATGAAAATCAGACTCCTTTTGGCATGATGAATGATTCCACAGAACTAAATCCCTATAGGAGTGTCATTCCTTCAAATAGAATGGTAAAAGAGGTCTATAACAAAAATACTAGCTCCTGGAGTCATTGCCTAATACCTCACTTCGAAACCATAGTCTAGGATCGTCTAGTTACCATTAAGGAGGATGTCATTGAGTGGAATAAAAAAACTTCAAGAAACTTTAGGAATAATTCTTATAGGAATTTACTAAAAACTTAACACTTTAAGGTAACTTAGTTCAAGATGCTATGGTTTAAACAAGCTCACCCTCAAGCTACTTTCATAATTTTCTTAGGATTCAAAGGAAAAATAAATATGGAGGATAAGATGTCTAGATTCTTTAACATATCAACTTAATGTATCATATGTAGATAAGGAGTTTAAAGCTTAGATCAGCTTTTTTTTTAGTACCAATACATAAAAAATATATAGAACCATATTCTTCAACTGTGTAAACCTCACTACTCCTAAAGAAAACTAGAATGTGATTCAAGATTGGTATTATATAATCTCAGCTAAAATTTGAGTGACTAGTTGGTATTCAAAATTTCTCCAAGCTATCTGGTATATAGCATTTGGTTGGAGCACAATCATAGGATTTTGCAAAACTAGAACCCTCAAAAGGAGCACTCAATAGAGGTATTTTTGGAAAAATCAGATTGCATTAAATAATTCGTAAAATCCACACCTCATGCTTATGGATGAAAGGAAATTGGAGACTACCAAACACTTGAAATGTTTCCCAATGACTTATAGATTGTCTATAGCAAATGACTCGTGGTTGAGAAGTGACTGAATTTAAAATAATTGCTAGATTTTGTAAGATTGGGTTGTAATTGTCATTTATAACTATGATTCTTGATGATTCTTTAAAGTTTAGTTGCTAATAACATCTTTTGAAGATTTGTTATATGTAGCATAGATAATATTCCTTTTTGGGTTAAGCTATGATAGTATTTACTTTCTAAAAAGGCAGTAAGTCTTTAACAAATTAACCTTAAACATCTTTAATTACTTAAAGTTGATTTAGCTCATTTCTTACCATTTTGAAGTTTTATATAATTTTTTTAATTGAGTCTAATTAGAGGTGTAGGCCCTAAGTATAAATTTACGTAACAAGGACTTTTATTTAGAATTAAGAAAACCACATGCCTAACAATAAGTATTTAAGAATTGATTAGTGATCTTTTACATAAGCTTATTAAAGGGTTTCACCTCTTCATTCTTTTTTATATGAATTTGACACCCACCTCTCATGTGAGATATCAAAATATTTCCCTAATCCTTTGATGTCATTATCAAAGGTCAATCTACAATATATAATCTCTCCTCGTTTTCTAATATGGAATTGAATGAGAAGCTTATCTAAAGGTGTTATTGCCTGTGAACTTTCTACTTGTGCCACTCTCCACCCTTATTATCCTAACATCATATTAGTGGGATCATGCTCTAATCCTATTTGAAATGTTCCAAGTTCAAACTGACACATCATCATCATCATCATGACAATAAAATTTTAAGACTTTATTCATAATTCTTGCCTTTAGCATCTCATTTTTGTAATCATCACTAATAGGCAAAGATATATCAAATAAGAGTTTTTAGGCAAGTAATATTATAAAAAAATAGTATTTAACATTCAAGAGTTTGAAGTATATAAAATAAGTGACATTGCATCTATTAATTCCTAGGGAAGATCTATAAAATAAGAAACTAATTCATAAGGTTCTTTAAGTGTTGTAAAGATATTTGAGTAAAAATATGTGTTTTGAAAGAGTTTACGTAGTTCTTATAGGTATTTTGAACATATTTCATAAATTCTTTGCTAGTTTAAGAGCAAAGAAGGAAACTAAGATAAAAAGGTGTAGTGAAAGAAGTCTTTCAAATTAAGTGCAATTAGAGCCAATCAAATTATGGTTTTGGAATGATGATATTAACAAAAAATTCTCCTCCCATAAATTGTGAGAAGATAAGCCAAATCCAATCTACAAGTTAGACTAAATATGAAATGAAGGGCATCTAAACTTATGAAAATAAAAGAATAAGTCAATTTCAATAAGCTAAAACTAAAGTTAAATAAAAAAAGTATTTAGTCTGATGAAGATAAACAAAGTTGATGATTTACAACTATCTATAATTTGATATTCTCAGAGGATTGAAAAAAAAAAAACTAAAGGAGTACTTGGTTAGTTGGTACGAGAAGAAAGGAAAGAGTAAGGAATGAAAAAGGATATTCGATAATATATCATGATTGAGTAAATAGTATCTCCCTCACTATATCATTATAAGTCTTACCATTTCCTCAAGTGAACTAAGCATACCCTAAAACTTTTTAGATTGAAAATAAGGATTAAAACCTATTTAAAGATATGAATACGACAATCAACGCTTCTTCAACCAAAAAATTACTTTTAATATTTTTATTTAAATTAATTGAGAAAATTGCTCTTTGCACTTTAAAAATAAAAAATTAATCATTTTCAATCTCATTAAAGTAAAATTATAAAAAATATTCATAGAGGGAATACTATTTTTAAAGAAGTGACAATAAATCAGTGAATAACTTTTCTTTTTTAATTAATAAATTGATATTATAATATGAAAATTTTAAATATTCTAATTATTCAATATGAAGGAGCATACTTGTAAAAGACATAATTGATAATTTGTATAAATTAGGAATTTAAACTATTCTAACTTTTATGAATTGTTATAATAAAATGGTGTGAAGAAAAAGGTTTTTAGCTTCAATTTGTACATTATCATATGTTTGTTAAGATATATAGCGGATGTGATAATATTTCAAGGTAATAATCAATTGGTGAAAATTATTAAGTGAATCAAGCGTTTCTGGTTTCAATTAGGATTTTAATAATTAAGTCAAATAAACTCGACTAAACCTTAGTTTTAACTCCCATAAAAATAGTTATTCTGTGTGGTCGATGTTTTGGGTCGGCTGAGGCTCTTAAAATCTTTGTTTTCAGCAGTAAACTCCATTCTCTGACGAGCCCAGACACGATGAGCCCATCCCACGACACTAATGGCGCCAAAACAGATGCGCGGCGTACTTTCGAAAATTCAAAGATGACAAAAATTATACTGGAGCTTACTTAAGCTCTGTGAAGACGAGACAAGCTGTTTGATGGATAACGCTTGCGATTCTCAAGTAAATGTCAAATCTTTGGCTTCCTTTAAATTCTTCTAAGCTTCTCATTGCTAACAGCCTAACACGATATTTTGGCTGCAGATTTCCAACTCTAATTTGCTTCCTTCTGGTATGTGCAAATTGTTTTTACGGACGCCCCTATTTTATAATGTCGATAAATCATTCTCAATTGTAGTGGGCTTCTCAGATCCTGACCAATTTTTTATGGTTTATGTCGTAGAGCCGCCTGATGTAGGGAATTGGTTTTCTAGTTACAAGTATGAATCTTTTATTTTGGATACTTGTGATGAATTTGGAGGTTCTATCTTCAAAGAAAGTGACTCTGGAAGAGATGAGGATGATGCTGTTGTCGGGGAGATTGATAAAGAAGGAAATGTGTATGTTTCTGGAAGATATGATGACAGTGATTGTAAGCGTGGAAACCAGTTATTGACCGAGGTAATCTCATCCTCCATTTCTGCTGCATACTTTTGTTCTTAGTAAAGGCAATCTGTTAATTATAATGGTTGTATTATGGCTGCGGGAAAGAACCGCATTGACTAATGGTTGGGTTTTTAGGTATGTTGAAACAACGAAAAAGTGGTCTCTCATTATTTTTTCCCTTGATAAAAATCTTCAATCTCTTTCCCATATTTTCCACTGGTTAAAGCAACAGTAATTTTCCTTTTATAAGTGCCATGCTGATTTATTTGGATTTGATCTCATTGCACAAGTTGTGCCTTCTGTTAAAAATTCTGCTTTTGTTTAGTACAGTGATGCTATTTGTTTGATTCATTCATCCAAATCTTCTTGCAGCCTATTAAAAGAACACATGCTTGCAATTTCTCTTATCTAACTCACGTTTCTTTGTGTCAAAGACACCAGATACCACCGACTCCCCATCGCTACTTTATGGTTAGTAATGTTTTCTTTCCAAAGGGCTGACAACTTCATGAGCCTTTGAAACTTCTCATATGATATTATGGTCCTGGAGAAGACATCAAGGGATTGTATCTTACTATTTGGTATTTCATGTCAGCGGCCCCTCACGAGGGAAATTGGTTTCCAAGCTACGTGTCTGAATCTCCACTGGATACATTTGTTGATAACGAGGAGTCTGTTATTGAAGGAGGCGAATGCCAAAAAGATGGTTTCCCTATTCATGTTAATGGGAACATCAACAAGAGAGAAGAGAAATTTGAGGAATTGAGCAATTCTGGAAACAACAATAAATTAGGTGCTCGTGATAATGCGTTTTCATTTAGCTTTGCAAAGAGTAAGAGTGCATCTAGATTTGTTGCAGAGAACGAGTCTCTAAATAAGGTGCTGTTGCTTGATTCTTCTCTTGATATATTCTGCACTAGCATGAGTTAGTTCGATGTTGTGCTCTGTAATCACAATTGTGCGATTGATTGCTTCACTAAATCCTCGAGTCTCAGCAGTAAAAGATTTTTATTTAACGTTATCATCTCTTCATATTTTGCAGATTACAGATTCTCAGCAATTATCTTCTTTCACTTCTGGTTAGTAGCATTGCAAGTTTTTCGTGAGCTTTGCAAACTGTCAATTGTCTGTATTTGAGAAAATCTAGCAAAAGCGAGGACAAGAAAATCTCCCGTTTTTTAGGGTTTGGTTTGGAGTCAAATGAGAATAAATAAATATATATATATATATATGTACTTCACGTAAAGTTATTAATTTGTGCTACTGATTCTTTGGATTTCAGAACCGTCTGACATCAGAAGCTGGTTCTCCAGTTATGCGTATGAATCTCCTGTGCCAAGCGAAATCAAAGGACTTCTGGAAGAAACTCAATGTAGGGAAGGGGGTGAGTTTGAAGAAGATAAAAGGAAAGGGAAGGCAATAGATTTGCAAAAATTCACTCCAAGCAGAAATATAAATTCAGATTTTATTGATGGAAAAGTATTCTCAAATCAAAATTTGAAGTTTAAGAGCTCTCCTGATGGTCATCGGCAAAACATGCATGTGAAAAAGGTATATTTTTCCATCTTTCTTCTCTGTTTCAGCTGCCATTAGCAGAAGTTATATTCAGCTTTCCTTTTCAAGCCACTTTCGTGTTTTCAAACTTCAGGGTACTAAGTTTGTGGGAAAAGAAAATTCGTCGCTCTGGATTAATCTGTGCCGTGACGGTGAGCAGAAAGGTCAAGCATTTGAAAAAGATGTTCGGAATTTTCCTCAAGCTGGTGACATTTTAGATTGTGGTGATCATTCCATAGAGAACTTGGAAGTTAAGATTGAAGCAGAATCCACTGGAAACAATACTAAGTTCAGACAAGTAAACGTTGCTTCAGTCAGGAAGTGCCCTCAGGGAAATGATAAGAATCAAATTAAAGGAAATAAAATGCTGGGCAACGGTTTTGTGACAAGAAGGACGGACAGAATTTTAGAAGTAAGTGAAGAAAATTCTACTAATTGGCCACAAGCAGCTCTATTAGCATGCCCAAGAAATAAAAAGATTACTCCATCAGCAGGTGAGGACTTTGCAATGAAAAAAAAGGCGCTAACAGAAAGAACCAACTTTGAACACTCTTACGTGGATGAGGTCACTGGTAAATGGCGCTGTCCTCAGAAGGATAAGCCAAATATCAGACCTCTGAAGCAGCTCCGACTTGAACAGTGGGTTCTTAGACCCTAAACAGTAGGAAGCCTCTTGTTGGTCTTTTTGTTAATTATCTCTGCTGGTGCTTCCTGAGTTACCAATGGTGGGTAGAGTTCCATTCTCATTGTTTGGTTTGATTTTTGTGGTCATTGGAGTAATTCCCTCGTTCAACATTATTCCACTTCCTCTTGAATGATGCAATAACTTGGTCCTTTCCTTTTTGTGGTACAGTTGAGCACTAGCAACTACTATGGCTTCTTGTTTCCTCGCAAGCATATATTGCCCACTGGAGACTTCAAGAATTTAACAATTTATGTAACGCCCCAAAGGGGTTAACATATTAAACAAATTTAGTCCGATTTATATTATGTCTATTTGACATTTTGGTATGCATTCATGGCATTTTCCGGGTACATTGGTTTAATGACACTTCGGATTGATTCGGACTGTACTAAGAAAATTTTAGTAATTTTTGTATACTTCAATCATTTTTAGAAATTAATGGAGGATTAGTTTTGAGTTGCTAATTTATTTTGCGAGTCATTATTTTCTGACGGAATTTTGGTGAATTTTTAGAAGTTGTTTAGAAATTCTGAGTATTTATTTGATAGAAGAATTCATAAGTGTGTTTTTGGGTAATTAATTATTCATCCAATAGTCCTGATTGAATCCGTAGACGAATATATAAGGGTTGATTAATTATGTTGAGACATAACCGATAGCATTTATCAGTGTTGTTTCGCCGCTTTGTCAGTCTGATTTCGATCTGCTTTTCTGCTGCAGATCACGAGGTTAGTCCTTTTGATAATGAATCTATGGTCTGTT
>JANJEY010000005.1:6063906-6074195 GCA_024703695.1 Erythroxylum cataractarum | reverse complement strand
ATTAAACAGCTAATTTTACCAAACATTTCTAACAAACAGCTAATGCAATCCGCTAGTCAAATCAGCTGATAGAATCAACTATCAGCTAACAGCTAATAGAATCAGCTAACAGCTAACACTGTTTGCCAAACAGGACCTCTATCTTTCCTCTTCTACCTGATTAAAGGTATCTTTGGCAAACTGTGTCCTTCCAGTTTCTCAGGAACATAGCAGATAAACATAACCACTCAATGGCCATTTCTTCAGCCTCTTCCCTTCTCCACCATCACAACCCCACGGCCACCACCTCCTCCTCGTCTGTCTAGTTTTATTTTTCTTGATATCTTCTTTGTCGTCGTTGTCGTCGTCAGATGGTTTGGAAAAGAAACTTTCATAATACATGTATCAAGATCACGCAAGCCCTCTCTTTTCTCTACACACCATGACTGGTACACCTCCATCATCCAATCCCTCCCTCCCTCTCCTCGCCCCACCAAGCTCCTCTACACCTACCAACGTTCCACCGCTGGCTTCTCGGCTCGCCTCACCGAATCCCAGGCCACCAGGCTTAGAGAACTTCCCGGTATTCATTTTTAGATGGTTATTACACCTTATAAAATGCCAAGGAGACTTACAGGACCAGGATTATGTTATGAAATCCACTTGGCCTGAAATGAACCAATTACTCCCGTCAGGTTAGAGCAGGATGTACCGAGATCATTCTGCAGCGCTTTCGATAGCTGCTAATTCCTGAACCTGCCACCATTTTACAATATACGTTTCATTCGAAGTAATTTCACATCAGCGTCAACTATGAGCTTCACTAGAAAGGCTGTTTTTACTTGCAGAGACAGATTTGCCTGGAAAGCTGTTTAAGACAATAGATACTTATAGCAGGTGCTTATGCTCCCTCATGTTGAGCACAAAGCCTGACAGTGACTAATAGCTAGAGGTTTGCTAAAATACTGTTACTGATCTGATCAGGCAAAGGCATGGATTTTGCCAGAGAAAAGAACTCATATTAAGGTCCCTTTTGATCTTTACTTTTGCTTGCTGGAGTCTACTTCCCTGGCGTGAAAAAACATTACCCATAAATCTAAACCACCATTATTAGTCTTGTACCTGTGAAGAAGCAGTATTCAACGGGAAAAAGATGGTCCAAAGGATAACACATTTACCTAACAAGTCCAACATAGTAAGTTGTCATCTTCTAAGAAAATAAAACCCATATCTTGCCCATAATTAAGAAATGCCACTCATGCTACCCCACACCTGCACCCATGCTTTTGGTCAAGAAACCCCAAAAATATCGAGAACAGCTTTCCATTCACTGGTGGTACCTACCCACCATCCCGGAGCCTGTCATGGGACCCCACCTGATTAAAAAATCCTATCTTCGCACGAAGCTTCTCAAAACACACAAGGACAAAACAACCAGAAAGGAAAGAGGTTGTCTTTTGATATTAAAGCTTAATCGTATTATGATTGAACTTTGTCAGAAATTAAGCAATCTAATCTTAATAACAGGCCTGGTGCATTATATGTGTAGAGACAAAGTTAATTATCAAAAGGAAAACAGAGAGAAATTATTTATTAGTGGTTGACGTGGATCTGTATTGTCCAAGATTCTATCTTTTCTCTTCCACCTGATTCAAGATACTTTTGATGAACTTTGTCCTAACAGTTTCTCGGGAACATAGCAGATAAACATGGTCATTTCTTCAATCTCTTCCCTTCTCCACCTTCACAACCACCACGGCCACCACCTCCTTCTCATCTGTCTAGTTTTATTTTCCTTGATATCTTCGTCGTCGTCGTCGTCGTCGTCGTCAGATGGTTTAGAAACTTTCATAATACATGTATCTAGATCTCGCAAGCCCTCTCTTTTCTCCACACACCATGACTGGTACACCTCCATCATCCAATCCCTCCCTCCCTCTCCTCACCCCACCAAGCTCCTCTACACCTACCAACGTTCCATCGCTGGCTTCTCCGCTCGCCTCACCGAAGCCCAGGCCACCAGGCTTAGAGAACTTCCCGGTATTCTCTCTGTTGTCCCTGATCAAATCCGCCAACTCCATACCACGCACACTCCGACCTTTTTAGGCCTCTCTGATAATTCTGGCCTGTGGCAGAACGCTCGTTATGGTGATGGTGTGATCGTTGGAGTTCTTGACACAGGGATATGGCCTGGACATCCTAGCTTTTCAGACAACGGTTTATCTGATATCCCAAAAACCTGGAAAGGTGTCTGTGAGACAGGTCAAGACTTTCCTGCTTCAGCTTGCAACAAAAAACTCATAGGTGCCAGAGCTTTCTACAGGGGATATGAGTCTTTCAGAGGGAAAGAAATTGAGGAATTGGATGGTGAAAGCAAATCTCCAAGAGATACTGAGGGTCACGGGACTCATACAGCTTCAACAGCCACTGGTTCTGTTGTTAAAAATGCGAGCTTATTTCAGTATGCACCTGGGGAAGCTCGTGGGATGGCGCCTATGGCACGAGTTGCTGCTTATAAGATTTGCTGGAGTCTTGGTTGTTTTGATTCTGACATTCTTGCTGCTATGGATGAAGCTATTGCTGATGGGGTTCATGTGATTTCTTTGTCTGTTGGTGCTAATGGTTATGCTCCTCCGTATGATCAGGACTCGATTGCAATTGGAGCATTTGGTGCTGTGCAACATGGTATCTTGGTGTCCTGTTCTGCTGGGAATTCAGGGCCTGATCCTTATACTGCAGTCAATATTGCTCCTTGGATTGTCACCGTTGGGGCTTCCACCATTGATAGGGAGTTTCCAGCTGATGTGCTTCTTGGAAATGGTATAACTTTTGGCGGGGTTTCTCTGTATTCTGGTGATCCACTTCCTGATATTAAGCTTCCTTTGGTCTATGGTGGTGATTGTGGCAGCAGATATTGCTATGCTGGACTTCTACAGCCATCAAAAGTTCAAGGGAAGATTGTGGTCTGTGATCGTGGAGGTAATGCTAGAGTGGCCAAAGGAAGAGCAGTGAAGCTTGCAGGTGGACTTGGAATGATATTGACCAACACAGAAGATAGTGGTGAGGAGCTCATTGCTGATTCGCATCTCCTGCCTGCAACTATGGTTGGCGAAAAAGCTGCAAATAAGATCAAAGAGTATATCAAATTGGATCAGTTTCCTACTGCAACGATTGCGTTCCGGGGAACAGTAATTGGAAGTTCACCTCCTGCTCCTAAAGTTGCAGCCTTCTCGAGTCGCGGTCCAAATCATTTGACACCAGAGATTTTGAAGCCTGATGTTATTGCTCCTGGTGTAAACATCTTAGCTGGTTGGACTGGTTCTATTGGACCAACAGATTTGGACATTGATCCTAGAAGAGTTCAGTTTAACATAATTTCAGGTACATCAATGTCTTGTCCTCATGTTAGTGGAATCGCTGCTTTGCTCAGAAATGCATACCCCAGTTGGTCTCCAGCTGCTATAAAATCTGCTCTGGTCACTACCGCTTATGATTTAGATAACTCAGGGCAGGCCATTAAGGATCTTGCTAGTGCACAAGAATCAACCCCCTTTGTTCTTGGAGCTGGCCACGTGAATCCTAACAGAGCTCTGGATCCAGGACTAGTGTATGACATTCAATCTACTGATTACGTCACATTCCTTTGCTCTATTGGGTATGATTCTAAGCGAATTTCAGTTTTCCTTAAAGGGGCTACTAGTTTGGACGTATGTGATGGTAAAGTGGGAAGTCCTGGCAATCTCAACTATCCATCATTCTCTGTTGTTTTCGAGAATAACAATGTTGTGGTTAGCTATAGTAGGGTGGTAAAGAACGTGGGGAGTGATCCTGTTGCCATATATGAGGTTGCAGTGAATGCTCCTGCAAATGTGGACATCAATGTCTCACCAAGTAAGCTTGCATTTAGTGCAGAGAATCAGACATTGTCCTATGCCATTACATTCTCGAGTCTGAGCTTGGGTTGGTCAAGAAGTAGGTCACAAGCATTTGGATGGATTGAGTGGAGCGATGGAATTCACAAGGTAAGGAGTCCCATTGCTGTTCAGTGGAGTCAAAGTTCATCATCCATGGATTCCATGTAGTCAAGCACAGGATCATTATCAAGTTATGTTGTAAACGTCTATTGCAGCTATCTTATGCAACCAAGTTGGTAATCAAAATGTAACGCTGATATGACGATGTATTTTTCCAGCAATAAAATTTGTTTCCTGTTGATAGGAATTTCATGTTAACCTCTTGTCTTAGTTTTGTGGCAACTTACTGTCGTCTAACCATAACAAGACCAGAATGTCCAAAGCACTCTAAAACTGCCCGATAGAGTTGTGTATTTATAGATAATGTGCGTGAGCAATGTAGTCGCTTTGGCCGAGTGGTTAAGGCGTGTGCCTGCTAAGTACATGGGGTTTCCCCGCGAGAGTTCGAATCTCTCAGGCGACGACTTCCTTTACTTTTTTCTTATTATCATTTCCCCGCGAGAGTTCGAATCTCTCAGGCGACGACTTCCTTTACTTTTTTCTTCTTATCATTTCCCCGCGAGAGTTCGAATCTCTCAGGCGACGACTTCCTTTACTTTTTTCTTATTATCATTTCTTATCGCTCCATGTTAGGCTTTGATTGTAGGGTTTTTAATAAGAATGAGATGTAAATAAGTATAACATTAGAAAATTATGGTTTGGAAATAATTAAAATATTCATAATGTATATAGTAAAATGTTATTTAGAAGAAAATTTTATAATGTAATATAATAAAAAAAGTTTGTTATTATTTTACATTTCATCTTAAACCCCTCAAATTAAAAGTTTATCATTTTGCATTGTTTATGAATAAATGAGATGTAATATAAAACACTCTTCTTCTATTTTGATAGACATTTCATTTTATTAATAAACTTTTATCCAAACATAACCTTACATAATCTTCCGCCTGGCTTGCACTAAACTTTTTTTAAAATTATAAATATTACTTTGACCATTTATAAATTATTGGGGTAAATAACATTGACTTTTGTTATAGTTTAATTAATTTTTAACAGTATTAAAAAATTATTATATTTAACACACCTGAGTACGGGTAACACGTACAAATCAATTAAATGTTATTAATAAATTAACTTAATATAATTTGTAAATTTATTTTAAATCGATTAAATTTTATCCGAATAGCACATATGAATCAATTAAATATATTACACATTTAATTATATTTTATTTAATTAAAGTCGGATTTAAGAATTATAATAAATCGACGAATTAGTAATTTTTAATTAGTATTAAAAAAATCTTACATTTAACACACGTGATATTAGTTAAACATATAATTCAATTAAATGTTACTAATATATTAACTTAATATAACCCTTAAATTAAATTTAAATCGATTAAACTTTATCCGAAGAGCATATTTTCATCAATTACATGTATTTACAAATTTAATTAAAGTTTAATTAGTTAAAGTCGAATCTAATAATTGTTTTTAATTGTGGAGTTCATGTACGTGACATTTGTATCATATGTGTTTCTTATTACTTTTTAACAAAAATTCAAAAAATAAAATTTTGAGATAATTGAAAATCATACATAATTGTGTTTGATAATTTTGATCATTATTAATTATTTTTAATTAATTAAACCACTAGTAAATTTTGTTTCTTTTCCCCTAAATTATAACATATTTACAAAGTGAGTAAAAAGAGCAGGCGGTTTATAAGCTCTTCTTATACGAATTAGTTGATCCAGATCCGTTCATGTTTGCCATAACAAGATTACATAATAATTTAAACAACTTGTTAATAACACGTAAAATGTGTGGTTGGTACTAGACTGGGCTAGGCTGAGCATACGGCAACCCGACTTGAAAATTAATTAGACTTTGGGTAATCTAAAATATGCTAAAGTTTGAATCCACCCAATTCCCAACCCCATTTTACCCAATTTGCCATCTCCATTTACAAACTTTTTAACCTCAAACTATCATCTTTCCAGTAATAATTCACAACTAACTGAAATTTTTCGGTAATTTCCAATAATAGTTTTTTTTTTAATGTTTATTAGCTGACAAACCGTGAGAGCAGGCCGTCCACTCCTTCGTCAGTAATATTCGCCGCAAGCTTTTGTTTCTTGGGTTGGAGCCCCCGTTTACAATACTTTGTTCCAATCCTACTTCGCTTAATCTAGGTTTCATATTTATCTAAATGTTGCATAAACGTGTGAATGAGGTTTAATATAATATGATAAAAATCGGTTAATTGAAACGGAAAACATAATCTCTTATTTCCGTAATAATAATTATTTTATTTATTTTCTATTCTTATAGATGAATCAAATATTTTATAAGAGAAATAAAGAGAGAAGAGACGAGAGACTATGACAACAATAATAACAACAATACTCGCTAAAAGTTCTGTTGAGACGTAGAGAAACTATTTCTAATTAACAACATGAATGAATAAATAAAATAAAAAAAATAATGATCATAAATAAAAGTAAATGTAGCAAACCATGATAACACTCAAAAAGTTTACGAAAAAATCTTATAAATAAATATTATAATTTATTTTAGGCTTATATATTACATAATTTAGGATCTTGAGAAATCATTATTGATTAGAGTTGAATTAAGTATTATAAACAATAAGATAGTTGCATTGATTACTTTGTGTTTAAGATACTTTAGAATTTATAGTATTTTACCTTTTTATTTTAAGTTTTTATTTTTGAAAATCACCATTTCTTCTATAATATCTTTTATCCATCACATAATATCTTATCTAATGTTTTATTATATATTACTATCTAGTTTTAAGTAAAAGATAGATAAAAATAAATAAAATACAACCCTTGCAAAATTGTGCAATAATTAAATAAGATCGTAGAAAAATAAATAAAATAAAACATTTGCAAAATTGTACAATAATTTAATAAGGTTGTCCTCTCATATAGGCTGCAACAAGCAGGAGGTCTTTCGTTACATCAAGGACCAGTTCTGATCCAAGTTGAATTATTGGGAGCACATGACCTTATCTTGTGCTGGGAAAGCAATCTTGTTGAGGTTTATCCTTCAAGCGCTGCCTACTTACTTAATGAGTATTTTTTTGTTGCCCAAGACATTATGCTCCGCACTTGAGGGTATTATGAATAGCTATTGGTGGGGCAGCGGCCACACTTATTCTCATGGCATTCACTGGCTTGTTTGAGATTGCATGACAACTCCCAAATCATTTGGCGGGTTGGGTTTCCGCAAATTACGGGAGTTCAATCTTGCATTTTTGGGGAACAAGGATGGCATCTTTTGCCCCACCTCACTCTCTAGCCGCTCGTGTCCTTAAGGCCAAATATTTTCCGAATGGTCAGTTTCTTGATGCTGACCTAGGTTCGAATCCTAGCTTTGTTTGATGCAATATTTGGGCATCTCGTGATTTCTTACGTGAGGGTATTTATTGGCGGGTTGGTTCTGGTTCACATATTCGGATTTGGAACTCTCCTTGGCTTTTGGATGCTTCCACTTCTTTTATTTCTTCCCCTATCCCTGCAGCTCCTCAACTCTCTTTTGTATATGATCTGATTCTTCACCGACGATGAAATGTTGAGCTAATTCATGCACTCTTTAATGAACGTGATCAACGATGTATCCTCTCTATTCCGTTGAGTTCTTCTGTAGTTGATGATCGACTATGTTGAAAATTTGCCTCCAAGGGCACCTATACAGTTAAGAGTGCTTATCACTGATTATTAGCACCCCCGTCTGCCCCACTCTTCCTCTCTTGCTCCCTTTGGTCTCGCCTTTGGCAATTGCGAGTTCCGCCCAAGGTGCAGCATTTTATCTGGAGGGCGATTCTGAATGTTTTGCCGATCCGTTGCGTCCTCCACGTTCACCATGTTGACCTCGTAGATGTTTTCCCAGTTTGCCATGGTGATTCTGAAACCATTATGCATCTTCTTGTCACCTGCCCCTTTGCTTCCCGTGTCTGGCAGCACTCTCCCTTGGGTTTTCGGTCAACACATGACGCTTCCTTTCTTGACTGGTTTGACGCTACTTTTGCTCATTTGACTGCTGAAGAGACCTGTAAGGGTGTGATGGTTTGTTAGGCTCTTTGGGTCAATTGGAAAGATGTGATTTGGCGTCACAAACATCGACCCCCTGTTCAATTGCAAGGTTGGCGGATGAATTTTTGCTAGCCTGACAGGTCGTTCGTGTTCCTCCACCTGTTTCTCCACTCGCTGGTCCTGTCCCCCCGACGACTGGCTCAAGGTCAATGTTGATGCCTCCACTGGCCGTGTTCCGGGATATGTGAGCCTTGGTTGTGTTGAACGGAACTCTAGCGCTTCATTCATTGCTGGTGGTGCATGGTGCTACCCCAATTATTTCATTGCCACGGTTGCTGAGGCCATTGTTGTGCGTGAAGCGTTAAGTTGGATTAAGGTTCAGGGCTGACACAAAGTTTTATTAGAAACTGACTCTCAATTAGTAGTGCAAGCTATTAATAACGATACACTTGATGATGTGTCTACTTTTGGGTTACTTATTCAGGACCGTAAATCTCTTTTGTTGGAGATTTCAATCACTCAGTGTCGTTTTATCTATCGGTTTACGAATGTTGCTGCTCATGTTTTAGCCACTGGTAGCCATACCGATGCAGGCCAAGGAGAGTAGATCCATTGACCAACATTCTTGCTAGGGTTCTAAGAGACAAGTTCTCTTAGGGTTCTTTTCATCGACTAACATTCTTCTAACCTTCCATTTTCTCTTTGTGTTCTATTTCTATCTTTTTCAATTTTGTTTCTTGTGATTCCGCGTGTTTGCTTGATTCTATCTACTCCCGGGCATAGTTCCATCTTGTTGAAGGTTCTCTAAGACAAGTTCCTATTGGGTCTGCCATCACTACCTACATACTATTATACCATGCACACTATATCCATGTATGTACCATACACATGGTACACCATGTATTTGTGCATAGCAAACAATAGTAACATTTATCCTTGATTGCTTACTATAGTTATGCACATGTATTTCTTGATTCATGTCTTATTTTGTATGTGAATCTTTACCATGGTATGCCTATGTGGTGACATAGTACCATAGTGGTAACATATATTATACACTAGGGTACATGTATTAGGTATCCCAAATGATATGTACCATACTACTAATTATTGTACACATAGCCATTGAACTAGTATGTGTTTGTTAATGTGTACTAATTATTGTACACATAGCCATTGAACTAGTATGTGTTTGTTAATGTGTACACATATGTGGTGTAACATAATTATGCATAGTAACTAGTTATACTATTACATGGTAGCAATTATTGTTGGGCCCTAAAATTTTTTTTATTTGATGTTATTAAGCATGAATTGTGTTAATTGTGTGATTAAGGCTTAGTTTGATTAAACTGGGAGCATTAGTGGAAAATTGAAATTTATTTGAGTTTAATGTGGTAAATGGGAATAAAGGGGTAACAATGTTCGAGGTCATTTTGGGAAGAACACTTAAGTTGGATAGGTTAAGGCTTTACAAGGAGGGGTGTTTTGGTCTTTGTCTTCCCATTTAGAACAGTTTTATGAGGGAAGGAAGTTTGAATGTTGTTTGAATGGAAACTTGGTTTGTTATAGGAAACCAAGCCGACCTAATCCAATCGCAAGAGGAAGGACAACAGTGAGTTTGGATTCTCAAGTGATATTAGGTGGGTAATATATTTATGGTTGTTGTGTGTATGGGCAAAATGTTATGCTTGCTTGCATGTGTATGTGACATTACTTGTTTTGAATTATGGAAATTATTGTAAAAACATTGTGATTCTGATTATGTATTGCCCTGAATGATAGTTTGACAATTTGCAAGAATGGAAATTATGAAAGCTTTTGATAAAATGATTGAGCATGAAACGAATGATTATGTGATTTGTTTGGGCAGAAGAGGAACGTTTCGGTAAGTCACATGCACGTCGACGTATAGCCTTCTCCCGGCTTCCCGCTTGAGGCCACGAGATCCTGAGAAACTGGACTCGTTTTGTTCACGGTATAAACTTCGGTTTATCCGTTTTGTTCGACGAAACTCTCGAGTCATTTGTTGTGCATTTCATTATTGTTTGTTAAGTATGATGCATAATAAATTGCTATATTGTGAACACGAAAAATAGCATGACATATTCTTGTGATGATTATAAATTGATAAGTGTTGACTTGCTTTATGTTTGTGTATACATATATATGCTTGAATGTGTGGCTCGTTGCCAATGACTATAAATGTATAAGCCGCTGCGCTTCGCAGCTCACCCTATTATCTCCCACCCCTCAGGTGAGATTGT
>JANJEY010000005.1:6039949-6050998 GCA_024703695.1 Erythroxylum cataractarum | reverse complement strand
CACTCATTCTGTGTATCTTTCTTACTGTAGATTTATCCTCCTCCTGTTGCTTTACATGTCCATTAATCTGTCGTAAGTTCTTGTTCTGGTTATATTCTACTACATTGCGTGAATGTAGTAGAATAGAAATGATCCGATCAAAGGGCTGCCAATGTTCCTCTTCTATTATATCACATTGTGATCTTCTCAGTCTATCTTACCATAAGGGCAACGGTGCAAAAAACTCACTCCAATCAAGACACCAAAAGTACACACCAAAATGGTAGAATGAAAAGTAACACACCAAATTAAAACTACAAAAAGACATTTTTATCTACTTTCTTTTTAACTTTTTCCTTTTATGTCCCTTTTATAAATTGATTTATTTACATAATTGACTAAATAATTAAATTTAACATATTTATTACATTACATAAAATATATCATTAGAAAGATCTCATTGAGACATTTAAAACGAGACTAATATTGAATATAATACTAATTTTAATTTTAATATTTATTTATAAATCTTTTTTATAAGTGTTATAAATTTATTAATAAAATATGTTAAGAACAAAAAAGTAAATTTGAAATAAAAAATACATAAATTTAAACCACACAATTGATTTTAAAAATTAAATCTCAACATAAATATTTGAAATTACATCCAGACTTAAATAAATTACAACAGAAATCAAATTCGAGATTATAATCAAACTAAAATAATAACAATAAACTTAAAAGAATATTAATTTAATATAAAATATATATTAATTTGTTGTTGTAATAATATTATTTTGTTGTTGCAATAATATTTAATATATTTTGTAAATAATATTAATTTAATATAAAGTATATATTAATTAATTAAGATAATGATTTTTATTTTTATTTTTAATAATTAAATAAATAAGTTCTTGTATAAATATAAATTAATTTAGTTAATAACTAAATTATTATGGTTATATAAACATAAATTAATTTGTTATATTCTTTGAAAAAATTTGGTGTAGAATGATTGGAGTAACACCAAATTTATTATAAAAAGATTCTAGGAATATTCTATGGTTAAAGATGCCCTAAGCAAAACCAGACAAAAGCCTATAAGGGCCATGGTCGGTGCAAGGGGTCTCTTCTATAGTGTCAGATTCTCTGGTTCATTTTTTATGGACAAACTCTGTATCACTGTATCTAACCTATTTATTTACGTAGAGATTATATAAATAAATAGATATGATACAGTAACACAGAATTAGTCCAAAATAATAGACTAGAAAATCTGGTTCCCACTTCTATTGCGAAAAATAGAGGAGTGGAGGGAAAACAAGTACACTGAAATGGAGTAAGAGCTTCATGGTCGGAATATCAGGTGGGGTAATGCTCTAAAAGCCTCGTAACAACTTCATAAGAACTTAGTGGATCCGTTTGAAGATTAAACAAATGTTATGTTCTCGAGAAGTGTCAAATTTATCTCCAAAACAAACTATGCTAATGTCTCATCAAATTCAATGCAAGAACAACAATTTTTAAGCAGAAGAAAGCAGATCACAAATGGGAATTTCGTTCACAGGTCAACAGATCTTGTAATTAATCGGTATCTGCAGCTCTTTCCATTACAATCATGAAAAGATACGAATAAGAAAACGCTTGATGACGCAAAAGAAACGGCTCACGGATGAAGGGCATGCCTGTCTTTTTTTACAGGACATGCCTCACTTTCGTTCTTGTTTCCCCTCAACCGCGTTGGTGACTTGGTTCCTTGTTTTTCTTTTACCTCGTTTTTGACTCGAGACTCAGCTTGGTCTTCCATAAAACAATTTCAATGCTTCAAATCTACAAACCACCAAAAGCGAAGCAGCCCCACCACCATAGTTTCACTAGCGAAATTTGAAAAACGTGTGGACGGTGATGCCCTCCGTCTCCATAGCTCATAAGACTTTTTTGTTCTCCGGCTTTTTGTGTGTGTATATAAGTAGTAGAACCCCAACAAGCACACACAAGGCATAGAGGCACGGAGTAAGAGAGGCATAGGCTTCGAAAAGCTACCTTTAGCACATAATTCACATTTTTTTTTTGTCATTCTGTGACAGTAAAACTCTAGAGTTTACGAGCACGCAGATAGGGGAAAAGTGATGGCACTTGGTAAAGAAATCATGGGTAGTTCTTTGATCGAGAGATCATCCTTTGTATCATCATCAAAGGCGTTGATCAACCATAATTTCCAACAGGGGTTGAATAAAAATCAGTTCTTGGTAAATCCAGTTTTGGTGCCAGAGCAGAGAAAGATGTATGTGCATAGAGTTGTGAAAGGCCCTGTTGCAGCTATAAGTGAAGATTTGATTAAGAGCAAGAGTCCTATCGTGCCTGAGAAGGCCGTGAAGTTCAAGGTGAGAGCTGTCGTGACTGTGAGAAACAAGCACAAGGAAGACTTCAAAGAGACCATTTTTAAGCACTTGGATAATATTACTGACAAGATTGGGAGAAACGTTGCCTTGCAGCTTATTAGTACTGAAGTTGATCCAAGTAAGGAATTTTCCTTTTTTTGTGTTATGACGTATTCTGCAGGTGTTGGCAGTTTTGCTAGAAAGAGGAGATTTTCTCTTCAAATTTCGTTCTCTAATTATATCTGGTCATACAATCACTTGTTCAGCGTTTCTTTACCAGTTCTCTTATGAAAACTCTAGCTTTTGTGTATTTGCGCCTTCCTCTTTTGGGTCCGGAAATGAGATGAAGATCTTAATGTTAGAGATACTTACTGAGTCTTCCATATGGGTTAATAATTTGAGGAATTCTTGCAGAAACTAAAGCATCAAGGAGAAGCAATGAAGCTGGGTTAAAGGACTGGTCAAAGAAATCAAATGTTAAGGCAGAGAGGGTCCATTACACTGCAGAATTCACAGTAGACTCCACCTTTGGGGTGCCTGGGGCAATTACTGTGAACAACAAGCACCAAAAGGAATTTTTCTTGGAGAGTATCACCATTGAAGGTTTTGCTTGCGGTCCAGTTCATTTCCCTTGCAACTCCTGGGTTCAGTCAAAGAAAGATCATCCTGGAAAGAGGATATTTTTTTCAAATGAGGTACTTGTCTTTTGACTTTTCTTCATACTTACGTGTTTCTACCTTTTCAACTTCTATGACTTTGGGAGGATGCCAGTCAGATCTTCACTTGCATGTATTCTTGAACACGACACTTCCAGAGGTCAACCTACACACATATTAGACTTTGAAACTTTGCCGATGTTTGAGAAGAACAATTCCAAAAGCCTACTCATATGAAAGCAATATATTTCTTTTATTTGTCTTTTTTAATCCTCATGTTCTACATCGTAACTTTTAGGTGGTTTTTCTGGTGTTCTCTTTTGGCCTCCTTGCACAGCTCAATTTTAATTTTCCAGCCATGAATCTATAATCTAAATGAATTGCATGATGTTGAAAAGGAATAGCCATTTAGGTGCAATACAAAAAGAAAATGACAATGACCTTTTTCTTTTTGGAAAAATATGGCTTTATTTAGAGATTCTTGTATTATTGGATGGGACATCTCTCTAGAATGAACCGTGGACCCATGACCTGGAAGCAACCAGAGCAATATGTTGGCCAAATTTGTTACCTGTTACTAAGATGATTAATCTTAGCTATGTATGAGCTTCCACTACTGTTTGTATCCAACAAGTGCATGGTATATGCTATGCCAGGCACTTGTTTATCAGTTAAGAGTTTAACATTTTATAATTTTACTTGAGCAGCCATATTTACCAAGTGAGACACCGCCTGGTCTTAGAGCTCTGAGGGAAAAGGAGCTGAAAAATCTCAGGGGTGATGGCAAAGGAGTTAGAAAATTATCAGACAGGATTTATGACTATGATATATACAATGATTTGGGAAATCCAGACAGAGGTATTGAATTTGCTAGGCCAAATCTTGGAGGTGAAAAAATTCCATATCCAAGAAGGTGTCGCACTGGCCGTGGCCCAACTGATACTGGTTAGTGCTCCATCTGTTCTGCATATCTTCAGTTCTGCGCAACACTTTGGAGCTAAACTTTTGAGCAATGATTTTGAGAATCCTACTAAATTTTTGTACAATTTTACCAGATATGGATGCTGAAAGTCGTGTAGAAAAGCCAACTCCAATGTATGTGCCTAGAGATGAACAGTTTGAAGAGTCCAAGCACAATACTTTCACATTTGGAAGGCTTAAGGCAGTGCTACATAATCTAATCCCATCCTTAAAGGCAAGCATTTCTGCTGATAATCATGACTTTGGCGCGTTCTCAGACATTGATGTCCTCTACAGAGAGGGGCTCCTTCTCAAAGTAGGGTTGCAGGATGAAATCATGAGGAAGTTACCATTGCCAAAGGTGGTGACCAAGATTCAAGAATCTAGTGAGGGACTCCTCAGATATGACCTGCCCAAGATTGTTTCCAGTGAGTATTATGTTTACTGAATTAGTTTTTCACAAGAACGGTCATTTAGTATTGCATGGAATTAATGTGTCACACTTTCTACAGTTCCTAGGTAACAGTTTTAATATCCTAGTTAGCAGAAAGATGGTTTCATAATTGCTGAAGCCCAACTGAACAACTTCTAGGCATTGAAGCTGGTGGTGGTCCAGTGTCCATTATAGTCTAGTGGAACGCACTTTACAGCATAAAAAGCAATGGAAAAGACAATTCTAGCATGGGTATTACAGCTATCGAAGAGAAGATTCATTTATACCTAGCATTTGATCAATAAGGAAAAAAAGAAAAGAAAGAAGTACCTAATCATAAGCTTTCTCTTTTCTCTTTCTGGATCCCCATAGGGTCCAGGTTATCATGAATTGAAAAGTGTGGTTTCTGAATTCCAAATGCCTTTTTGTTTAGTCTAGTTCATCTTTTTCTATCTGTAACGTGTACTAATCATCAATACATGTAGCATGTGGGTTTAATCCCTCATTATTTGCTTAATAATCGATGATTATTTTACTGATCCTAATGTGATCGAAACGTGCAGAGGACAAGTTTGCGTGGTTGAGAGATGATGAATTTGCCCGTCAAGCACTCTCAGGAGTTAACCCTGTCAGCATTCAGAGGCTTCAGGTTTTTCCTCCCAAAAGTAATCTTGACCCTGAAATCTATGGTTTACAAGAATCTGCTCTTAAAGAAGAACACATTGTGGATAGTCTCAATGGAATGTCAGTTCAACAGGTAGTCACAGCTAAATTTTGATTATGGTTATAAAAAATTTTCTTTCTTTTTCATTTTTTCTAACCATTACTGATGGTTTAATGGTTGTGTCCTCCACTTGGTGATAATTGCAGGCCTTGGAGGATAATAAGCTGTATATAGTGGATTACCATGACATTTATCTCCCATTTTTGGACCGGATAAATGCTCTCGATGGTAGAAAAGCATATGCAACTCGGACCATATTTTTCTTGACCCCCCTTGGGACACTTAAACCTATTGCTATAGAACTCAGTCTTCCACCAACAGCATCTAGTTCTCGATCAAAGCGAGTTGTGACACCTCCTGTTGATGCCACCAGCAATTGGATTTGGCAACTCGCCAAGGCTCACGTCTGCTCCAACGATGCTGGAGTTCACCAGCTTGTCAATCACTGGTAAGTTTCAGTTTTAGACTTTAGCTAGTTCATTGAGTTTCCTGATGTGGCCCGTGACTGACATCTTGCAAATACAGGCTACGTACACATGCTAGTTTGGAGCCATTTATACTAGCAGCTCACAGGCAATTAAGTGCAATGCACCCCATATACAAACTGTTGGATCCACACATGAGGTATAATCTGGAGATCAACGCCCTGGCTCGTCAAAGCTTGATTAGTGCTGATGGTGTTATTGAGCATTGCTTCACTCCTGGCCGCTATGCCATGGAGATCAGTGCTTCTGCTTATAAGAACAGTTGGCGATTTGACATGGAAAGCCTCCCTGCTGATCTGATTCGCAGGTAACACCTTAGCTTCTAAGTTTGTACTTGTCAATAGCATTAAAAAGAGCAGTGAAGTGACCTAGTGATTAAAACTCCCTACACTGAGACTTTGTCTCGAACTCAGAGTTCTACAACATACTGTTTAATGTGGACAACAAGAGAGCCATCAATATTACTGAGTTTGCTATAGAATCTGTACTTGAGAGTTAAGATTGGTCTGTTTAATGAAAATTTTGAGAGAAATCTAACCATGGTCCTGATGATCTTGTAGGGGTATGGCTGTACCTGACCCGAAACAACCACATGGCCTGAAGCTTCTAATTGAGGACTACCCATATGCCCAAGATGGACTTCTTATCTGGTATGAAATAGAGAACTGGGTACGCACCTATGTGAACCATTACTACCCAAATGCAAGCATGATTTGCAGTGACAAAGAGCTACAAGAATGGTATTGTGAGTCTGTCAATGTTGGCCATGCTGACCTGCGCGATGCAGATTGGTGGCCCTCATTAGCCAACTGTGATGATCTTGTCTCCATCCTCACCACCATCATTTGGCTTGCATCTGCACAACATGCTGCCCTCAATTTTGGCCAGTACCCTTATGGTGGTTATGTGCCTAATAGACCTCCCTTGATGAGAAGATTAATCCCTGAAGAAAATGACCCTGAATATGAAATTTTCATGGCCGATCCACAAAAGTATTTCCTATCAGCATTGCCAAGTTTGTTACAAGCAACCAAATTTATGGCTGTGGTAGACAATTTATCAACGCATTCACCTGATGAGGAATATATTGGCGAACGACAACAACCGTCAATTTGGACAGGTGATGCTGAAATGATTGAGGCGTTCTATGGATTCTCAGCAGGGATCGGGCAGATAGAGAAGGAGATTGACAGAAGGAATACTGATCCTAACCTGAGGAATAGATGCGGTGCAGGAGTGTTACCATATGAATTACTGGCACCTAGTTCAGGCCCTGGAGTGACATGTAGAGGGGTACCAAATAGTGTGTCAATTTGAGAACGAGGAACTTAAGACTTGTGACCATTTATAGTTGCCTCCTAAGTTATTAGTTATTACAAGTTGTTGAGGTGGGTCACAATTGTAGTAATAGCAAGTAATCTGCATGGGACCATTCTTACATATTTGTATCAATATATCTGCGATTTAGTATGTTAACTTAGAAGAATTGTATATGCAATAGGGTTTGATAATCTTATAGAGCTGCAAGCTATTCAATAAAGAGGTGGATTTCAGAAACTCAGATTGATAACTATGTTGCTGCACTTACAAAAAACATGCACCTACAGAAATTGCAATCTATGACTTGTAAGATTTATATTTCACAATACATCAGAAAAAAGATGACCCTGGCACTGCTCTGAAGTCTTGGTACGGGGTTATCCAAGATAATTTCCAAGACAGTTCCTCTGCCATGATCCGGGCTGGCATGGTGCTATAGTCACAGGAAAACGAGATCAGATCCTCTAGCCTAGGGTGCCATAGTCACAGGAAAATGAGATCAGATCCTTTAGCCCAGGGTGTCATAGCCACAGGAAAATGAGATCAGATCCTCTGGCCTAGGTACTCTGTATCTAGTTTGTGCCAGAGGATCTGAGCCATCCATTTAACAGACAGAGGATCTGAGCCATCCATTTAAGTTAAATAGATAGCTCAGATCCTCTGGCAGACTGGCACCAACTAGGTACAGAATACCTGGACCAGATGATCTGAGGGTCAGGAGAATCTGATTCGATACTACAAATAATTGTGGCAGTTGCAGAACCACAACTTGTGGATCGCAAGAATGGAATTATAGAAATATGAAAGGACTTGGACTATAATTATAATTCGATGCAACTTATGTGGGTATAAATTAAAGTTTGATAGTCACAGGAAAATGAGATCAGATTCTCTGGTCCAGGTACTCTGTACCTAATCTGTGTCAGAGGATCTGAGCCATTCATTTAAGTTAAATGGATGACTTAGATCTTCTGGCACAGACTAGGTACAAAGTACTTGGACCAGAGAATCTGAGAGTCAGGAGAATCTGGTTCGATACTACAAATAATTGTGGCAGTTGCAGAACCACAAATTGTGGATCGCAAGAATGAAATTATAGAAATATGAAAAGACTTGGGCTATAATTATAGTTCGATGCAACTTGTGGGTATAAATTAAAGTTTGCAATCGTCACATCTCATAAGCACAAATAAATAAATATAAATTAAATATATATATACGGTGAGGTGCAGTCAACAACTTAAGTTCTTGACTAGACAAAAAACAATCAAACAAGTTGGTTAGATTAATTAATGGTCTGCTTTGATCTCTAGTCAACCACTCCATGGCCGCCCTTAATTTCATGATCATTATCACATTAGGAACGAGACACAGATGAGCTCGATGGAGCCAAACTTGCTGTGATCACTTATTGTTTATTTCAAAAATCTTTTAAAAAGTAATTGGCTTTTAGTGGAAAAAAGTTTTATAGTTCACTCGTAATTCACGTGGATTTACGCTAGTTTTTTTTTAATTACTATTCACTAATTAAGTCGATATTTAACTAACTACTTGTCTGTGTATAAAATTTTATATAATATAGTCGTTATAAATTAATAACTTCTATAATATAATAATTTTTATAATCTCGAGCAATTAGTTGGCTAAATTATATTAGGAGACAAATACACAACTCTTAAAATTCAACCAAATACTAATGACAAGAAATAACTCTTTTTATTGTTGCAAAAGCAGCAGGAAAATATGAGAAGAAATTAAACAATGAAACAAACATCAAGATTTAACGTAAAAAACCTTCAGTGTAGAGGAAAAAACTATGGAACAAATTGATAAATAAATATACTAAACTCAATAAGGATTAAAAAAAAAAGTTGATCTCTCATCCCTATAACAACAAATTGCCTCACAAAGTTTAAAAATTAAAACTTAAGTTGATGTCACAACCAACAATCACTCAAACCAATCCCGCTAAAACAATCAAATAAGGATGAGAATACAACCTTCTTTGTCCTTTCTCTGTTCTCCCTTACTTTTGGACGTTGTGACCTTATTGACTTAAGTAGGTTATTTATATGCATCTCTTAACTTTACAATTCAAAATCTTAATTGAACTAAATTAATTAGATCACATATATCTATCAAGTTACATCACATTAACTAATTAGATGATATTCTCATCCAAATAGGATTATATCTGATAAGATTTATCTACATCCCAACTAAAAAATAAGTATTTAACTTGGAATGATGCATCCATAAAGAATTCAACTATCTTCCTCTCAAATAGTCTTTATCTTTTAGACTTGACTATGATCTTATCCTCCACATCATTCAATATCTTTTCTTGATCTCTATTTATTGATGATGAGTCATCCAAGTCTAAAGCCTTTCATAACACACTAGTATACGGTTTTCACATACGGTCGTGTAATTTCACACCTTTATAGAGGCTTATACAGTTGATCTACACAGTTGTGTAAGTCAAGAATTGAACTATAAAGTTATCTACGATCACAAAAAGTCTAAAAAAAGAGTTGGACACTTATCATTATCCACCTCTAGCCCAGATATGAGGAAGACACGTTATTCTCTATCATCTACTTAAGATACATCCCAACAAGTGTTAATGGACAATTTTATATTAATTTTTGATATATAATTCGCTAAATTATTGTCCATTTAATATTTAAAATTTCACTAATTAAAAGTTATTTGTTTCAATTTTAGGCACATTGTGGATTTTGGAATGTTAAAAGCATCAAGCAAGAGACCCTCTAGAAAACGTTAGCTTGTGTATGATTATTGCATTCAAGAAGGTGATTTAATAGATAGGTTGGCTAGAGAAAAAAACAACAACTTGGGAAGCTAAGGGGAGTCTTGCGTGAGTGGAGTGTGGGTAGCTGGACAAGAATGAGAAAAACAAGGGAGGCTGGTGACAAATGACGCTAGCAGCTGGTGGTGTGAAGATATCCAAGCAGCTGGTGGTGTGAATAAAAAGCATTAGCAAGGTGAGGCAGCAACCACGTTGCTGGTGAAGAAATTGTAAGCTGTTCGTGAGACAACATTGAAACATTAGCTAGTGGAGAAAGCAAGAGGTGGGAGCTAACACATCATCGTTATACACTCCACTCCAAACACAACAAGTCAGCTGATATGAAATGATTAAACCTTAGCTAGTGGAAGAAGACACGTGAGTAGCTGGCAGAGGAGGAAGAACGTGGGGGCTGGAGAACAAAACAAAAGAGCATGGGCTGGAGATGAGAAAATGTTGAAGCTATGTGTAACTCACTTGCAGTGAAGACAAGCAAAAGGAGAAATAATAGAAGCTGATGGGGAAAGTAAAAACAACGTGAGCTGGCTTGTTGATTGGAGAGGAGGTGCGTGAAGAGTGTTTAGAAGAGAAGGTTGGAAAGGCTGAAAAGAGGAGAAGAAAATAACGTGAGCTGCTGCTGGAAAATAACGAGAGCTGTTACTTGAGGAGAGAACGTTTGGGACTGAAAAGAAAAACGTTAGTTGTGGTGAGTGAGGAGGAAAGCATCGTAGAAGCCAGCTGTTGAAGAGGAAGAAAACGTGAACCTTTTGGAGTTTAAATATATTAGCAGCTGGAGAAGACTTGAAGCAGCTGGAAATGGAATAGAGAACAACGTTGAAGCTGGTTGGGAGTTTAAGAAGACACGTTGAGTGGGTGAGAAATGAAGGTAGCTGCTGTTGGTTGGAAACTTTGAAGTAGCTGCGTGGAGCACAAGGGAGACTGGTGGCTAAAAACAAAGAGAACGTGTATGAGTTAAATGAGACAACTTATTTGTCTTGTCAATGAACAGTAACCAAAGAGTGTATGTGCTGCTGAAAGAAAGAAACACATTGAGCTGTATGAGAAGAAAAACATAACAACGTGGCTGCTTGTGATGCGTAAGCTGGTGAAGGAAAGATCAACGTGGACAGCTGTGGAGAGGAAGAGTCGAAGCAACTGAAGTATCATCTTAGCTGCTGAAGAGAGATCAACGTGGATGCTGGGCTTGAAGACACGAGGCAGCTGGTGAAGGATCAACGTGGAGGCTGGAAAATAGACACAAGGCAGCTGGTCACGCAACTTGGAGCATCAGCTAAA
>JANJEY010000005.1:5474048-5515548 GCA_024703695.1 Erythroxylum cataractarum | reverse complement strand
AAAATAAAAAAATAAAAAATAAAAAATAAAAAATATTAGCGAACCGGTCCAACCGGACCGGTCGGACCGGTCAAAACCGGTCAATTGACCAGTTTTGACCGGTTCACACCGGTCCAATTGGAGACCGGTTTTGGGATATGGACCGGACCGGACCACCGACCGGTCACCGGTCGGACCGGTCGGACCGGCCCGTCCGGTCCGGATTTTAAAACCTTGTTCTTCAGGGTCTGAATTGTTCAGTAAATTGATTCAACGAACTGGAATATTGAACTAAAATTAAGATTGTTAAGCTTTAATTATTTAAATTATATATTAATTATAATTTAAATGGTAAAAAATACTAATAACTTATATAAAATAATATTTTTATAAAAAAATATATACAACATTCCAATTTATATGGACTCGTTTTTAGAATTCTACCAAAATTACCCTAATCTACTTAGACATTATCATAATTCATAGCTCGGCGGCTGCTACCATAAAGGACAAATGACTTTGTTTGTTATTAACTCATTTTTAAATATATATCTTATGGTTAATTGATGTGACATGCATGTGAATATATTCTATGCTGCATGTAATTAAAGTAACTAGGTGATGCTATTGCAAATTTACAAGCAGCCATGTTTTCAACTTTTTGCTATATGAAATTGAATTCAAATTAGGGATGAAGGTAGATATGATTGAATTCGAAATTCGATTGAGTTTAACTAACCCTAACTTAAACCTTAGTTTTCCATTAACACGAGCAGATTGTAAACCTTCCTTTTTTTTTTTTTTTGGTGATAAAGGAAAAGACAAGAGGGAAATAACGTCGTAAGACGATCACAGAAGAGGCATCATCAGCTAGGAGATTACGGATTCCAGGGGTGACTGTAAGCCTTCTGAGAGTACAAAAATGACCAGTTTCAAATTCCACCGTTGGTAGACACTACTACTGTTCCACTTCATTTTCACAAAGGATAGAGACAATAATCATTTGCCAGTTCCCATGTTCTTTGAATTGAAAATGGGTCGTTTTCCAATGTCCATTTGTTTCTTGTCTTTCCAAAAGGCAGGACCACGAGGACAAATTGTTTTTGGACGAGGAATCAAAATATTACACTGAAGTCCTATCACCAAAGGTGACAAACGATGTCGAAAGGAGCCAAGTTGCGGTCGAAGATGTCAAATTTCTTGGGGTAGTAGTAGTAGTCCTGCTGCTCTTGCCACCTTCAGCTAACTGGTGCCAGGGAAGGAAGAAGCTATGTGCATGGAGGATCTTGTGATGATACATAAGCAACTGGATTTGGTAGCTCGACACCAGATGAGAATCAAAAGATAAAACTTAATCCCACTCTGAAGTGTTTAATTTAGAAGGTTGGATGGAAGTTTTGTGTTTTGTTTTTGACAAAAGGGCTTAGACGATATATAAATTTAAAGCTCAATTTCATATTCAAATATTCAGATTTGATCAAACTTAACAAATTTTTTTGGTGTTTGACTAATCATAACAAAATTTTCTTCTCTTGAATTCTTCCCCGAGTCATCCTGTAGATTCATTGGTCTTGGCTTAAGCTTCACTTAGGTCAAATTATAGTTTTTGAGTTTGATATGATAGATTTTCTCAGATTTGCATCGAACCAACTTAAAATTAACGAATCAAACCAAATTTGATTGAACTCAACCTCAAACTCAAGATTAGAAAAATTTTCGCATCAAATCCAAAACCTGACTCAGCTTATTTCCAACCCTAGGAGCATGACAGCAGAATATGGGACATTAGAGCTTTGAAGTATATTAGTTTAACCCAACCAGGAAATGATGGTAAGACATTCATGTCAGGGTAGGAAGTTTAGACCAATCTGGGTGATTTTAGTACAGTCAGCAGACATCATTTGAAGCAAGTTTAGGACAAGAAAGATGTCTAGTCCTCAATTCTACTTCGGTAAGATGCAAAGAAATCTTGAATCCCAGCACAGAAAAATGTCTCCTGAAATAAAATACTAAACAAGATACTACAGAATTAGCCCACCAATCCAAGCTCCATCTACATTCTAATGCTGGATGAGCTAGAACCAGGGCTGCTAAATTTTATCAGAAACTTATCAACTCTGTTATGCATATCTTATATGGTCCTATTCATCCAATCAAATTAATTATACATCAACTCTGAAGAAGTATAATATGCAAGCTTCTCAAACACTTGCAAGGTCTTCTACTACCCCGAGAAATAATTACAGTCTGCTTTCATCAATCCAAATATAGTCAATCAAAACTGTGAAAGAAACAAAAAGATTCTGAGGTTAGAAAGAGATTTCAAAGAAATATGAATTGTGACAAAGTAGGTAAACATGATCTATATCTAGGCATAAACATCAAAAACAATGCTACTAGCTATTGAAGATCAAGGTCAGAACTCTCGTGAAACCTAAAGTTTTACTAGATTCCTAAATTGAAGACTCTTGTTTCTCTCTCCCTCTCATGCAAAGATGGAGATTATCCTATTCGAAGAAAGCAAAAGTTTTAACTTCTGCAATTGCCTTCCGCTGATAGGAACCCATGGAAAGGTCCTTGCACCTCTAGTATATGCAATAAACTGCTTCAACATTTTCTAGAATTGATTGATTCATAAAATCTATTACAATTTACCAAAATTCTCTTTTTGGAATATTTGATACTCATTTATACTACCAAAACAATTCAATTATTTCAAACATGAATTGAGTAGTAGACACAGCAATGTTTTTGCCCATAAATACCATCTCTCTGTCTCTCTGGCATGGAGTGGTTAGTTGGCAATGTTGATAATTGTAAATCATATGCTTACCAATAATGTTCCAGTAGTAAGACAATCAACATAGTTGACACCTATCGATCAAAATCGGGTCATCTGCTGCAGCATTTGGGAGCTGGTTGCTTTTGGAACCAACTGCTCTGAACTAGGTGAGGGTCTTATCAGGTGGTTGTTAACATTTGGGTTGCCAAGTCCTTGTTTGATTAGGTCTTTGGGATTGGAGTTAACCGATTCAGAGTTCAAGGACTCCCTTGATGCCCAAATCTGGACCAATAACTGTGTCACAAGAATTGGACATGGAAATTCCTGAGAGAACACTAGCAAAACAATTATAAGACTCCACTTACCATATCAAGACGCTTCCTGTGAAGTTCACTTGATAACTGCACGTTTTATTCTCATGATGTCAGAATATACACTATGGAATTTTTTTTTCCCAAACCCATTAATGTATTTTCAAATAATTGGACAAAGAATAGAAACAGATATCTTGAATTTCAATAGAGATCTTCAAATGCTTACAGGTTTTCTTTGGTACTTCCGCTCTTCAGATGAAAATCCAGGGATTGTCAATTGCAAGTTTTTCTCTGCAAAGAATATTCATGCATTATATACATCCATATCCTTATCAAAGCATTAAAAGAATTTCAATAGAAAATGAGCAGATCAGCACAAACCTAAGTGCAGCAATAAATCCTTGGACTCCAAAGTTGAAGATTTTCGATGCTTGGCCAAATTGCATCCGAATGTAGTGACCTGCAATTGGAAGCCAGAAGACAAGTTCCTATATGTAAGACCAGGACAAACCGAGTGTTGTGTGTGTATATGACCATGTATAAGTTAGTTCAACTTTAAAAGTCACAACAAAATATTGGGCTATGCTATGAAATCATTGTGGGATATCATGATTTTAAAATGACAATCCAGGTGCTTGTTATACATCATTTACACGTGAACTGAAGGAAAGAAAGGCCTACTTTGAGGTATGCAATTGGTGAAAGTAGTATAGAATATCAAGCATGATGCACTACAGGAAAAATCACATTCCAGAAAACCTAATTCCACTAATGAACCAAAGAAAACAAGCAAATTAAGGTCTATGATACCACCAGATGCAGAAAGGAGAGAAATATTTAAGAAAATCTCAAAGAAGGAAGCATTAGCATGAATCTGCTTAGCGTCAACAATGAATAGGAAGGAGAGATCAAGGCATTGTCTAAATGAACAAGTACAAAGCCGTAATCTTTTCCTTCATACCAACTTCCTTTCCTCATTATTTTTAGGGTTTAGCATGAGAAAATAAAAAAGAAAACAGCACTTTTCAAATCTACAGGAGTTAAGTGCAAGACACGGGAAAATTTCTGTAGTTCTTCACTCATATGATTCTATCCCATCGACACAGAATTTCTATAGATATTCATGCACATCAAAGCACACATCCCAGCACAGACAATTGGATTGCATCTAGCAAGGAGAAAGAACCTCACAGAGTCAATAAAGTCATCAGCAATCTCCAAGAGAAGGTCTTCAACCTCAGGACTCAGCTTTCCCTGGGAATCTACCTGCAAAAGAGTCAAAAAGTGAACAAGACACCTATTACTACCACCAGATAGCAAGCAAAGGCAGAATATAAGGAAAATGATTAAGAACACGGAAGATCTACTAAAACTGTGCCAGACCTGTGAAACCAAATCCTGTATCTTTCTCTTCCCAAGAAGCTGATTAGTGGCATCTGTACCTTGGCTTGAGCTCCCTCCAGGGGTAGTTGCACCAGATGCCGTGGCATCTGGCTGTGATCCTGTCAAACTAAGAGATTTTTGACCTGTAGGTCCTGCCATCCTTGGTGATTGCTGTTGTTGCTGAGGATGCTGCTGTTGTAAGGACATATGGTGTTGCAACTGCTGCTGCGGATGCTGCTGCTGCTGTAGTAGTTGCTGTTGCTGTTGCTGTTGCGGCAGCTGCTGTTGTTGGTGGTGCTGTTGCTGCTGCTGTTGTGGCTGTGGTTGTGGTTGTGATTGCGGTTGTTGTGGCTGCTGCTGTTGTTGCAGTGGTTGATGACCCATAGTTGACTGCTGCTGTACCATCTGGGATAATTGCTGTGGGTTTAATGTCATTGAATTCTGATGAAGTTGAGAAGATGAAGCTAATTGCTGCTGCAAGAGAGCTTGTGACTGCCTATGCTGTTGAAAGCGTAATGAAGGTGACGCAGGGCCAGACATTGCTGGTATTTGCTTCAACCACTGCTGTTGTGACAAAGAATTTGACATCATCGCCGACTGTGCATTCTGAGGCAGTCCAGTCAACTGAGAGTTTATAAATGCAAGTGATGATGATCTTGGTAGGCTTTGAACCTGCAATCCAATTTAATGTCAAATATGTTACATAAATTATTGATTGCTAAAGATGGTAGTATAACAGCTTGCAAATGTAGCACGTTAAATTTCTGGTCATAAGTTTTATCAAAAGGTCTTGTCTAAGTTGTATCTTGAAAGAGTGGAGACATGGAAGAAAGAGAACTTCAGATTATCCACCAACTTAAGTGAGAAGATAAATCAAAGAACATGTGTGGAAAATTGTAGTTCACAGATATACACACATAAAAAGGAACTGATAAAAGGATAATCATTTCATATTAGTAGAGGAGTAACTACCTGAGAAGAGATTGGATTTTGTTGCGCTAATTGCTGTCTCATCCCCATATTCATCCGCTGCTGAGCATAAGTAAGAGCGGTATTAGGCCGTAGTTGTGAGTTCAAGTTAAGTGTTCCCATCATTCCCAGTGCTTGCATTCCCTGCAAAGTCTGGCCGGAAGTGTTGCTAGGATGGAACTGGGAGCCTTGCACCATCCCTGATTTCTGCCTCGGCTACATGCAAAACCAGTCTGAGAAGATTCTTGTTTTCATTGTAACGTACAAGATTATCTAGCTAATTAACTAAGAATTCAATCAATACAGTTAAGATTAAGTTATTGTTAACTGCGGAGAAAGATGCCACCTCGACATCTGTTTCTTCCACATAATTAAACAATGTCAGAAATCAAAACTTTTGGATAAACGTGTCCCACCTAGAGAACAACCAGCACTCTACTTTTGGGGGACTATTATTTACACCTACCATAACAAAACTTGAAGAACTATCAATCATTAACAACAACAAAAAAATATCAATCCACTTATAGTCCACCAACCCTAATCCTGAAATCGAACATTCTGCATAAACTCAAAATCGAACATTCCGCTTAAACTCAAACAGTAAATGTCTACATGTCGAGATTAAGGTCAAAAACAACACTTAGAAATGTCACCATGTCTAGTGGATCAAGGTCCAATAAATGAATTCTTAGAAGTACGAAGCACATTTGATTGATAAAGTTGCAACAATTTCACTTTCCTTGATGAAGTTTCAGTTAGGCAAGCATAGATTCATATTCTTGTTAACAAATAGGAAGACTCAAGTCCAGCTTTTCATGTCCAAAAGCCACAAAACACCAAATAGAACTAATGATTGATCAATCATTGCTTTTGAGTCAGAAAAGTCAACCTATATCTTTAAAAAGCTAGAGCAGAATATCAGTCTGGGATCCAAGTTTTACCCAACCAACAATGACGATACAAAAGCGCCAAAATGGTGTTGGATAAGTACCCTTATCAGTTATAGAAGCACAGCCAACTTCACTTGAACTTTTAAAACCAAAACTAATCCCCATAAAAACACATAAGGCAACAATAATCTGGAGTCTCTATTGTCACCTTCTTGCAAATCACACAATTGACGCATCAACCAAATCATTCAATCACGCAATACATCATGATTTCAAGCTTCTTTCAACACTTAAAGAAACAAATAAAAGTAGAAGCTTGTATAACAAACGGAAACTAAACAAAAATAGGCCAATCAAATCCATACCGAGCCTAACAACTGGGGTTGCAAGTTCAACTGAGCAGCGGCAGCGGCAGCCCCGGTCAGCATAGGGAGGTGACCACCCTGCCCGAGAAGAGCTGATCTTGACAAGTTGGTACCACCAATCTGTTGATTCTGTGAATTCTGCTGCAAACTCTGTTGAATTGACCCCGACCCACCAAAATTAACTTGTCCATAAAGCCCCTGTTGTTGTTGTTGTTGCTGCTGCTGCTGCAACTGTTGCCTCAACACCCCACCATACTGGTTCTGTTGTTGGCTCAAACGAGACATAGAAGGAGATCTTTGAAGGTTTTGCTGGATTTGATATCCAGACATAGAAGCCACATTATGCTGCTGAAGCTGTTGTTGTTGTTGCTGTTGTGAAGGTTGTTGTTGTTGTTGTAGAATTGTCTGCTGTTGTTGTTGTAGAGAAGGCGAAGAAGAGATTTGCGGGTCAATAGAAGGAGAGGAGATTTGTGGGTTCTGAGGCAAATTAGATAAGTTAGGAGTTGGCGTCTGAACTTCTTGTTGTTGTTGAGGTGGTGATGTTAAGGTTGTTGGGTTCATATTTGTCAAGCCTGTCTGCTGCTGCTGTTGTTGTTGTTGGGTTTGGGACTGAAATTGTGGTGTTTGTGGAGGTGGCGATGGTGATGGGGCCATTGTTGTAGGAAGGGGCTTTGGCGAAGAAGCTGCACTTTCTGCCATTGAAACAAACGAAGAAAAAATTTCAAGAATTGGGTTTTCTTCGATTATGTCTGTAACATCAAAAGTTCATATCTTTTTTGAGGTTTGATTATGGTGGAATTGTCTTGCTGGTTTTCTCTCACTGCCTCTCTTTTGGGTGTTTCCGTGTAAGCTTTTGCAGAGATTTTCAGAGAGAGAGAAGGTAGAAGAGAAGAGACGCAAGAGAATTAGAACAAGAGATTAGATCACCGCCGTACACGTAAGCAAGATGGAAGGTGGGGTCAGAAATTGATGGTTGAGAGAAAAGGAGACTAAAGTCAAACGACTGGTTCAAGTTCATGTGGCTTCATGCCATTTGAAGAAGACGAGAGTTTCCCTTCAGGGTTCAAATTTAATTAATTGATTAATTAAAAACTAAAAAGAGAATTATCAAAACCATTATTACAAAAAAAAAAAGAGAAAAATAAGACGAAATTTCTAAAAGTTAATAACTTTTCATCTTATAATTAATTTTTTACAATTTCAACTTGAATTAATGAGTTAATTTGATTCAATTTTTATAAAAAATACTTGAAATTTTAACTTTAAAAATATAAGTTTTGGATTCTCATCACAAGATAATGAGTTTTAATTTCAAGAAATAATTTTTCATCAAACTAGTTGGAAATGCACAAGCATATTAAGACTGCATTAATCACAATTCCAATTTCATCATTTTATTATTATAATCAAAATCCCAACAGAAGTTGGATCCTGCACTGTACATAGCATCATCATACATTTACAGGTTTCATCCTCATCAAACACTATACGATATAGAGAGGGGAGAGTATCAAAGCAAAGATGGTCTCATGGGATTGGCAAAGAAATGCTTTCGGTACACCAAATTGGATTCTTTATAGTTTCTTCCAAGGAGTGTTCCAAGAAGAGGAGGGGGTCCATTTGAAGTAGATTGAATCATGTTTCTGACAATGAGGTGCTTGTCCAAAATCATCAACTCCAATAGACTTCTACAACTCTATAATCACAACCACAAACACAAATTGTGCAGTTTCAGGCATACTCTGATGATACCGAAGTTTAACGAAGACTTGATGAGATGGTGATTGATAGATAAAAGTAACTTACCTGGGGATTCAATACATCCAACCTGAGTATAATATCATCCTGCCCACAAAAGCAGCACAGAAACTCAACACTTTTCTATCCTCGTCCAGAATAATCATTGTAGATACCCAAAAGACAAGTTTAGAAAGAGCAATATACCTCTAACATTCCAGGATTTTGCATCACAATACCAAAAACACGGCGAACAAGCCCATCGTAAATAACCCTGTTGATGGTCCCATCTCCATTTATCCACGGCAATATTGGCACACTAAATCCACCAGAAGAGCAATTAAGAGTTTCCCTCTCATCATTGCATCCTCTTGAATTTTTATCAAGCAAACCACATTCATTCGTGCTGCAACTTTGGTTCCCATCCAAGGCTAAAGCATCTTCAGGAAGATTAAGAATTGTAACTTTGTGGACATTGTTATCGCTCAAGATAACATTTTCTTTAGAACTACCACTGATTACATCAAGATTCAGAGGCTGAGATATTGGACGGAGATCATTATTTTTGCATATGGAATTTTTAACTGGATGTTGCTTAAGTTCTTGATGGAAACCAGTTGTCAAAAAGTATTTGGAACGATATAAAGAATCAACAATGCGAACAGACTCGAAAGCATTAACCTACAGAGAAAGTATAAATGTCAGATGTCAGAACTTTTCCAAATCCCAAAATTGAAGTTAAAACCATCCAAGGTAGCCTCAGCATCATATGTGAACAACATGTAGAACAAACAATCTTTAGTTAAGTAAAAAGAAATAACTTCACCTTCCACAACTGAAAAAAGGAAATAAAGTAATTACCAATAGCAGCATATGCAGCAAGAACTAAAAAAAAACATTTTTCTTTTGGAAATTAACTAACAAAAATATTGATCATAGTATCTAAATTACCAAATAAAATTGTTCAAATTTTGAATTATTTTATTAATACATTCTGCTGAACTAAATTGTACTAATCGAGCCACTTGCCTATTTCATGGCTGCACCAAAATGAAGACAAGCATCTCCGAAATGTTAAATCAAGAGTAGAACTGACCTTCAATACCCATCCAAATACTTGGAGTATATCAATGGCACATTCATGCTGCATATTTACTCCTGAGAGGAACACTAACAAAAATTTAATTATCCACGAAGTCTAAATATGAACAATGTGACGATAGAGGAAAAGAGAAAGGCTATAAAACCTGGCAAGATGGCATGAGAAACTTCTTCGGTGCTCAATCCTTGGTCACCAGCCATCTGAATAGCAGCATAAATAGCTTTGAAGACCTCAGGATTTAAGCCATGAACTTGTTTTGTTACAGGCACTTGATATTCTGCATAGTCAGCCATAGCTTCCCAAGGAGACTTGCTTGACCATTCTGCTGCAGGAATGATGCTATCAAGATTAGGCACTTCCTCTGTCAGATCAGAATTAGACGAACAAGAGACAATTTTCTTCCCCAAAATATCACTCCAGTGGGGTTCACCAGCAATGGTATCCCCATCTTTGAATAATTCAACAGTATCAATGGTTGAGATTGTTGCATGTTGCACAGATACACTAATACCAGGGAAGCCCTTCTCTCGGCGAGAAATAAGTTCACTGTCTGCTAAAGATTTTAACTTTTTAACCCTGTTATCATCACTTAAATCATCATCGTCAGCTTTACGTTTCAAATTTCTAAAATCTTCAGCCTCGCCCACCCCATCATCTGGCAGACACGGGGAAATGGATAATTCACCAGAAGAAACTAGTGCAAATAGTTGAAAAATATCCCCACAGTGCAAATTTGCATAAAGACTGATTCCCACTTCTGTAAGTTCTTTATGTCTTTCATAAAGCCAATTGGAAAAGTTTGCAGCTCTCTTTCCAGTGTTAACTGGGAACTGAGATTTAGAAACACTATGCAAGAACTGTTGAGATAGCAAAAATGGTTGGCCACCATCGCCTCCAATCTGCCAAATGCATACAAAACAGTAATAAGTGAAATGGACTGTAACTAAACAAAAATGAAGGGTCATATTGTATACAATGAGGAACACTGACGTTGAGGAGACTTCCAAGCAAGTGAAAAAGAATAAGCTAGAGAAATTTTGAACACAGTCCATAAATTAATTGACCTTTAGTTTATAACTTCACAGCCTGCATTCTAGCCAAACTCTTAAGAATTCAGTAGCCAGGAAATGAAGGATTTTAGAAAAGTTCAGCGCTTGCATGACTAAAACCAGTGCTTTATGTAAGCAGAAAAAAGGCAGCAATGGATAACTTAAAGCAATGTAAATACATAGCAGCCATTTCAATAATAAAGGGAAAGGAATAATTAACTATACTCCAATACGCCAAAAGCATTGAAAGAAGCACCATACCCCTGGGTCCTGGCCAGGAGTTAAAGGATGTAACAATCATAAGCACTGACCACATTGACATATTGAGATGACCAGCTTGGGAAAGATACGGAATGAACCAACTGTTTATACATGTGCCAATTTTTGACAATAAGGGATCTGATCTCAATAAGTATAAATTAAAGAATTTACAGATCAAACTAATGTGTTACCTAAGCTGTAGCTGAACTCAGGAGTGAGTTATATTTAACATGATTTTAAAGTGCTATAATGCTATAACCATCATAAGGTTCCCGCACTTCAAAAGATGTGGTAATGACTTTAGAGTCATCTCCCAAAGTATATGAGCAAGTGCCATATTGGGCCACACTTAACATACAAAAATTGTGGAATTTTAGAATCAAAAAGTGTTCAAAACAGAAGAGAATGTCTTACCATGATTCTCTTCTCTCTGAGGTAGCTAAAAGCAGTAAAAAGATCACGCTCCGAATAACGGCGTAAGGTTTCTGATAATAGATTTTGCAATTCTGGTGCTGTTGAGGTGCTCAAGAAAACAAGCTTTAACAACTCTACTGCATTTGAAACAGCCACAGATCTGTGAACTTGTCTACTAATATTAGTTCCTTTACTCAAAAGCTTGGTAAATTTCTCATGAAGGCGCTGGAATCTTGATCTTCCCAAAGAATCTTTATGTCTTCCTCGTCCAAGGTTTTGGGTGTCCTCATTAAGATTAGCCCTTGGCACCGATTCAGATTCACCATGATTCTGAAACAAAGCATAAACATCTTAACCAAGATTATGTTGAAATCTAAATATCTACTGAATAGTTCAGAGGTGTTGCTAATGGAAATGTATAGGCATAGAGACAAATACAAAGAGACAGTCAGAAGCATGCACACTAAAGGGCATCAGACTCTTAATTATTCCATTCACTAATCAGAAATTGAGATGGCAGTAATGATTAATGATTCTTAAATTTTTGTATATACTTGAAATTAATTTTGAATTTTATATCTTCGAAATATATTCATAACAACGATGATTTTTAATTATAGTACTTTAAACCCTACATTGTAGCCAGAACCAAAGACAGACTGTAGAAGTTTTGGGAACTTACATATCCTTCACTATTTGTGTTTAAATTGGACCACTCGCCAGTGGAAGATTCAAATCTCTTAGAGGCATCCAATTTAGCCATTCTCTTCCAAAGAAGAACATCCTCAAAGGCTTTCTTAATATTTTCCTGGTTGAAATCATCCCACGTTTCTTCTGTGAAATCTGCTCCTTCAACACACTCCTTTGTGCCAGAAAACCTTCTATAAGGGCCTTCTTCCACTGAGGATACAAGAACTCTGCACCGATTGTCATTAGAAGGCATATTCTGGCCTTTCTCCAGGTGCTTCACAAAACGTTCACTAAGCATGGTACATAGTTTCATTACAGCTTTCCGAAATTTCGTGTTGCGATTCAAAGAAGCCATTCTTCTAGCACAGTTTTTTGGAGGTGCTGGTAGGTTGGGAAGACTATTCCAATCTATTCGGTGGAACTTCGCTCCAAGAACTGCTCGATGTCTTGCATACTGGATCACCAGTTGCCTGCAGAAAGATGAAGAATTTGTTAAAAACTGGTAGATCAGGGTGCTACATACACAAATATATCCCCTTCTTTCATGACAGATTCAAAATAAACACAGAAAAATGAACAAGAATCATCTGCATTGAAACATACCTTTTAGGTAGTTTTAAACACTGAAAAGGTTCATCACTACATCATACCTAAAAATACCTACCACTAAGGTTTATAGCCTGATTGATAATTCCGTATAGCAGATATCCAACAGAGCCTAGTAGTTTACAACCTACAGTATGCATACATTATCATATCTAATTAATTACATCACAGTACATTGATATATTATTATTATGGTTAAAAGAGGGAATTGTCATAACCTGTCTGCTTCATCGGTCCATGAAAACCTGCCTTTTCGGCTTGGCTTCATTTTTGAATTTGCATATTGACTAATTACAGAGTAGCATTCCCCATCATCGTCTGGTTCTTGTTCTCCCACAATGTTTGGCTGAACATCCTCCTGATACATTGGGAAATGATCAGTTTGATCTCCTGATGTATAAAGATCTCCTTTCTCAAACTGCTCGCCAGTACCAGGTAACTTATGGTGCTCAAGCTCAACCACCTCTTCATTTGCACTATCAAGGTTGCTGCAATTTACTGAGCTTGGTTGCATGTACTTCTTCCTTTTCCTGGATGATTCAGAGCCCTTCCTAATAGATGGTAGAAAATCCTCTCTATTGGTATCTACAACACTCTGGAATCCACTAAGACGCTGCTGATACTTATCATAATAGACACGAAGCACCTGCCAAGAGATGATAATCTACTTATTTACAAGAAAGGGGTGGAAGAAAGAGATTCTGTCAACAAGATGGAAAGCTAACAAATTAAGAAAACTGTCACGAACAGAAAAGGATAAACCATAAGCAGAGAGACAAAAGCACAAGAGACCAGGATACCTGCTGCAAACTAAGATTAAGATCCTTTGCTATCTTTTCACACTCTTTATATGAAATCTTTCTGTGCATATGATCCTTTGCTACACGCTTTAGGAGCTCAGCACGCTGGTCTGCTGACATGACTCGAAGAGAGGTCCAAGACTTTTGGAGGAAAACCTGTGAGAATGCATTCGCTAAGATAAATATTTCGACATATGTTTATCATGCCAGAAAAAAATGGGAGGGAAATGAAAAGTTGCAGAACAAGTCTAGTGGCAATTTAAGGTGACTTGACAAGATGAACAAAGTACAGATTCCTTAGCATTTAGCACTCCCGAATTTGATAATATGACAAAAAGAATAAACTTGTGAAAATTTGGCACAAATGATTTACTAAAACAACCTGGAAAAGAAAGCACCAAGCACAAACCTCAGGAACAGCTGATCCAGGGAAAGCATGTAAAGCAGCTTTTGGATCAGTAGCAGCATAACAATACTCCAGAATTTTCCAATATTCATCAACAGCTACCCCTTCTGATAGGATAAAGTCATGTCTTATTCTTGGGCGAAGATCAGAAGATCTCAAGTTAAATGTTGAATATACAGACAATGGCTCCTCCAGATAAGGTTTAAGCTCAATTGCATGTGTACATTTTGCATGTCGAACCTTGGATCCCTCCTCTGAATGTCCACCATGTACCAGCCGTATTAGCTACATTACAGAACCAGTTTTAAGGCCTGATATAATAAAAGTAAGGCACTAGAAATATTCCTTAAACAATTATGAGTCAGAGGAAACACTGCTCCAACTTTATGATGCAGGGATTAAAAAAAATTATTTTCATATTTCTGTTTCAAGGCTGGTACCTTAGTGGAGACAAAACTAAATTTTCAATCTAAAAATTCCCATCCATTTTATTCCACATGGCATCAAAAACTAAAGGATACCTTTAAACGCCTCAGGATATCCACTATCACTGACAATCTCCCAGTTGCTCGAGTATCCATAAGGCTCTTATATTCTTCAACAGGAAGATCACAAAGACGCAGGCTTTTCTGGCACTTTTCAAGCATGTCATCAAATTTATTAGTAGACCCTGCAACCTGTAAGAACAGTTCAACCGGGATGGCCTTCACAGCTTCTTCAAGTGCAAAGAGTTTGTAAGTGCATGGATCTTTTCCAGATGATAGAACCTCATCCCACCCAGGGATGGAACGGACATAATCCCAAATAAACCTATGAAGCAGCTTTGCACGAACCATTTTTGCCAACACAAACCCATTGGTGCGCATGGCTTCTGATTTAGCAGCATTTTCATCTGAAACTGCAGACATCTGAGATCTCACTACTTCATTCAACACCGGAACTGATTCATTATTCTTCCTCCAAGAGGACCCCTGGCGTCGGACTTCTTTCTCAAAAGACCTCAGTCTATCATGAATTTCACCCATTAACTCCGGTGGAAAACCTTGAATGGATGGATGCAGAATCACCATAGTGATACGACTACGACCACAGTTTGTCACAACAGGAACATTAATATGTACGCATCTGCAACGACCCTGCTGTTGAAGTTTGTTCAGAATTCGGTCGATGGTCTTCCTGTCCATTGTTGTGCACTTTTCTTTCTCAAAACTGACAAGCCACCTATGTAGCTCCGATCTCAAAATGAATTTCTCATCCTACAGAATAACAATGTTACAAGTGGGTTCATAAGTCATAAATACAACAAATGAACCTTGATATAACCCTTCTTTGAAATCGATGATGAAAAGTACCTCTAAACGTTGAAGTATCCTCTGCTCTCTCAAGGCACCATCAGAAGTTAACGGCATATATGGATACATCTGATGTGATAAAGAGCTGGGTAGATTTGACAAAGTAGAAGTTATCTGAGATGAAGTATCATGGGTTCCTACTTCCATGTTCGCTAAATCAAGTCCTGGACTGGAAGTAGAATCTCTAGGTGCGTTGGGCTCAGTTTCTTTACCAGGACAGTTGGCCACATCATCAGCCATAACATCTTTTTGAGAGCCTTGATAAAAATTGGGCTCACTTTCTTCAATATTTGGGTCTTCAGGAATAACATTATCAACTTTGGAAGTTGGATAATCATTTTGTACAAAGTTTTCAATCAACGTGCCAGAAACATGAGAAACATGAGGACTGCCAACATCCAAATCTAAGTTGTTGTCACTGTAGGGGATCTTGGATTTACTCTGAAATACATTTGATGCTTCAGAATTACAAGTCCTAGAAGTCCAAACTCGAAATGCAACTGTTCTCTTATGGTTTTCTGCCTGTAAATGCATGCCAAACCTTGAGACCATGTTCTGAAATCGAGGATAATTTCTTTTCTTATCAAGCCCAAGTCTCCCACATACCTGGTCATGATAAGGTAGGAAGTTGCAAAAGATAAGCAGCCAGAACATAAGATGCTTGCAATGGTGCAGAATGTTAAGCCAAGCCACATTTTTTATAAGCATATAGGGAAAGGGAAGGAAGGTCTTAATATAAGTAATGCACAAATAACCTATAATGATCATAACTTTCACAAAAACCTATAATCATCATAACTAACTAGACAATAGTGGAAACGTCCCATGCTCCCAAAAGACCATATTTGATAATAATATGAGCAAATAAAATTTACAAGTAATCTACAAAAGACAGGAACTCTCCTCTTGAATGTGAGGTTATCCCACAGAAAGCACCATTCCAAACATAGAAATAATAGAAACAGAATTACAAATCAAAGGCCGCTAGAATTAACACAGCAAAGACATGCATCAATACCAACCTCCATAACAGTAGCTCCTTCGCTCCCTTCAGCATCAATCATGTCATAAATCTGATGGTCAATAGGAAGTTCTACCAGCTGTTCAGTTGGTTGAGATATCCTTCCGAACTTTATCATTTGTTCACTGTCACAATTTTCTCCACATCCAATGGTTTTGCTCTCAAACTCCCTTGGAGAAAATTTTTTCAACAAGCGTAGGCAACGTTCAACCTGCCACAATACAGTATTAAAAGACGCTATGCTTAGGTGAAGGACTTCAGATTACATGGCCAAAATGGAGCAATCCCTGCAAAAATTACACAAGGCAAACCTTTCCATTCACTTTAGCTTCAAACTCCTCAACAAGACCAGCATCTTTCAACCTCCGACATACCTTCATAATCACCAACTACTATGAATTACAATGAAAACAACCCAAGTTCAAACAATGTCAAATTCGAATACAAATAAAAAAAATTACATTTCTCCAAGATCTATGCCCTCGAGTTCCGGTGTAACCAAGATCCCGCTTAATGTCTGACATAACAAGCACCTTCAATCACAAACCATCAGAACAAAACACAAAATATAACTCATTCAACACACATTCCCTCCAACAAAAAGACACTACCTTCTCATTCACTTCATCAAGTTTATCACAAATAGCCTTCAATGCGGGCAAATAATCCATCACAAGCACTTCATCTCTCAAACCATCTCCAACAACCTCGCCACCATATTCCTCCTCATCTCCCACATTCTCCAAGCTTCTTCCTTCCTTATTAATCTCCAACCTTTGCTGAATCCCTAAATGCTTCGCATAGCGATACAAATACATCAAATTCGTCGTCACACTCCAGCTGTTCTTCCCCTCCCCCTCACCACCAGCTTCCGTCGTTTTCACCACCGCCGGTTGCCTCACAATCAACCCCCTGCTCTCAAGATTCCGTACTATATAAAACAAGTTCTTTCCTTCAATCCCAAACTCCTTAGCCAACTGATTCTGTGCAATTCCATCCGTTCTACAAATTTTCCAAACAATGAAAGTCTCAACATTTGCAGAAACCTCACTAACATATGCATACACCTAGACATATAAGTTAGAAATTTGTAACCTGGCGGAGGCGAGCCGTTCCAAAGCACGGAGCTGAGGAGCCGAGATGCCGGAGGACGGAGTATCGTAGAGACCGACGAAGCAATCCCTAAGCTGCTCTTTAGCCGCAATCTTCAAGCACAGCCTCTCCGCGTCTTCAAAGCGCCGGATTGTGACATCGGTTGGGCTCAAAGGCGTGTCTTTTCCAGGGAGAGTGAACTGGAGGGAAGGAACCGAGAGCAGATTGGACCAGAGGGCGGACTTAAGAGGAAGCGACGGCGTTGGAGTGAGAACCGACCAGAGTGAGGTCAGCGTCAGGCCGCCGGGGCCTCGAGAACAAATTTCTTCAAGAGCCGAGGCGATGAGTGTGTCCATGGAGGCATAAAGAGGACAATGAGGAGTGTTTGGTTCGTCGGAAAATTTAACGCTTGCTGAATTCGATTTAATTATGTTAATAAAATTGGATTGAATTTAAATAAATTCTGTAATATTATAGTTAAAATTAATTATAAATTTCATTAAAATAAATTTAAATATTTTATATAATATTTTTATCTTTGACTAAAAAACAATTTTATTAAATAATAAATATTTACAATTATATAGAACAAGTTATGAAGATCGATTTCATTATAAGCGACATCATAAAAAACCGTTGATTATTAAATTAAAAAGAAAAAATTGATTGTAAATAATATTAAATTAGACTGAGCTATAAAGATAATAGAAAACTATTATAATTTGAAAGTTTAAAAATGTATGAATAAGAAAAAAGGAAAACATGGATATGGTGAGAAGTGCTTATTTGTGAAGAAGGTGTTGTTGTTCCGTGATAGGAGAGGCTGTTTAAGGTAAGAGGAGTTGCTTAAGGTGAAGAGATATATGACAAGGTTATATGGGTATTATTATAAAGATAATTTCAATGTTCAAAAGAAGAATTGAAGTCTCAGTTCATAATTCAATTCTGATACTTTTTTTCAAGTGAATTTAATTTATAAAAGATGATAGGTTTCAATTCATACATGAATTAAACTCGTTCCTTTTTCTTTTTTGTTTCTAAAGAAGAAGTAGTGAGAGGGGACTAAAAAAAATACAGCAAATTCTTCTGAAAAATATCAAATTGCTAAATCATCCTTTTTAATTCAACTATTTAAAATTTTGCCACATAACTTTGACATTATTCTTTTTTAAAATCAACTAAACATAATTATTAGCACTAGTTGTAAATTGAACTTCATACATGTAACCACAAATTAATTAAATAATTTTACTACTTAATTATAAAATTAATTAAAAAATTACATTAAAATATAGGATTAACTTGATTATAATACATAACAAGACTATTAATTCAAGTCAAAGTCAACAGCTCCATGCTATGTTAGGTGTAGAGAAGTCATGATATATGCAAAGTTTCTTTTTATATTTTTACAAATAATTTATTTGTGTGATTTGAACTTGTAATTTTATGACCACAAATAAGCAATTAGTAGAACTTATCATCACAAATAAGTAATTTTATGGGTTGTTCTAAAGCCCACTAATTTAAGTGAATAATTTAATTTTTATTTATTTACTAATTAAATATTTTATTTTTGAATTTATTTAATAAAAATATTTCATTAGTGAAAATGTAATAAACAACAAGTGTCAATTAAATTAATTTTTATTTAATGTTAAGTTCTTAATTCATAAATTATTGTATTTATTAAATTTAGACTTTGTAATTTTGAAATTTGAAAGGACTAGTGTACAATTAATTAGAAGCTCGGTGACTCCAATACAAAATGAAAAGTTAAAATGTGAGAAACTCCAAGGATTCTATTGGGCAGGTGAAGTAAACGAGGAGCACAGAACTTGGGAGGAGCTGGAGAGAGATACATCGAGATAAATAGAGAGAGTCACGGACACTAGAGAGAGACACCGAGATGATAGATTTTCTTCTTGTTTCTTGTCTCTCCTTAGGTTTCTGATTCTGGGGCTTCATCAAACTGTTAAAAGATTAGAACTTCGTCACTGGTTTCTGTTTTATTCCAACTGGTTTCTTCAGAAAACTGTGTTTACTTTCTTCTGTAGTATCCCAGTTGTAGTGCTCGATGCCCAATATGTTATAAGGTAAGAACTTTGGGAACTTGTGGCAAAGTTTCAAGCTTTCTTCCTCTTGATGCTTTGTAAGTCTCCTTGGGCAGTTTTTGATTTGTTTATTTGTGTGAGTTGTTTTCTTTTTCCTATGGCTTCATTTTTGAGAAGGAGTTCTGTATTTTTTGTTGTTGTTGGGTTTAGTTGTTGCTTAAAGTTTAGTGTTTTGAGCATTATTCTTCTGTTTCTGGTTAAACCTATCATGGAATCTAGTATTTTTGGACCTTAAACAGCGTTGTAGGTCTCCATAACTTTTGGAACGATCCCATATATCCAGTTGCAGAATGTCTTAAAGTTATCTGTTTCTTATCCATTTTTGTTGGGGTCAATTCTCTTCTTTTTCAGTTCTCTTCTGCAGATTTTTTCTTCCTGGCATTGACTAAAAGCCTTTTACTTTTTTGAGGGTCTTCATGTAAACTGTATTCTTCTCCAGAATCTCCACCAAAATATTTGGCTTGGAATTGGGTTTTCAAAGAAAAAGTTCCCCTTTCGTGAAAAGGAGCTGCTCCTTTTCTTTTTATCCTTGAAACTGCACACATCGTGTTGTTTCTCTATATTGCTTTGTGTGATGCTGCTCCTTTTCTTTTTATCCTTGAAACTGCACACATCGTGTTGTTTCTCTATATTGCTTTGTGTGATCATACTTTGGTTCCGAGGGAAAGAGAAAAGCATCAAGTGTTAAGAGAGTTATCACATCAAATGACATCAATTATTGCAGTGGGCTCTTAAGTGGATAGATGGTTTTAGATCGTATGGTCCCAGATTTCTGGAAAGCTAGTTTTGACATGTTTCTGGCATTTCCTCCTTGGTTCTGCCTGCACCAGAGCATAATCTTATTTGTTCAGTGCTAATTTTTCTTTGAAGTCTGAAGTTAATTGTTGCTTTCTTGTTGTGTAATAGCTTGTTTCTGGCCCTGTTATAAAATTCAATTTCTCTTGTTGCAGAGGTTGGTTGATTGAAGGGGTATTGAAATGGAAGGGGATTTGTTTCCAGGCATAGGCCATGGAAGTCAAGCCGATGGCAGGGTTTTGCAAACCTTTGAGAAGAGTTTTGTGCAAGTTCAAGACATTCTAGATCAAAACAGGCTGCTAATCAATGAAATAAATCAGAACCATGAATCGAAGATCCCCGATAACCTGTCTCGGAATGTGGGGTTGATTAGAGAGCTTAACAATAACATTAGAAGGGTGGTTGATCTTTATGCGGATCTTTCAAATAATTTCACCAGGTCAGTGGAAGCTTCATCAGAAGGAGAATCAAGTGGGATTTTGAAGTCTAATGGAAAGGTCAATCAGAAGAGAATTAGATCCGGGTAAATTGATTGAACTGAGCTTTTCAGATAGGTTTTGAACTTCTTTTTCACATAGAATAAGAAGGTTACTTAGAAATTAAAACAAACAAACTTGATAAGATAATGCAACAACTCTTGACGACGGATATGTATGCGCGGCTCAAGTTTCAGTGTAATTTCCACATTATCAGTTGGAATAAAAGGTTCAAGAAATTTACAAGTTTCAATAGTGTCTATAAATGTATGAAAATGTTTAACCAATTGTAAGTCCCTGGAAAGAATTTGGTTTATCAATGCTTGACTAGTCTTTGTTCTTTATGGATCTGATGTAGGCTGCAATATCTGGTATGATCTGAAGAGATTGTGTTAACTGATTGATCACATGTGGTTGTAATTAAGATGAACTTTAGAATCTCTAGAACTCTTTGGTTGGTACATATGAAACCAAATTTCTTTTGTCTTTTTACTCATGGTCATCAGCATTTCATGTTGGTGACATCCCATGATCTGCTTTTGATGGGAACTCTCAACAACCCACTTTATTCTTTTCATATGTTTGTCAAAATGTTCTTCATGATGTTTGCATCTCAAGATGAAGAGTATAGTAAAAGTTTGGCGTCTACCGATTTCTTTTATGCCCTTTATAACCACTCTTCTGTTTTGTGAAGCTACTTTTATTAATTCATCTGCCCTTTTTTGACTCTTTTGGAAAAGTGGGGGAAATGCAACTTAAGTTAGAACCTTGAGAATTATTGGCCTTTCCATTGATTAATGCTTTGGGACAATTCAAGTAGTTGCTACACTTAGTTTATAATTTTTAGAATCTGACATTCAATGTGATTAGTCTTTTGACAGCTATTTTGCACAATCATTATTATGAAGATTAGTAGAGATTAAATAAAGAAGGTATAGTTGCTTTAAAGATCGGAATATAACTAAACAACAAGATAAGGGCCCCAATGATTGTTTCATGAATGGACGTTGGTTCAACTTTGCTTGTACTTTCCTCCTTTCCCCACATGCATTCCTCTCTTGTCTTAAGGTTAAAGTGGTGTAAACTGCCCCTTAAATTTTCAATGAGATTAGATCATTAAAGTTCCAATTCACCCTCTCCACAAGCAAGCACAAAAGTGATATGATTGATGCTATCCTCTGGTCCCAGCCCCCGGGAGGGAGCGTCTTTTGTATTTTATGGGTCAGTAATGAAGCCACTTGTAAGATTTAGGTGAACTTTTGGAGCTATGACTGATTATCAAACTGGAATCATTGATCTTATCTTGTCATTTCTCCAATTATTGAAGCAATTCAACTAGTAATGAAGGATTTAAACTAGTGATAAGACATGTAGTGGGGAGTTCTTATCAACTTGTTTTTGAAGAAAGAAATACTTTTGATGACTAATGGAGATTATATCTTAAAAGATAATATAAAGAAACAAAAAAAAAAAGTTTAAACTTTTCTTTTAGTCATTATACCTCAACTAATTTATTTTCATAACAGAATTATGAAATTACTCAATAGTTTGGGAGAGCCCTTTGATTGCCCATTTGTGATAAAAGGTTAAAATTTTAAGGGAAAATCTGTAGAACATGAGAGGAAGAAGAAGAAGAAGAAATGGACATTTACTTTGTTTCTTCTGATGCTCAAATGTTGAAAGAAAAAATGCAGTGAACCTAGTTAAGGGGATCTTGAGGTGAAGCTCCGAGAGGGTGGAGGAGAAGGAAGATTTCTACTTCTACACGCTCTCTTCACATGGAAATGGGAGATTAGACAATAAACAATGTAGGATTCTGCAGTTGCATGTCTCCTCCTCTCTTTTCTATAAATATTTTATATCTGAAATGGAAATCCCATCATGTTACACTTATGAACACGGACAAAAAGACATGAAGAAGATACTTGGGCAACAGATAGGCAAGTCTGCCGCCAATAGAGTTAGCAAATAGGTGTACCTGAACTGTGCACGTGTGCGCTCTTATTTGATGGTTGATGAAGAAAGCTGAACAGATATGGTCTTGGTTATTCAGAATTACTGGCAATTGCTTTTATCTTTACTGTTCTAACGTGTCAACTTCGCTGCTTCATATGATAAACATAAAGAAGACAACAAAGGAACATCTGAAAAGAGTTTGAAGTTGGATTGCCGTGTCAAGTACTCAAGTCTATTCCAAGGTCGTGACAATCGATCAACGTTTGTTGACGAGAATCAGTTTGGAGGGACAGTTGTGACTTGACGTTTGTTTGATTGTTAAGCATTTTCACTGAAGATTCAGAGAACCTTTAGCATGAAAAACAGAATTAATTTTCACTGAAGGTCCAATCTTTACGTAATTTTGATAGGGATAGATGCAAATTAACTGTTAAATACATGGAAAGACTGTATATAAGATGGCGTCTATTCAATCATATTTTCGTTAAACATATGAACAGATTTCGACCCTTTCAACTTATGCTCCTTGAAAATATTTGTTTTTGTTTTTTTGGTGGAGAACGGGGACTAAACCTAAGGTAATGCTACAGCTGAGCTATACAGGGTAGGTAGATGCCTACTGCGCCCGCAAATAGTAAAGAGGAAATTCCTTCTACAATTGCGTGAAACCAGTGAATTCCTAACGGCAGTCGACAGTTATAATTAGCTAACTAATTCACACAATGGTTCCTTTCGTGATAGACATGATGTACCCTCACATCTTAGTTTCTGGAAAGCAGTTATTTGATAGCTGGCACTAAATTATTAATCATTTGGCTTTATTCACTCAAAATAGTGGACACCACTAAGACATAGTCAATAGAAACATCCACCCTAGAGTTACCATGAAATCAAGCGAGAGTCAACCCATGATAAACTGTCCATAACTCGGCCTACCAAGACGTACAAAACTCCAAATTTGTGTCAAACCCCACCAACCAAGTACTGCTAACATCCCTAATAAGCCCTCCAGCTGTCGTTGGGCCTGGGTTACCCTTGAAGGCACCATCCATGTTGAGGCTGACCCATCCTTCTTGGGATTTCTGCCAGCTAATCTCAAGTACGCTTCTCCCCTTAAATGGGAGAGAGACTGAGACATGACTTCGTAGATTATGGGCCAAAGTTATTTCCTGAACAAACGAGTGAATTTTCCCTATGTTATGAACTTTGGATGAGCTGGGATCAAAGCATCTTTCATTCCACTATTCCCAGAACTTCCATAGCACAACACCAAATAACAAAGGCCAAGTACTATATCGTTGTGTTCCACAATCGGTCTATAGATTACTCGCAAACTAAGTGTGAAAGTCACTACAGTAAAATTCTTGCTGTCTACTGACTTCAACCAATCTGTTCCAGACTAGACGAGCTCGCCAACAATTCCGAAGGACATGATTTAGGGATTCTTCATAATTCGAGCATTCAGAATAGGCTGGGTTATCTGTCAGGAACAACAGGAACAATGGGGGTTTGGTCATTAGGCAAGATTTCACAATCAACCATAACAGTGTCTGAATACGTGGAGGGCCTTTCCAATCCCATATCAACTTCCAAACCCTAGACCGATTCAACCACATATGCTGCTGCAGAAGACGATATGCTAAACGTGTTGAGAAATATCCACTAGGCTCCAATGACCAACATAGTCTATCGTCCTCCTGAGTGATGCGAGGCGAGAAAGTGGCAGCAATCCTTAAAATCATATGAGTTAGAAGATATATGCTGAACTCCCCCCAGGACCAATCCCCATTGTGATCTACATAGTCACACACTTTCTTCTCCAACTGACCCTCCGGGACCACATGAATAGTGTGAGATAGTAAATTGCCAACATCGTCATGCACCCAATTATCATACCATAATTGAACCTGTCGTCCGTTGCCTACCAACCATGCAACACCTGTCAGCAACTTGGAAAAATTTGCGCAGATGCTGCACCACAGTGGGGAGGAATTCGGTTTAGCAAGCAAACCCTGTCGAAAATCCCTACCCATCTTATATTTTGCACAAAGAACATGGCTGCAAAGTTTGGTAGGCTCCTTGATGAGGGACCATCCTAACTTCATGTGAATGGCAGAATTCATAGCCTCCAAATTCTTTAACCCGAGGCCCCCGAATAGTTTAGGGCAACACACCTGATTCCAAGGGACCAAATGCATTCGACGCCTCTCACCTATGTCGCCCCAAAGGAACCTATTACAGTGATGATCAATCTCTATAAGAAGTCCTTTAGGGATTTTTGCTGTTTGCATCGTATAGAGTGGCAGGGTGGCCAACACCGAATGGCATAGCTTCTACCTACCAGCCATAGATAGGGCTTTTGCCCACCAACCTGAAAGGCGAGTATGAACCTTTTGTGATATCCTTTTGTGATATATGTGCATAAGTAGTTTTTGTAACCCTTTTATGTAGTAACGGGACCCTCAAATACTTGCCAAGGTCCATTGTTTGAGTAAAGCCTGATAATCTAGCGATGTTGCCACACATATTATGTTGGACATTCGGAGAGAAATAAACTTTAGTTTTTGGAGGATTAATGCGTTGACCCGAGGCTTCACAAAAAATCTCAAAGCAATCCAGAATTGCCTGCATGTGATTCTCTGATGCTTCTGAAAAGAGTACCATATTGTCTACAAAACACAGGTGAGAAACCGAAGGTCCATCCTTAACAACCTTAAACGGTTTCCAAAGCCCAGTTCCCACCCGTGTCTCAATTAGTTGAGATAACCTTTCCAAACATAAGATAAATAGGTAAGGAGATAGGGGGTCACCTTATCTAATGCCTCTACTGGGATAAAACTCTTGTGAAGGCCTGCCATGCCATAACATCCTCATCTGTGCAGTTTGAACACAGCTCATGATTAACCTTACTAGTGCTAGAGGGAAACCCGCATCATGCAGAGTATCCCAAATAAAGCTCCAACTTAACCGGTCGTATGCTTTCTCCATATCCACTTTAATAGCCATATAACCCCTCTTGGCCCTCAGTTTGCGCATGGAATGCACAATCTATCGTGCCACCACAATATTATTCGAAATCTGTCGCCCTGGTATGAAGCTACTCTGAAACGGGCTAATGAGCTTTGGCAGGGCTGCTTTGTGGCGCTATACGATGATCTTTGTAACGAGCTTGTAGTTGACATTACACAAACTAATTGACCGAAACTTTGTAACATGTTCAGGGTTGTCAACTTTTGGAATTAATGTAATGAAAGTGTCATTAAGACCTTGGATAAGAGATGGATCCTCGAACACCTTCCTCACTAAATTAACCACGTTGGGCTTCACCAAGTGCCATTGAGATTGGTAGAAGTGTGCATGGAAACCATTAAGGCCAGGCGCTTTATGTGTGCCCATTTGGAATAAAGCTTGGGTTACCTCCATTGTCGTCACCTTCGTACACATAGAGTTCCAAACAGCTGGGGGTAGCTTTTGAAAGCACCCTCGAATAGGAAAGTGGGGGCGAGTCCCTACCTCCTCCAAGTAAAGAGTTTTATACCACTCCACAACTAGCATCCTTAGCTCATTAGGCTTAAAAATCATGTTGCCTCGGTTCGATTCCTCTTCCTTCTGATCATTATAGAAGCATGGAAAAACCTAGTGTTTTGATCTCCCGTACTAAACCAGTCCGCCCTTGATTTCTGAAACCAATGCAACTCTTCCTGATATGAAAGAAGATTATATTCTGCCTTAAGTTGTCCCTCTAGTCTTATTAAGAACGGATTGTACCTGACCATGAGGGCACGTTGAACACCGCCAAGTTGGGTTAGTACTCTCGTTTTTTGTCAAAAAATATTGCCAAAGGCTGTTCTATTCCAATCCTGCAAAATCTCTTTCCAGTGTGAAAGCAAGGTGGGCAAAAACTCAAAAGGATCCCAACCAGACAGAAGCATCACGGGGTGAGCAGGGTGGGTAGTCCAGGCTAGCTCAAAGCGAAATGGGGTCCCGCCCTCCGGTGGCTTTTGTTGTTTCTCAATACAAACAAGGATGGGATGATGATCTGAGCGAACTCGGGGTACGTGTCTGACAATGGTCGAGGGGAATGCGGAAAGCCAATCTAGATTGCCAAAAACGCAGTCCAACCGTTCAAACACCCTCCTATAACTTTGACTTTCATGTCCTCTCCAAGTGTATTTTGGCCCGCTGAAACCAAGGTCCACCAATTTACAGTCAAACACCCAATCTTGGAATCACACACATCTTCGAAAATCAAATGGTGCGCCTCCAAACTTTTCCTTCGGACTCAGCATCTCATTAAACTATCCGGCAAGCATCCAAGGACTAGAGATCGTATGCGCTAGATCAGACAGTAACTAGAACAAATTGGTCTTAAGAACAGGATTTGGATTGACGTACACAAAGGTGCAATGCCATTTAGAACCGTTTCGACGGGAGACTTTAAGGTGGATAAAACCACTTCCGCTGGCAACTATGGTAACCAGATTGGGAGTATCCTTCCATAAAATCCATATCCTCCTGAGAAACCCTAAGCATCCACCCTGTGCACATTAGAACTTCCCAATTGGTGTGTGACTCGAGTAGCTTGCGAGCCACTTACTTTTGGTTCTGCAATGACTACTGCATCGACCTTATTCATACATACGATGTCCTTCAACACAGATCGAAACTTAGGTGTTGCTGCTCCTCTACAGTTCCAATAAAGAAAATTAATCATTGGAAGAGAGTGAGGGAGACCACGCTAACTCTCGTGGTAAGTATTGTTATCAATGACCATTTCGCCATCGCCACCTAACTCAGCCCTGGTATCTTCCGAGCCAATTGGTGTTTCAGGTACAACAGACAACTCCATCTTACCAACATGAGCGGCACATAACACTCCATCCGTTCTCACAATATCATCCGAATCAGGGGGCGGGAGGGTTGAGAGGCTGAGTGACCGAAGGAGTGGGAGCTGAAGGTTGAGTATTAGGGGGCACAATAGGGTTGAGCGTATTTAGCCCCGGTATCGATATTTCACCATCCAGTTGCATGGGTTGCATGCATGGCACAAGGGGCAAGGCCTCCTTAATGTGCTGTCTCTGCAGTCTGTTATAAGGATAATTGCTGGAGCCTGCGAGCTAGGCACAGATATGAGCTGAACAGTAACTCCAATTGGGTCTTGTACTACCCGTCTCCTGGCTGATTCACTTTGTACTCTACCCCCTACCTCCTCGTGCACTTGGACGGGAACTGTGTTATATCAATCCCCCATCTCAAGACGAGGAGTCACCGATTAGAAGTTGGTGTTACAAAGCTAGTTGATGATCCTCCAAGATATGAAAGCGAGATCCCGAGGGTGCCTTGCCTTTATCATTAATGCCCATCTTGCCTGTAGACGCCACTATCTCTTCCTTAGTAAGCTCTTTTTCACCTCGAGATTTGGGAGGGCCTTGGGTTGCAGGAGTAGGAGGACGCTCACATCTAATCTTCTGAACCAACATCCATGAGCCGTAGTTTTAGACAATCTCCGGTCAAGACATAGGTTCCTCCGGTGGTGGTGGTTGTTCCAAAGGGATGACGCCCTGTGCCTCATCATTTCCTGGGCCATTATTCTTCGGCTGTATAGCAAGACACAATTCCCGGCGGTGACCATACGTCGCATAACCAAAACACACTAAATGTAATCCCTCATATTCAACCCTCTAGATTCTTGTTCTCATTCGGAATTTAGATACCAGAGGTTTGCGCAAGTCAATTTCCACGCTGATCCTTGCGTACTTTGCTAGAGTACTGGCCTCTGTACTCTCTTGAACTCGCATGGTCTTTCCCAACTTATTGCCAATCCTAGTGAGAATAAGTTTGTCATAATATTCCACCGGTAGATGAGGTATCCGCACCCCCACTGTAGCTCGATCGATGGATGCCGCAAATGGGCCGAAATTAGGGCGCCACCTCATCACCGCAAGTATGTGACCTGCCACCACCCAAGGGCCACCCTCCAGCACGGTGCGATAATCTTCCTCGCAGTTGAACTTAGTCAGATAAAAATCATTCCCCATGTCAACCAATACCACATCGCACTGCAGCCTCCATTGCTTCTTCAGGGATGCAACAAGGAAACGGTACCCAATGCGGCGGCCTAAGATCTTTATAATCAGTGTATTCGTCCACACCCGTCGAATATGTTGTTTATTGGCAGGAGTCAGGTGGATGGTGGGACACTCGGGGTCATCTACCTCTTCTACGTCAGAGTCCTCCTCAAAGACAACCTCCATCCGTATTTAATTTTATCCACCCAGTAGGAGATTTGTACCATCCGATAAGTTGTTCGTGTAGAAGGCGACGGTCAATATCAACTCTACTTTGCTAAACGAACGACTTGTAGATCTAGTTTGCATATGTCAAAATGTTATAGACTAGTGAGGACGACCACTCAAATTGTTCATAAAAAATGTTATATTTCTTCATGTCTATAGGAATCAACAAGTAGTACCAAACAGAATCGACCAATCATACCCAAGTACTGGTCGATGGTGTTGGAGATTTCTAATGAGCCACTCCTGAGTTGGCATAGTGAAAAAATCAGCGGATACTATTTGTGGAGGGAATGTGTTCCACAAGTTTCGGGCTTTGACGCAGTCTCCCACTACATGCAACGAGGATTCTTCGAGGCAACAGTGATACCGCTCGTAGTGAAATGTTTGCAGACGCATTGTTGGTTAGAGAGTAATCGATTATGCGCGAGGAGCCAAAGAAAGGATTGAATGCATTGCAAGCCCTTCTACTGCCAAATTGCCTTCCAAAATCCATTAGGTGAAGCATCTTCGTGATCCATGATTATGGAATATGTTGATGCTATATTTAATTGTCTAGTCTTTGAAATTCCCCATATCAGCTTATCCGGTCCTAAGTAGGGCCGAGGAGGAAAAGTACCCACGATGGATCTGCAAATCGAAGCTGAGAGCCGAGATTGAAAAGCTTCCTATTTCCAATTATCGTTGATGTCCACAAATTGTTGAACACGGATATGAAGAGCAGATTGGGGGATTGGGTTTGTTGCATGGGTAATAAAAGGTCTCGCGCCCTCAACCCAAGAGTTTAGCCAGAATCTCATCTTAGCACCATCACAGATCATCCATTTCATGCCTCGGAGAATAAGGTGCCACGTAGCCTTTATACTCTTCCAAATCATTGATCTGTCGAATGTATCCAAAGAAGTGGGGAGATTGTTGACATCAAAATTATATTTCGCAGTGTGAACTTGCACCCATAACGCATTAGGCTTGGAAATCAACGACCATCCTAGTTTTTCTAAGAAGGCATCATTGGTTTCTCAAATTTTTCAGATGCCAAGACCCCCCATCTCTTTTGGATTACAAACATTATTCTAATTAACTAAGTGAATCCTCTTTTTTCCATTTGATGAGCCCCACAGAAATTGTCGCATTAATTTCTCCAATTCATCACAAAGACTTTGTGGTAGACGGACCGTCTGCATTGTATAAATGGGAAGGGCCGTTATGATTGATTGAGTCAATGTGATTCATCCTGCAAAAGACAAAAGATTGGTTGTCCATCCTGATAATCATTGGTGAACCTTATCAAGAATGTGTTGATAGGTTCTTTTACTAACTCTCTCGTGCAAAAGAGGCACTCTAAGATATTGTTCTAGATCATTCGTCTATTTAAAACCCAATTCGCTACTTAAATAGTGTGTCACCGATTGTGGGATATTTTTGAAAAAAAAAACATCGAGATTTGTCTTGACTGACGCGTTGTCCTGAAACAGCACAAAAGGTATTTAAAGTGTCCTAAATTATGTACACTTGATTAATAAAAGCTTCAGAGAAAAGAATGAGATCATCAGCAAAGAACAAATGAGAAAGAAGGGGTCCATTTCGGCTTAATTTAATAGGCTGCCATCATCCTTGTGTCACTGATTTGGTAATTGAGTGACCTAGTCTTTCCATACACAAGACAAAGAGGTAAGACGATAGGAGGTCACCCTGTCGAATACCTCTGGTAGGACTCAAAGCGTCGCTGAAGTGCCCATTCCAATTCACTTGCATGGAGACCCAGGAAATGCACTTTAGAATAAGATTGATCAGAGAGTCAGGAATGCCAATGTTGGTTAGTGTATCTTTGATGAAATCCCAAGACAACCTATCATAAGCCTTTTCAAAATCCACCTTAATAACCATTATCCCTCTCTGTCCAGTTTTCCTTTTCATTGTGTAGATGACTTCTTGGGCAATAATAATATTATCAATAATCAATCGTCCTGGAACAAAACTGCTTTGGGTTGGAGCTACCAGATCATCTAGGTAAGGTTTAAGCTGATTAACAATGATCTTGGTAACAGCTTTGTAGATTACAGAACAAAACACAATTGGCCTGAACTGAGTAATCGACGTGGGTAATGAAATCTTTCGTATAAGAACCATAATGGCATGATTCAGTTCAGATTCTCAAGCTTTATGTCGAAAAATTCTATGTATAAAGAGTATCAGAGAAGGTCCAACTATGTCCCATTGTGATTGGTATAATAAAGTGGTAAAGCCATCAAAGCCTGGAGCCATATTAAAGAAATCTGTCTTGATTTCTTCAGGATCAAGTGGACAGTCCAGATCAGATATTGCTTGGTGAGATAGGGGAGGAAAGAGATCATTGATCTGACGATCTGTAAGAGGCTGTATTTCGGCCGTATAGAGATTCTCAAGGAAATTCTTCACTATTCTTTTGATGCTCGTTGTATCCGATCCCACGCATCCACGTTCGTCCTTCAAAAAAATAACCCTCGCGTGCCATTGTTTGGCAATTGTAATTGCGTGATGGTACTTTGTATTCCTATCACCCTGGCCTAACCATTGACTTATTGATCGTTGGTGCCAGTAGAGTTCTTTCTGATAGAGGACTTTTTCCATTTCAGCCCGTAGATAATCCTCTAGCACTCGGAGAGAAGTCGAGTATTCGCCTTCTAGTTTTTTTTAATGCCTTCGAGTCTTGCCACGAGTCTTTTTTCGTTGGAATTCTAGTAGTAGAGTTCCAATGTTGTAATTGTTTCGAAAGATTTCTGATCGCTCCACTAAAATCAGATATGGTGGGGTTCCAATGATCAGTTATAAATTGGCCAAAGCATTCATGAGTCAACTAAGCTGACTGAAAGCTAAAGGGCTTATTTGATGGAGGTGAATGTGTGCGATGTTTTAGTGTGACTCAAAGAGGGCTATGGTCTGATTTCAGGAAGGGTAAGTGAGTAATTATTGTGTTTGGAAAAGCAGATTGCCAAGAATTATAGCAGAACAGACGGTCTAATTTGGTGAGAATTTTTCCTCTCTGTCATGTGAATCTTGGCCCTAAAAATCCAAGATCCTGAAGATGACAACATTGCACACAGTCTCGAAACTGTGAAATGACGATAGGTTAGAGTTGAGAACCTCCACATTTATCATTCCTCTCCAGCTTGGCATTGAAGGCCCCGCTCAAAAGCTATGGTTTAGAGGTAACCCTAACAATTGTACGCAGATATGTACATAAAAAATGTTGTAAAGAGTACATAGGGCTAGCATAAATGGCAGTGAAGTCAAAAGACAATTTGTCTCATTCAATATTAGCATGCACAAATTTCCAGTGAGTTATCATAATTCAGACCAAAATTTCATCTTTCCATAATAACCAAATACCACCCAAATAGCCTTCTACTTCCACCCGGAAAGAGTGTGCAAAACCCAAACTTCTAATAACCTTCATCGCTCTAACCCCACTTATTCGTGGCTTAACGAAAACAATAAGTAAAGGTTTATGAATCCAAATGTAGTTTTTAATGATGGGCTTGAAAGTCCTACCTCCATCCCCTTGACAGTTCCAAAAGAATATCGACATAAATAACATCAGAATAAGAGGTACACACAGTTAAGCTTGGGGGTTGACTGAGTTATCAGCAGCACTCGACACTAGTTTGTAATGTGTATCTATGGAGTCTCATCCTTTTGAGTATCGGAATCAAAGGTGGATTCAGTTTCAGACGTCGATTCCTTTTCAGGGTCAGGTGGTCTCGATGGGGGTAACATGTGTTTTTTACTTGACGATGTCGATGCAGTATTAAGATAGTTGTTATGCAGATCCTCTTCCATGTCCCCGCAACCCCTTTCCTCTTGTATGGGCAGAATAATAGCTTGATCTGGTATTATTATATCTGTATGTGAGGGGGTCGAGATGGCCACGTGGTGAGTTATGATTCGTTGGTTCTCTGTTGACTTCTGCTTTGAGACAGCCGAGGGTCTCTTTTGACTTGAGTGGGCCATAGTGTTTAGCTGAGTGGGTGCGTGTTGTTTCCCACTTGGACTCTGGTTATTAGTCCTAACTTGTCAATTAAACAATTGTCTTTTGGTCCTATAGTCACTATTCGTCATTTGTTTCTTGGATTGCGCTTGAGCTTGGTTCATAACCAGCGTAAGATTGTTTTCTCGTTGTTGATTCTCCTCATCAAGTTAAAGGTGATCGGGTATGGGTTCCAATGGCTCGTTTTCTATCAGGATCGTATACCTCGAGCCTCTCAACCCCACGTGGTTGGAACTGTTCTTCCTGTTGCTTCTTTGTGTCATTGGATTGCTTGTCGACCGGCGAGTGCGGCGTTACACTTGTGTCCATGGCCCGTAGACCTCCTTCCAAAGGCTGCCTGTGGACGATTCACCTTGTTTTGTTGGTAGGATGGTCGGCCCCTTACCTCCAATGATGGCCTCTGGTTGTGGATGTTAGGTCGGTCGTGTGGGACAAGCCATGGCTCCATGTCTAACCATCCCACAGGAGCAACAAATTTGGAGCAAACCCTCATATGCCACTTTGATGGTTTCGCCATCTAGCTCGACTATAGAACGGAGGGGGGAGCTGATGTCAATGTCGATGGCAACCTTAGCGAATTTGCCCCTTTATGATTGTTGGGTGTTGTCATCGATTTTGACCGTGCATCCTACCAAATTTCCTAGGGCTTTGAGAATCGAAGGATGGTACCTGGCGACTGAGAGTTCGGGGAAGTGAACCCAAGCAACCACATGGGTAATTTTTCTAGTAGATGGGCGAAATTCCGAATGCCATGGTTGGATGGAGAGAATGTGACCGGAGATTACCCACGACCCTGTGTGAGTGCTTGTAGATAGTCTTCCTCCTCCACAAAATTGATCGGGTAAAAGTCGTTGTCGATATCGACAATTTTCATAAGACCCTTCGGTTTCCACATATGGATCAAACGTGATTTGAGTAGGTTAAATCTCAGTTTCCTTCCTAACAATTTAATCACAACAGCTTTTTCCCATAATTTATCAAGTTTGCCTCTGAATGTGTTGGATAATTCAATACCTATGTCGAATTCTCCTTGTACCATAGTAATGTCTCCCTCAGTGATCTCTATAGGATCCTTTTCCGACCATCCCAATTCCTTTACTCCATTTCCAGGGTCTAATTGGCCGGTGACTACCACACAATAATTGGGTTGGTTGCTATGTGGAGCAGGTGCGGGAGGAGGAGGGTCTGCATCTCGTTCACGAATGCGAACTTTTTTGCAGTATGACCATCGTAGTCAGTTGAGTTGAGAGCGGTTTGAGAAGCCACATGAACCATTACAAACATGTGCTTATTTCGGTGGCAGTAGCCATCCAACTTGGATGGGCTTGGTCCGAAATTCTGTGTTCAGTGCCGGACTCGATTCAAAATTTGATCAGATTCAAAGCTTTAAGTTCGAAATTGATCAAGATAGGTTAACTTTGAGTCGAGTTTCATAATTATTGTCACTTATAAATATAAATAATTCAAATAATAAAATAAAATAAATATTATTTAATTCTAAATTAAAATTTAATTATTTAATATTCTATCTACCGTCGTTGAAACAACAATGCTTTGTTATGAAGCCATGCCTAGATAAGGCAAGAGAGATGTAAGTTACTTGTTATACTTGGGACAAGAGTAGGGTATATGAGACTGCTTCATCCAATCATATGTGTCATCCACTAGTGTTTTCTCAGTCTAGACATGTCAACTTTCTTCCTACAAGAACTCTTCATGTCCACTTTGAAGAAGAGATTTGAGTTTTAAAAATACATTTTTGAGGAAAATGCAGGCTTAGGCTACTCATTGCAAGTGAACATTGATGACTTTACTGATCTTTCTCCATCAATTTGTTTAAACATTCTTTCCAATCTGAAACCTTCTCTTCTCCATTCACCACCTATTGTCCAAAAGAAGAAGTGACCATTAATGGATATGTTACCTAGAAGAAGAAATAGTGACCAAAGAAATCTTTACATGGATTCTCAAGTTTACTCTAATCCTTAAGTGATCGGGTTCAAACTCGGGTTGGAATATGAAGTCCGTGCTCAGCCTAGCCTATTATCATGCTTAAAAAAGAGATGAAGAGGATATTATTGCATATTGAGTCTCACTAACCTCAAATACATATCCTGTCTGTGGGACTACATCAAGAGCTGCCACACAAACGAAAGCAGCATCTTCTTTGCTTAGACTTCCCTTGTCAGCACTACCCTGCCATAAGGAGAGCTGCACATGTTATTACTTCTGAGGTGAAAAAATCAAAGCTATAATGAACTGTCCAAATACTTGGGAACTTGAAATGGAAACTCAGGTGAATAACGCAAAACCTGATGTTTAGATTTAGAGATCTTAAAATGACTAATTTTGTTTCTACCATCAACCAATGAAAGCATCCTCCTCATGCAGCAGATTTCTTTTTTGATAGTTTGTAAAGAGTTAGGATACATGGATGACAAACGTTTGATGGTGCTTGCAACGGGTCGGAAAGGTCCGAGCACCCAAGTCCAAACCTGAGCACGGTCAAGTTCAAATCCACCCTTGAACCCTCTAGGACCGGAATACCCAAGACCTAACCCGATCAAACCGGGCTTACCCTCTAATGGAAGTTAACATTAAGTATAGGAAACAATCAAATATGTATAAACACCTTTTCAAAGGAGAAACCTTGTGTTCCACCAGGAGTATTTTGCAGCAAGCCACACCTTATGATGGTATAAGGAATTCCAGAGGCCATAAGTGTTGACTCATCTTGCTCTGCCATTTTTCTTGCATCGTTTCTCATCAAAGCTTGAATTCCGCTGCTACCTCTATAAACAGATAACTGCAGCCTTATCAAACCACAAAGTACGAACATCACTGAGCAGCAGCTTTCCTGGAATTTGACCTGATCAGAGGGAAAGTGATTACCTGGGACAAGAGTATTATGTGCTGTATACCTTTCAAGTTCCCAACAACAGTAGACAGGAAGCCTTCCTGTTAGATTAAAAAAGAGAGACCCCAGTTATACATCTGACTTCCTTATTACCAATTATGGATCTTGCAGATATCAGAAGCAAATTTTGGAACTTGTAGTTTTAAAGCCTCAAATCTTTCATAAAACAGGTTTGGTATCAGGAACCATCATTTAAAACTGAAGGTGGAGAAAGGCTATAACACAAAAAGTATGCAGAAAGACATACATTTGGGCAGATTATCACACGAACACCTCTGAGACCTTTCTTCAGGAATGACTTGTCACTTGAGTCTGCAGACACTGCCTGTACAAGAGGGAAAGAAGAACAAGACCTTTAATTGCCGTGGTCCAGACCGTTACTGCAATTTGTTGCAGTCGCTCCCGTAATCTGTAATTTAAAACCTTGGCCATGTAAGAACTAGATTGGATAAATGTAAGGTCACCGACCTCAACATAATCGCCAAAGGATTCCATGGCAGCCCGCTTGTTGCTCACCATTGCTTTGATTCGCACTCTTTTGACAATTAATGACAGTATCACCATCTAGAATGGACTAAAGATGGAGCAACTCAGATTGATCGCAATTTGATCACAGGAAAAGAAACTACATAATCAGAATTTATAATTCAAAATGAACTTAATCTATGGAGAATTTCACATACTACAGGAAGCAAAATTACTTGGCTAAGAGGGGATACACACACCTGACCAATCTCGCTATCTCCATTTGTGACAAGAACTGCATCCCTTGGTTCTGTTTTAAAAAGAACAGTTCAAATTTCATCGAAAACATTCAGAGCAATTTGAATGAACAAACAAACTTCTATACCAATGACCTGAAGATTCATCTTCGTCTTCATTACCACCAGTTTCATCTTTCTCAAGCAAATCAGGCGCCCCATACCATTTCCTTAACTTGGGACCCCCTACAATTGAAATAAGTGACAAACATCATTAAATTTTCCGAATGAGCTAAAAGGTCATCAACCTATTCATCCAATCTTGGCCTACAGAAACCAAAATGATACATACACAAAATAGACAGAGAGCTGCAGAACTATTTCTACTACATTATTGGCCCCAATACTTGCATATTTAACTTGCTGAAGCAAATACAGGAGGAGATAACGAATGGGCAACGATTGTAGATCCAAATGGAGTGCTAACCTTCAATGTAGTCGAGAATTTGATCCATAAAGCTTAGCTTCTTCTTAGCTGAGCATCGAACGAGAGCACGCTGCTCCCTTTTGATAATGAGAGAGTGATTTAATAATGATTTGAATAGACTCTGAGAAGGGGAAAGCAAACAATTTTGGCCAAGGAGAGGAGGTTGAGGAAGAGTGGCAGCCATTGATAATCCTGGAACTTGTGTTTCTGTGTGTTTGTTTCCTTATCCAACCGTTTAATTCTCGCTAAGGTTGGTAACTATATTTGTGGCAACATAGGCAAGTAAAAGGCTGTTCTTTTTTACCAAGTTCGTTGTATTATTATGCAAAGTTTGGTCTTCTCCCTAGAAACCAAGGCCAGTGAATAGAGAGAAGTTGAGATGAACAAAAGAGAAGTTGAGATTGAAGAAGTAATCTCATTAATTGAACGAATGAGCTCAAACAATTATTTTTACAGTGAAAGGCAAAATAGACTAAAAGCTAACTATGGTTTGACTGTAGTTTGTGACTAAAGTAACTATGGTTACAAGTAAGCTAACTATAGTTAATAATAAATAACTATAGTTTACATCCTCCCCTCAAGGTGAAGCTAGTGGAAGTCGAAACAGATTCAACTTGAAAACTAATTTGTGAAATTGAGGAGCAGAGAGGGACTTTGTGAGAAGATCAGCGACTTGAAGATGGGAAGGAACATGCAAAGGTAAAATCAACCCTTCTTTGTACTTGTCCCTCACAAGATGACAGTCAATTTCCAGATGCTTCGTATGCTTATGGAACACTGGATTCTGTGTGATTTGGATAGCAGCTTGGTTGTCACACCAGAGAGGAAAAGGTAGAGAACTAGAAACGTGCAAATCATGAAGTAAATAAGTGATCCACTGAATTTCACAAACAGTAGAACCAAGAGCACGATATTCCGCTTCTGCAGATGAGCGAGAGACAGTGTTTTGTTTCTTGGACCTTCAAGAAATCAAAGCAGAACTTAAGAAAATACAATAACCAGAAACAGATCGTCTGGTGTCTCTACACCCAACCCAATCCGCATCACTGTATGCTTCAAGTTTCAAATTATTCTGAGCAGAGTAAAACAAACCTATAGCGGGGCAACCCTTCAAATATCGCAATAGATATAAAGTAGCTTGCCAATGAGTATCTCGCGGATGTTGAACAAACTGACTGAGTTGATGAACAGAATGAGTAATATCTGGTCGTGTGAAGTTTAAGTACAATAATCTGCCCACCAATTGTCGATAAGGAGAAGGATCAGCTAACAATGTACCCGAATCTGCTGTTAAAACCATACCTTTTTGCATAGGAGTAGCAGCAGCCTTACAACCCGTTAAACCAACTGTAAAAATCAGACCCAAAATATACTTACGTTGGCTGATGTAGATACCATCAGGGGATCTCGCAATTTCTAACCCATGAAAGTACTTAGCAAAACCAAGATCTTTAATTGTGAAGGCAGAATCTAATGAAGATTTCACCTTTGCAATAAGGTCATCAGAATTGCCTTTACACAATGAGAACTAAGAAAATACCTTGAGAGTTATACGTAAACAAACAATTATTAGCCTTTGACTGACAAACACCAAGTTTGGCGAGATGGCTGGTAAATTCAACATTCCACTGCCTTGAAGCTTGTTTTAACCCGTAGAGAGACCTAATCTATAGACTTGTCCCTTTTTAGCCTTGTCATAACCATCCGGAGGAATCATATAGAGCTCTTCATTAATATAACCATGCAAGAATGCATTATTTATGTCCAATTGACATAATGGCCAACAAAAAACGGCAGTAAGAGCAAGAAGTACGCGGACTGTTACTATTTTAGCCACGGGAGATAAACTCTCTATATAATCTTCACCCTCCACTTGAGCAAACCCCTTTGCCACTAATCTTGCCTTGTACCTATCGATACTACCATTAGGTTTCAACTTCAGTTTGTAAACCCATTTAGAGCCAATAGCCTTCTTTCCTGGAGGAAGGTCAGTCAACTCCCACGTATGATTCTTTTCCAAAGCATTAACTTCTGTCTTCATAGCTGTCACCCAATTTGAATCATGCTTGGCGTCATGATAGAATTTTGGTTCTTCAACATGCTGAAGTTTGGCCAAAAACGCCACATGAGTATCACTAAAACAAGAGTGTGTGACAAAGGGATAGGCCGGATTTGGAAGCACAAAAGAAGAAACTGGAGTAGAGACAGGATCAGTCATAAGAACATTAGAAACAAAATCAGAAATCCAAACAAGTTGATGCCTAGGTCGTGTGCTTATTCTAGACTCGACCTCAGTAGAAATAGGAATAGCTGGGGCGATAACATCTTCAGAAAAGTCCTCCGTAATAGATGTCGTAGGGGGAACAACATCCGCAACTGAAGTGACTGGAGAAGGAGAATTAATAATGGAATCGTCAGACAAACGAGCAGGCTTTGGCAGGGAACAAGAAGACGCATCATGATCCTTTTGAGAAAACAGAGACTTGCCAAACGGAAAAACTCCTTCATGAAAAAATGCATCTCTGCTGATGATAATATGTTGGGTAGCAGTATTGTATCATTTGTATGCTTTCATTCCTGGATAATGACCAAGAAAAACACAAGGAACAGACCTCGGGGCAAATTTGTCCTTATGAGGGTGAACATCTGTAGCATAAACCAAACAACCAAACACCTTTAATAAACTATAATCAGGTGATTTATAAAACAGTACCTCAAAACGAGATTTCCAGTCTAGAATTTTCGTTGGGAGTGTATGTTAATGATAAAGGTAGCATGTAATAAAGCTTCTCCCCAAAATCGAGTTGGCATAGAAGACTAAAACAACAACGATCTAGCAACTTGAAGGAGACGTCGATGCTTTCTTTCAACGACGTCGTTCTATTGAGGCGTGTAAATACAACTTCTTTGATGATGTGTACCAAGAAAAGTGAGAGGGTCTTGAACTTGATGACTAAGAAATTCTGAGCCATTATATGTTCTAATAGATTTCACTGTCACATTAAATTGATTAGTGACCATGTGAAAGAACTTTTTCAAGTGCTGGAAAACTTGACTCTTATGTTGCATGAGAAATGTCCACACACACCGGCTAAAATCATCGACAATTGTGAGGAAATAATATGCACCAGTAATAGATTTTTGCTTGTACAGGCCCCATATGTCTAGATGAAGCTACTCAAAAATGGATTGGATACGTATAGCACTAACAGGAAATGGAGTTCTTGTTTGCTTTGCCAAAGGACACACAGCACAATGTTCACTAACAAAACCTTTCTGGTCAAAAAATGGTAAATGATCCAACACCACATCACTTGGATGACCAAGTCTGAAATGTCATTTTGGAATAAAAACCACAATTTTATTCATATTTGTATCCATATAAGAATTTGAGGTATTCTCAACAGTACAAACTGAATCATTCAAGTGAAAATGTTGTAACATGGTGGAGGAACAAGGATAAGAAGAAAATAAGGACAATGAAGGATCTATGGGATGGTTATTGATAAAAGGTTGAGAAAAAGATTGTTTATCAAGAATGTACAGACTTCCAGCAACTTTGCCAACAGCAAGGACCTTCTTACTCTTCAGGTCCTGCAAAATGCAAAACTTAGCATAAAAGGTGAAGTAAACAAGATTTGTTTTAACTAACTTGTTTACTGAAAGTAAGTTATGGCGAAATGAAGGTAAATGTAAGGTTTCGGTAAGGATAAGATGTTTATGTAAAATAACTCGGCCAATCTCAGTAACTTTTGTAACTCGTCCATCTGGTAAATGAACAAAGGTGGCCACAATCAAAGTAGTCAATTGTCAAAGAGCAGTGAATTTGTATAAATATGACTCGATGCTCCCGTATCCACAATCCAACAATCAGAAGGAGCAAAAAGTGGAGGCAAGTTACTTGCCATACCTGCAAAGTTATCAAGATGAGCAAAATTCACATGACAATCATCAATCTATTTTCCTCTCATCAATTTGGCCCTTTCCTGCCGTATCAGATCAGTAACCCATTGCTTATCATCAACATAATGTTCTTTGATTGGAGTTTCAGCAAAATTAACATGAGCTTTCCAACCACTATTCTTGGCCTTCTTATTCTTAAGATCTTTCCACCAGTCCGAATAACCATGCAATTTGAAGCATGTATCCTTTAGATGACCAGTATTCTTGCAAAAATCACAAACTCTGTCATCCTTGTTATCCTTCTTTTTAGAGTGTCCCTTGGACTTATCGACAGTTGTAACGAACAGTGCATTGTGGTCTATGACTTCACCGAAATGCCTTTGAACATCCCTCTGAGCTTCAATAGTCTGAATCATAAAGTATGCTTTATTTACTAGAGGAATAGGATCAAGCATTAACATCTAGTTCTTGACCGCTTCATAAGTCTCATTCAAGCCCATTAAAAATTGCATGAGTCTCTTGAAATCATCCATTTCTGACAGTCTTTTATTCACACTGCATGTGCATTTTCCACAATCACAGTAAGGCAAAGGTCGAAGTCGACTGATATTATCCC
>JANJEY010000005.1:5457569-5470082 GCA_024703695.1 Erythroxylum cataractarum | reverse complement strand
GAGAAGTTGAGATGAACAGAGAGAAGTTGAGATTGAAGAAGTAATCTCATTAATTGAACGAATGAGCTCAAACAATTATTTATAAAGTGAAAGGCAAAATAGACTAAAAGCTAACTATGGTTTGACTGTGGTTTGTGACTAAAGTAACTATGGTTACAAGTAAGTTAACTATAGTTAATAATAAATAACTATAGTTTACACCCAGCTCGAGTTCAAAAGCTTCCGTGAAGCTCGAAGTTATGGGATTTAAATAAAGGGAGTTGAACTCAGTCTTGAATCCACTCGAGTTCCAAATTAGGATGGTAATGACCATTCTGGTCGACGATGGCTTAACAGAGTTATATAGTTAAAGAGATGATATTTTGATTTTGAAATTTATAACTTTAAATTATAGGGTTAATTATTAAAATGATTTAAATTTCGTCAATTTTTCAATTATAGCTTAAACTTTTAAAAGTATTAATAAAATATCCAAACTTTTTTTTTAATTTTAGCCAAAACTTTAAAAAGTGACAATAAAATACTAAAATTTTCAATTTTCTTGAATTATAGTCCCACGTTATCTGTTGATTTCCAGATGTCCTCAACCCTTTTTTTTGTTTGTTTTTATGACGTTCCAAACTAATTTTACATTACAACATACTATACCAATAAATTTTTCGTTTTTAGTTTGTTTTCTTGATATCCTTAGTATGAGGGTGACGAGGCTGCGTAATATGAAAATCGAAGGATGAGGACGTCATGAGAATAAACTAAAAACAAAGGAAAAAACTGAAATCAAAGTGTAAGATCGTCGAGACTGTGTAATCTAATTTAGGTCAGTTTTAAACAACAATGTCATTTTAATTATGTGATTAAACAACATCGTTTCATTGATTTTCATTTATAGTGTTAATTTTGGTTGACGTGTATTAATAGTTCAGGTTTTCTGAAATATGTGATAGGTTACATCAGCAAACTTAACAGAAACATTAACGTAGGGTTAGAATTAAAAATAAATACAAATTTGAGCCTTTTATTGCTACTGTTTGAAGTTTGGGATAGATTTGAAATTTGAAAATTTAAACATTTTATTGTTACTTTTTAAATTTTGAGTTATAATTAAAAAATTCAAAAATTTGAGTTTTTTTAACTAATCCAAAATTGTATTGTTTTACATAGTTAAATTAAAAATGCAGGATCTAAAACTTAATTACTTCAAATTTAAGTTATTAACTTCATACCTAGTTAAAATTATTATATTTATTCTAAATATATCCAAAAAGTCTTAAACGTCAATTAAATTTAGACTTTTTTTATCACAATTAATGTTTATATCAATTTATTAAAAATATAAATTTCATAATAGTTATATATGAAGATTTTATTTTCATAATAAGTTTGTATACTTATTCATTCGAATTTCGAGCTAAATCTTTTCTTTTAATTGTGAATTTCAAATCAAACTGAATCAAATCAACGTATATTGAAATATTTTTATCATCCCTATTTTAATAAAATAATTTTTTTTTGGATATAAAGGAGGCCACACTGCTTACATCAGGGAGGACATCCCATGCAAATCATGTAAAAGAAAACTAAGACACCCAAGAGGAGGTGTTTGTAACCTATGAAAGCCTGGACTATAAGAAGCTGCAAACTTAGAAAGCCAATCAGCACACTGATTCCCTTCCCTTGGTACATGCCAGATACGAACTTGCCAGTCTCTATGAAGAAGCTGCATAACGCCCATTAATAAGGAATTTCCGTCAAGTCTTATCGACGTCGAAGAGGATAATATATTGATCACCACAAGAGAGTCCACTTCAAGCTCAACCCTTCGATAACCCAAATCCCAAGCGAGGGACAACCCTGAAAAGACACCCCAAAGCTCTGCATCTATAGAGGAACAACAACCAATATTATGGACAAAGCCACCCAACCAAGCACCAGTTGAGTCTCTGAGTAAACCCCCAGCAGTAGCTGCCCGGAGGGAGGATGGCACAGCTCCATCCGAATTTAACTTCACCCACCCTTGTCTAGGGCAGGACCATCGAACTGAAGAGCGGTCAACTGGGCCATCATGGACTCTGTTATGAACAACCATAGCCTTTGCATAGCCGCGTATAAACTCCAACACCACCAAGGACCCCGACGTTGGCCACGTGAAGTCGTTATCAAACAAACTCTTATTTCGCCAGAACCAAAGAAACCAACAAGCTGTCCCAAATATATCTGTCCAAGTTAACCCATTAACTTGCTTAGTACTCCGAAGGTTATCACTAACCCAGTCAATAAGAGGCAGACTGAAGAACGCCATCGAAGGATAAGTAGAAGAAAACGAGTGCCAAAGACATCGAGCCCTTGGACAATCTCGAAACACATGTAAACAAGTCTCCACCAGGCCACAATGAGCGCACTTATCATCAGTTGAAATCTTCCTAATTAACCTCTGATGGTTAGTTAACAGTTTATCTTTAGAGAGAAGCCAAAGAAAAGAACGAATACGTTGTGGTCCAGGCCATTTCCAAATAATGTCCCAAAACCCCAGCCGATTGTGTTCCGCATAGCCTTCAATACAAGCATAGGCAGAAGCTGTTGAGAACCTCCCACTATCCGAAAGGCCCCACACCAATTTGTCATTTTGAAATTCCTCTCGAGGAGGCAAGATACCTGCGATAGTCATACAGACAGAAGAAGGCAAAAAACTCTGAAATTCTTGCCACTTCCAGCCCCCATTCATGTCCACATAATCTCGTACCTTTGCGATGGGAATGTTCCTGAGGAACCAAGGAGCTGGCTATGGAGATAAGAGGTCCCCAATCGCCAGCCCATGAGTCCAACCAAAATTTAACAGTAGCGCCATCTCCCACACGCCATTTAACTCCTTCAAGAACAAACTTCCAAGTTGCTGCAATACCACGCCAAACCGAAGAGGATCCAACAGAGCCCAAAGAAGAAGAAATATTACCTCTATCAAACTTATATTTTGAGCAAAGCACACGGACCCATAATGTATCCGGGTTGGACAATAACATCCAGCCTAGTTTAGTCAAAAGTGCATCATTATTGGCGCGGACTCTTCGGAGACCCAATCCACCCATATGCTTTGGCTGGCAAACTGTCTCCCAATTAACCAAACTAATCCTCCGCTGACCTTCCTTGGAGCCCCATAGAAAGTTCCTCATAACTCTCTCAAGATCGTCACAAAGCTGGCGAGGTAACCGAACAGTCTGCATAGTATACACGGGCAAAGCAGCGAGGACTGATTGAGTTAAAGTTATCCTCCCCGCCAAAGATAAATGACGAGCCATCCAGCCTGACAGCCTCGCCTAAGCTCTATCCACAATATGCTGATAATTCGATCTTGAAGTCCGTTCATGAATCAATGGAACTCCAAGATATTTACCCCAATGAGTAGTAATCTGAAAACCCAACTATTGGCTGAGAGCTGTGGCATGCGAGCGAGAAACATTCGGAGAAAAATAGCATCTAGTCTTTGCCTTACTAACTCTCTGCCCTGAAGCCAAACAGAAAGAATTAAGAACATCCTGGATCACCTGAACCTGCTCCTCAGAAGCTTCAGCAAAAAGAATGAGATCATCGGCAAAGAATAATCGGGAAAGCAATGGACCCTCCCTATTTAAACGAATGGGATGCCATCTTCCCTGGTCCACCTCCCTATCAATTAAGTGTCCCAATCTCTCCATACATAACACAAACAGATAAGGGGATATGGGATCACCTTGTCTAATACCCCGAGTCGGTGAAAAGCTAGCAGAAAGGTTGCCATTCCAATTAACACGCATAGAGACCGAGGAGACACATTTCATAATGAGCTCAACCATAGGCTCAGGAAACCCAATATCCTTAAGAGTATCATGAATAAAATCCCATCTCAGACGATCATATGCTTTTTCAAGATCAACTTTGATAGCTAGCCACCCTTTCCTCCCTTTCTTCTTCCGCATAGAATGAATCACCTCTTGTGCTATAATAATATTATCTGTAATTAGCCGGCCTGGAACAAAACTACATTGAGTGGGGCCAACCAGAGTATCCAAATACGGTTTCAGTTGATTCACCATAATTTTGGTCACAAGCTTATACAAAACTAAGCACAAACTGATAGGCCGAAATTGCAAAATACAAGTCGGGGAGTCCACTTTCGGAATAAGTACCAAAATGGTATGATTAAGAGCAGCCTCCCAAATCTCCCCACGGAAGAGTCGTTGAATGAAGGTAGTAACTGAGGACCCAACAGTATCCCACTGCCTTTGAAAAAATAAAGCATGGAATCCATCAAACCCAGGGGCTTTATTAGGATTCATCTCAAATATGGTTGTTTTTACTTCCTCTGGATGCACAAATGAATTGAAACTGGACATAGCATCTGGAGGAAGAAGAGGAAATGCACCTGAAATCAAAAATTGGCCCTGTAGACCCCCATCATCAGAAAAGAGTTTCACAAAATAATCCGTAACTAAAGACGAAATGGCCGCTGCATCAAACATAAAGTTGCCATGAACGTCCTTCAAACGTGCCACTCTAACTTTCCTCCTCTTAGCCATAGTAACTGAATGATAGTATTTGGTATTTCTATCTCCATGGGCCATCCACTGACTGCGAGATTTCTGATGCCAAAATATTTCTTCTTCACACAAAACCTGCATAAGCTCAAAGCGAAGAACTTTCTCTAACTCTATTAAGGAATCCGTTTTGTCATCCTCAAGAGCCCTCTGAATACCACTCAACCGAGCCAACAAACGCTTTTTACGATGAAATATATTTCCAAAATCAGATTTATTCCACTGACACAGCTTGCCAGCGAAAGTCTTCAAAGAGCCGCAAAAATCAGATAAATTCGGGTCCCAATTCTCTTTAGCAAAATTCTTAAAATTTTCATTCGCCAGCCATGCAGCTTGAAAACGAAACTCCCTATTCACAGCCCCTCGTCCACCGCTCCAGCCCAAATCAACCAATAAAGGTCGATGGTCAGAACCAAGGAATGGTAGATGGTGTACAATTGCGTTTGGAAAAATTTCCTGCCAACGAGAAGAGCATAAGACCCTATCAATTCGAGCTTGCAATGGTCCTCTCTTCCACGTGAATTTTGGCCCAGTAAACCTTAGGTCCTGTAAACAACAAGAATGAACACAATCCACAAAAGCTTTGCTCACCACCGCTCTGGAAGAAGTACCTCCCCTCCTATCAGAATTATCCAATTTTGCATTGAAATCACCCCCAACCAGCCAGTCTTGAGCTGACCGTCTAGCAAGCTTCTTCAAGTTTTGCCATAAAAATTTCTGCAATTGGTACTGAGGACTTGCATAAACTGCAGTGAAATAAAAGGTGAAACCTGATATTGTAACATGTGTATGAATAAACTGTCGATGTGCTATCAACACAGACACCACAACACTCTCACGCCAAAGGAGCCATATGCCACCAGCAAAACCGTCAGCTTCAACACGGTATGAGAAATCAAAACCCAAACTACGTGTAACTGCATTAGCCCGTTGTCCACTTATTCTCGTTTCAACTAAAACAAGTAGAAAGGGATTATGAATCTTAACATAATTCTTCAAAATAGGCTGGAAAGACTCTCCCCCAGCTCCTTGACAATTCCAAATGAATATTGACATATAAATTAATAGGTACTGAAGCAAGCCATAATCCTTAAGCTCGATTGTGGGTGTTATTACCACCTCCATCGCCACAAGCACTTAGACCAAGAGTCTGTGGTACCACTTCAGCACTCAAACTCTGGTTCTCTACATCTTCAACCATTAAATCATTATCGACAATTTGGTCCGGAGGTTTCGATGGAGGAATAATAAATGTACCGAGACCAGGTAACCCCGTAGTTGCAACAAAGCCGTCCACCTCCTCAACTGGGTCCCCACAGTCCATATCATCTTCATCTCGTAATTGGAAGGATGGATCCTGACAAATCACTTGTTTGTGAGACGGGATAGTCACTGCCTGATGCCTTAAAATATCCCGTTGTACAGGATGTTGCCTGGTTGAAGGTCCAGCAGGAGGGGAACGCCGAGTTTTAGTGGCATGAAGAGGAGCAAAAGAAAGCCCGCCAGCAACTGGAGCGGTTTTACAGACATCTTCCCTAAGCTTCGATTTAGGCCCTTTCTTTGTAAATCCCGAACCAACAGTTGCATTTCTGGCTTTGGCCACCATTAGGCCCAAATCAAGATTATACGCAGTACGTCCGCGTTGACCCGCTTCGCTTGTTAAAGTATGATCATTTTGAATCCCACAATTTTCGGTCTCATTCAAAACTGAAAAACCGTGATCCTTGCCCCTTATCAGGAAACATCGCACTCTGCAATGTCGAGCGATCCTGTCCTTTGAAATTAGGGCGCCTAGGACGGCGCTGGACTTGAATCCAAGGGCCATAAACGTCTTTCCCATTTGCAACCACAGATGCATGCCCATCCGGAGACTTAGCTTTGTCGATTGGCATGGCCCCTTGATCAACAACTGCGGCTACCTCTTGTCTAACGTCTGGTTGTTGCTCTTGTCCTCGTGTAGAGCAATGAAGCAAAACATGTCCAACCAGTCCACAATTGAGGCATATAGGAGGCAGGCTTTCGTAAGCTACTTTAATGTCTTCCCCGTCAAGTTCTATCCTGGACTTTAAAGGCTCCCCCAGATCAATATCGACTGCCACCCGGGCAAACTTTCCACGCTGAGAATTCATAGTATTGTCATCTATTTTCACCGTTTGCCCCACTAAATTCCCCAAAGCAGTCAGAATCATGGGGTGGTAACGTGATACAGGTAGTTCCGGGAACCTAACCCACACAACCACGCGGGAGACTTTACCTTGAGAAGGACGAAAACGAGAGTGCCATCGTTGAACAGACAAGGCATGCCCTAAAATCACCCAAGGGCCCTTCGTAAGAACATAAAGAAAATCTTCTTCTTCAACGAAATTTATCAGAAAAAAATCATTGTCCAGATCTACAATCTTCATAGGACCTATGAGATTCCACATTGATTGTAACCGCCACCTCAAGGTTTTAAACCCAATCCTTCTCCCAAGGAGCTTCACGACCACTGCCCGATCCCATTGTTCATCTAACCTGGCCTTAAAGCTAGTGGATAACGCAAGACCAATACCAAATTCTCCATTAACCAAAGATATGTCACCATCCTCAACAACGACAGGTACCGCATCTGGCCATTCCATAACCCAGTCTTCCTCCTCCACCCTAGGTTCGCCTGTCACTGCAGCGCTATAACTAGGTTTAGTGTGGTTAGGAGGCGGGTCCTCCGCTTTCTCACGTAATCTAACCTTCTTGGCTAGATGACCATGATGGTCGATTGAATTTTGATCACTTCTACCCGCCTCAGCATGTTTAGAGGAGTCCATAAATAATATATAATTTAACAGTTTGCTGTGATCTCTGTTTTTGTGTGACTCTCAATTCAATTATTTCTACATCAGTATGCGCTTGATAACAATTTTTTTATTACAAAGAAAAAAGACACAAAACAAAACTAACTAGTCGCTAGCTCTGAGTTACTGAACACTCTGCTGATTTTGAAAGAGGAGCTCCATAAGGGACCTGGGAGGTTCAGGGAGATAACGCATCCCTGGTTCGGTGTGAACAACGAGAGCTGTCAAGAAGTCTGCACACTAGTTCCCTTCTCGTGGCACGTGCTGGATCTAAACTTCCTAATCTCGTCTGAGTAAATTCTTGGTACCTGTCAACAAAGCACCGTTCTCAGTAAAATTAGGTCGCGACGAAGAAAGAATATTAATCACCTCTAGGGAGTCGGTTTCGACGATAACGCATCGATACCCCAAATCCCGAGCCAGAAAGAGTCCGGAATGTAGGCCCCAGAGTTCAGCAATTTGCGGGGATGCACGACCAATATGTTGGGTAAATCCACCGCACCATTGGCCGGTGCAGTCACGAACAAGACCCCTTGTGGTAGCAATGGACGATACGGGCATATAAGCTCTATCTGTGTTGAGTTTAACTCAGGGGTCCGATGGTTTTGACCAACTGATGAGGTGGCCTGTAGGGAGCTCTGGATCTGGAAATACACAGTTCTCCACTGCGCGGGCTTGGCCTATCCACTCAACGTAATTCAAAACAGGTCTCAACCCATTCTCTGGCCATGCGAAATCGGCATCAAAGAGGCTCTTGTTTCTCCAGGTCCAAAGCATCCAGCAGGCCACTCCAAAGATAGTAGCCCAGGAGCCGTGAGTGCTGTGAGGCGGAACCAGAAGATTAGATGTAACCCAAACAGTCACGTGGGAGTGAAAGAACTCTGTATTGCCCGGGCGCCTGGGGAGCTATCTCCAAAAGGCTAGAGCTCACGGACAATCACGGACGACGTGGAGAGTGGACTCTTCTTGGCCACAGAAAGAGCAACTGCTGTCCGTAGCGAGGTCACGGGCCATGCGTTGTTGGTCGGTTAGGAGCTTTTGGTTGCTCAGGAGCCACAGGAAAGCTTGGATCCTTTGAGGCCCCGCTCATTTTCATATTAGCGTCCACAGTCGAGCATGGGTATCTGTGGTGCGGCCTTCAATAACGTAATAGGCAGACGCGACCGAGAATCCGCCATGAGCAGCTGGACCCCACCACATTATATCCTCCGCCGAGCTGTCAGGGTGCAAACAAGGATCCGCCAGATCCATGCAAACCGAGGAAGGGAAGAAGTGGTGAAACAGATGCCAATTCCAGGACCCATCTGCATTTGTCATATCAGCAACTATCGCAAACAGGGAGGCATCGGGGATTGGAGTGGTGGCCACCCGGTATAGGGGGCCCACTCCTTCACCCAATCATCCAACCAGAAGTAGATGCGTGTCCTCGCCCCCAGTCGCCAACAGAGTCCTTGCCGGATGTAATGCCAGGTGGTGGATAGCCCCCTCCAGAAGCTTGAGGCGTTGCGCCTTGGAAGTATAAGGGGGTGCAGGTTTGGGGGGAGGCGATATTTAGCACTTACAACTCGAACCCATAAGGTGGAAGGTTGGGAAATCAGGGTCCAACTCAATTTAGTCAGCAAGGCATCATTAGTCGAGCGAATGCACTTCAGGCCTAAGCCACCCGCCTTTTTAGGTTGACAGACTGTCTCCTAGTTGACAAGGTGCATCGATCGTCGAGCTCCCACAGAGCCCCAGATAAAATTGCGCATGATTCGCTCTAGGTCATCACAGAGGCTCCTAGGTAGTCGCACAATTTGCATGGTGTAGATTGGGAGGGCTGCCAGAACCGATTAGGTTAAAGTAACCTGACCCGCTAGAGACAACTGGCTAGCGCGCCAACCAGCGAGCCTCTGTTGGGTGGCGTCCAGAATATATTGATAGGTGTGACGCGTGGTAAGCTCATGCAACAACGGGATGCCGAGGTATTTCCCCAAATTTTTCGTACTCTGAATATCCAAGGAATGCCAAATACGGTGAGCTACACTCGAAGGAACATTCTTGGAGAAAAAAATCATAGTTTTCGTCAAATTAACTGCTTGCCCAAATGCCTGACAAAAAGCTTCCAGAGTCCGAACAATAAGGTCAGCTTGGGGAACCGTAGCTTCAGCAAAAAGGACCAGGTCATCGGCAAAGAAAAGGTGGGATAGGGGAGGGCCTGAGGGACTGAGGAATAGGGGCCGCCAAAGGCCCTGGCTCACAGAGTGAGAAATAAGCTGGCTCAGACGTTCCATACACAAGACAAATAAATAAAGAGATATTGGGTCGCCCTGTCTGATGCCACACGAAGGCTTAAAAGTATCCAAGAGGGTTCCTTGCTAGTTCACCTGCATAGTCACAGTGGTAACACATTGCAGGATGACCCAAATGAGATTTTCAGGCAAACCTATGGCCTCTAAGGTACTTTGGATGAACTCCCAACTAAGCCGATCATAGGCTTTTTCCAGGTCAACTTTGATGGCAAAGTAGCCTTTCCTCCATTTCTTGCAGCGCATCGAATGGATAACTTCCTGGGCGATGATAATATTGTCGGTGATCTGGCAACCTGGAATAAAGCTGCATTAGGTCTCCTGGACCAACTGATTCAGATAAGGCTTTAGGCGGTTAACTACAACTTTGGAGATAATCTTGTACACGACATTGCAAAGACTGATCGGCCTAAACTGGGTAATGAATTTGGGAGACGGAGTTTTCGGGATTAGGATAAGAATGGTGTGATTGAACTCTTGTTCCCAACATTCCTTCCTAAACACCGCCCGAATGAACGCTGTCACTTTAGGACCAATACGACCCCATTGTTTGTAGAAGAATAAGGCATTGAAACCATCAAACCCCGGGGCCTTGGTTGGATTCTTGTCAAAAACTGCTTGCTTAATCTCAATGGGGTGGATGGGTCGGGCTAGCTCACAAAGAGCATCCTTCGAGAGAGGAGGGAACGTCGGTGAGAGCGGAAACCAAGAGGATGGTCCTGCCTCGGCTGTGTAAAACTGGACAAAAAAGTTGCGAGCTAGAGTAGCAAGTTGGGCTGGATCAGAGATACTAGCCCCTTGGGAATTAGTGAGGCTAGTAATCATGAGCTTTTTGCGCTTGGCTAGGGTAACAGTGTGATAGTACTTGGTATTCCGGTCAACCTTGGAGATCCAGTCGCACTTGGCTTTCTGATGCCAATAGATTTCCTCCTCACTAAGTACTTGCAGTAATTCACCACTCAAATGGTCTTCCAAAGCTAGCAGTTGGTCCTGATTAGTCGCGGTCATGGCTTTTTAGATGCCCTGTAGACGCGTAAGAAGGCGATGTTTGCAATGAAAGATATTGCCAAACTCATTACGGTTCCAATGCGCAAGGTGGTGGGCTAACCGAGTTAACGAAGTACTCAAATTTGCCCCAGCAGAATTCCAATGAATATCAACAAGGGTATCAAACCCCGGATGTGTGAGCCAGGCATTCTGGAACCGGAAACTCAGGGGGTGGGACTAACGAGGAGGACTAAGAAGGAATCGGATCAACAGAGGACGGTGGTCCGATCCGAGGAAAGGTAAGTGGGTATTGACCGTGTGAGGAAAATTGTGAAGCCATAAAGACACGGTCCAGTTGAGTCTGGACCATACCACAACGCCAAGTATGTTTGGAGCCCGCATAATCGAGGTCATGGAGATGTCTCCTATGGACCCACTTTTGAAAGTGTTTATAAACTATCCGTATAGTGCAAGCACCTTCCCGCTTATCAGCGAATTCCAATTTTGCATTAAAGTCACCTTCGATAAGCCACGGCTTCTGAACAGATCGGTCGAGCCACTCCAACACGGGCCAGAGATGATTCTGAATTGACGCTTGAGGACTGGAATAGATTGCGGTGAACTCAAAACAGAAGAGTCATAGGTAATGGTGGTATGAATGAATTGCCTATGCGCTAAATGGATTGTGAGATGAATCCCTTCTTTCCATAACAGCCAAATCCTACCCGAGAAACCGGTGGCTTTGACTCAGAAAGAAAAGTCATAACCCAAAGTTTTGATAACCTTCAAGGCTCGAGCTCCACTAATTCTAGGTTCCAGCAAAACTAAGACACCCGGATTATGACTTCTAATATAGTTATGCATGACAAGTCGAAAGTTAGCCCCTCCGACCCCTTGACAGTTTCAAATAAAGATAGACATAATTGAGATGATCTGGGAATTAAGGGGTCTCCGTACCTCCAATGGGAGCATCCGGAACCTCAGTATCCACTACATGCAAAGTCGGCGCCTCGGAGCTGTCCATCTGAGTCAGGGCAGCCGGCGGATCAGTACAGTTCTCCACGTTGCGAGTGTCTGTTGGTGGAGGGGATGGAGAAGGCCCAAGGTTGAGGGGCTCCTCCTGGGACTAAATGCCGTCATGCAGTGGGACCTGCTCTGGGGAGTTCAGGCCTCGGGCCGTCAGGAGTTGGGACTCACACACCATGTCGGTGTGGAAAGGAATTTCAACCACGACATGGTTTTCCTTGGTGTTGGGTTGAAAGATGAAGGGAGGGACTTGGACTGATGTTATAGCCTGGTCCCCACAGGCCTTAGATGAGGATGCCCGGGTCTGGTGTGGCGCTGGGCCTTTCGGACCAGTTGGCCCTTTCTTGGGTCTGGGGCCAGGCCCATGGGATTTAAAATGGAAGCTGTTGGGGGCTGGAGGGTCAGAGCCCATAAATTGGCCCAAGCTAGATTTCTGGCCCAGTCTCTTAGAGAAGGACGCACGTGAGGCCGCCTCTGCTTTTCCTGTCTGTGTCACCATCGCGTTAACGTCTATTAGGGCCACATATCTCGAGCTGGATTTTGGAGAGGACGTGTGGGAGCTAGGCTGGGAAGAAAGACGTTGGAGGCGCGCCTGCGGGGGTGACCGTTGGGAGGGAGTACGGCGCTTCCTTTGGACCTGGACCCAAGGTCTGAAGCTGGGGGAGACACCACTCCCTGCATCGACATCCGCCGCGGGAATATAATAGTTGGCAGCCTCTTGTGCAACTGTCTGGAGCTCCATGTACAGTTGAGAGAAGAAGGGAATATAACAGTTGGCAGCCTCTTGCTTTCCTCGACATGAGGGTAATCAAT
>JANJEY010000005.1:5399944-5452186 GCA_024703695.1 Erythroxylum cataractarum | reverse complement strand
AAAGATTCAAACTTGACGGGACATTGGTGAGACCATAAAAGTGTGATTTGGCAGAATCTGACAATAATCTAACCTCTCAATCTAAACCGTTCAACGCAAAGCATAAATTCATCACCACCGCCAGATCGTAGGGATACAAACCAAACATTTGTACCTTCTTCAGTTGTTCCACATCCACAGAAACTGGTACTTCGTATGTTGTGAGTTCTGACACCGTGATTCCAGGTTAGAAAGGAATCGTTTTCAGGTATGATTCTTAGCATAATTCAGCAAAAGTTATTACTTGGTTGTGCTTACAGTCTTATTTTATAGAAGAAACTGAAGGTGTGAAGATCAGATGTATCTAAATTATGCCACTTGGCCCACTTCTGAATGTTTGTTTGGAGTATTCCGTTGCGACCCTTTGAAGTTCTTAGGATATTATTCGGTAGTTTTGGTTAGTTTAGCATCAGATGTTCGGTTCTTTTGGCTGTGATCTTGACTGTGGCTCGTCTGTGTTTCTTTTTTTAATTTCTGTCAATTATGGACTGAGAGGATGCTAGACGATGCTTAGATTAAATCAATGGAGTTGTTAAGGCTCTTTGAACCAGTTCTTCGTTCTTGGAGTTTAGGAACGCCAACATCACAAACCTTATTCTCTACTAAATATGTATGATAGAAGTTTGATCTTTAAGGAAAAAGGGACGGCACTTTTAACATTGTTTTTTCTGGGACATAAGGTGTTTGTGAGGTTGCACCAGTGAAGTGCGTGTGCCAATGGGAAATCTTTTGCCAGTTTTCTATGCTCCAAAATGATTTTTCCTTCTTGTTAGGATTGAAATACTTTCTCTTCTAATCAGGGTATGACTGTATATTTTTGGACTTCTTCGAGCCTGTGTTTCTGCAAGATTTCAATGATATTATTGTTGTTATTGCAATTGTTAGCATTGAAACACTCCTCCCTTACCCAAAAACGGTGGGTTAAGTGGATCCGCAACAATGCTTATACCAAGAATTGGGAGTTTGTTAGTCTTCTTGAACACCAATCCGTGTTCTTGGAGTTCGGAAGCTCCTAAATTGATGTCTTTTTAGAGATGCTTTGCCCAGATCATAGATATGCACACGTCTGAATGTTTTCAGCATGTATATTTTCACCATGCAATAGGGTTCACAGATATGCAAGTTTCATGTTCATAAGTTTGGACTTTGTGTCCAGTTTGTTTATGACCGTGGGGACTAAGGCATCTCTTGGAACTTTTTTGTAGACTGATATTTTGTGTTATTTTAGGGAGTATGATACCAGAAAGCCAGAAAGCCCTAAGAAGACGTGATCCCATGTGGATACTTGGCATGTTCTCCCCCTCCCGGGATCTAACGAGAGCTGTGGACAAATAGAGCTTCTTTTAGGAGTATCAATACTGTCATATGAATTGGAAATGCATGAATGTGATGTGCAAGGTTCCTGAAACAGGTAACTGTTTCGGATTTGATGGGAGGCATCTCTTCATATAGAAGACACCTACCTTGCTAAACTATACTGCTCCAAAACCAGCACAGGCTTTGTTCAATGAACAACGTAACTTTCTTCCAGCGCATAGAAGGTTGTCTCAACACCGTGACCATAAGTTATTGTGGCCATTGTAAAGCGCAGGTGAAAACTGGTGAAATCAAAGGGTATTATTTGAATGCTACTGCAAGTACATGTGAAGAAATGATGAAAAGGACTGTATTTGCCAGAGAATTGGGAGTTTCTATCGTAATACATGACTACTTAACAGGAGGATTCACCGCAAATATTACCCTGACTCATTATTGTCGAGATAATGGTTTACTTCTTCACATCCATCAATCGTGTTTGCAGAACCAGTACGTTTGGGATGACTGTGGTTGTGATCCAAACCACAATTCAGAATACCGGGCGGAAGGTGTTACATGAGCAACAAGGACATCTATGACATGGAAGGATCGTTTTAAAGAGACGTGAGGAATCAGGCCCTGGAATTGCATGACATACAATTATAGCTTGGCCCCATTTTTGAACTCGGAAGGTGCACCGAAGCCATCCCTTTTGGCCATTCTTTCCTACTACGTGTTAGGAATCCAGGAAAGTCAAAAATCTGATTCATAATGTTTGTTAATAGGTCAAAATAATGTCAATCCGGCCAATCAGACAACGTAAATTGAGTGTCATAACTGGTCAAAAGGGTCCTGCACCATACTTGGCTTTTTCTTTCAGATGTAAAGAGATTGTCATGCTTTTAGTACTTGTATCAGTACACATGTTCAAAGTTGTTCACTTTCCCTTGCTTTTGTCTCAGTAAAATACACTCCACTTTCTTTTTTCTACCGTCCCTTTGAAGTCTTGCCGGCCACGACAAGCTTGCTTGAATGGAATGGCTGCCCTCAAATTAAAAAGAAAAAGGGTATTCAACATAATTCGTTACATTCCTTGATCTTTATATCTTTAATTTCTTCTTATTAATATATTTAATTTTAAATTTTCAAACTTTACAAAAATACTTTTTAAAGTTTCAAGAAGAAATTGAAGTATTCATTTTGCGGAACAACCTCAATAGTGAGAGTCTAAAAAAACAAAGGCTTGAAAGGGTTTATTAGTATGCAATTTTCAGTGGTTCTTTGGATGAATTTTTGGAGTTCAGATATTCTGTCTATTATTATGGTGTCTTATTGTGTCCAATAAATCTCAACCATTTATTTATGTGAGTCTCATGTAGGTCTTACGTGGGTCTCGCGTGGATTCCGCAAAATAAATGACTGAGATTTCATAAGACAGAATAAAACAAGGTAATATTAGACAAAAGATCTTGTCCTAATTTTTTAGGAGGTCAATAAGTGTTTTTTTATACCTCAAAAGTTTTTTTAAAAAGAAATATAGGTGTTTGACTGTAAAATGAAAAATTACTTCTCTAATAGATATAGCTGTTTTGTTGTGAAAGTACAACTTTTTAATAAACTTAAATTTGAAATTTATCAAAAAAAAATTCAAATGACTTTTTTCAGATTAATTAATGGACCTATTTTTTAGCCTCTTTTATTTTTATATTTTACACATAATTCTCACAATACTCACAAACTCATCTTTTATGTAATATTATTTGACTTTTTTTATATTTTAATATTTATTTTTTATATTAACTTTACTTATGTTATAATTCATATAAAAGATTTAGTTAAACATATTTTTATTTATGTTTCATATATTTTAAAATTATATAACAATTAATATACAATTAAATAGTCAACTGAACTTTTAGAAAAATTATTTTTTTAAAAAAATTACAAAAAAGCTTTGCAATTATAAACACATCCAACCAGAGGCTTTATTCTAACATGATAGAGAGACTGAATCCCGTAGAAAATTTATTAGATTCAAGTTTAATTCATACAAAGTTATTTTATAGAAAAATAATAAATTTTAAATGAATTTTAAAATATATATTTAATCTAAAATGTACTTATTAATTCAGCATTTACAGTTTTACCATTCTTCACATGATTCTTAATTTTTTAATATTATTATTCTACGAAAATATATTAAAAATTTTAAGACAATCAAAATATTTGAATTTTCACATTAAAATTGAATGGTCAATCAATAAAGCGATGCCGTTTCCAATTTCGTTTACACATTTTCCTCAAGGGGAAAAACCTAGAAAGCGACACATCCTCATCCGGATGCCACGCGCTGTGAATTAAATTCTAGTTCGCAACAGTTTTGGAATCCGCAACTGTATCGCACTAAGCTGTAAACACGGCTTACTGAAAAAGCCTCCCTCTCTCTCTCTCTCTAAAAACGACTTTTGTTCGCGAACTCCGTCACTGTTATCTACTGGGGAACGAACTGAGTCAACTCGTTGACGACTCAACACTACGCGACTCCCTCTCCTATGGTCAGTCAATTCTCAGTTGGCCTCAACGTCTCTAAATTCTAATTTTGAGTTCTTCTCTCTTTGTAATTGGTGCTTGGGATTATTGGCTTCTGATTTGAGCTAAAGATTGAATCTTTTTTTTACTTATTTAGGTGTTTTGTTTTTCATGTTTGCGAGTATTAATCTCAGTCACTTTTGTTTGTTGTTAACGAAGTGTGAATTTTATTGTCGGATAAATTTTGGAAATTTGTGTAATTTTCTTTTTATAATTTGGGCAAACCGAATTTAGCTTTGTTTATTGTCAATGAAGTTTAAACTATGTATCGTTGGATAAACATTCGAAATTGTGTAATTTGCTGTATAATTTCAACATATAATTTGTTTCGTATCTCAACAGATAATAATTTGAAAGAGTTTGGTTTTCTTGGAATTGGGTTAAGTATAAATTTTAACCAGGTGGTGTTAGTTCATTTTGGGTTTTTGCATGATGTGTTTGGAGATGTATTTGAGATCTTGAGCTGTTGTCCTTTTGCGAAAATCTTTGTTTATGGGATATCTCTCAACGGACTTGGTAGTTTTATCTTAGTTTGGTAGTTTAGATTTTTGCTTGAAATAGGCTTGTGATTTTCTGTTTTTGGAGCAATTTATGATGGAGATTTAACATCTGAAAATTATAATGGTAAGAAATGGATGCAATTCTGTATTGGGTGGGGGCAAAGTGAAACCAAGTGACACTGACACCATATTTAAGTTAAGTTTCCATGTTTTATTGTTAGCGTTGCAGATAAAGCTTTGTGCTGTAGAGGTGCAATAAGCCGTCTTTATTAATTCTGTGTTTGTCATTTTCTGTTTGTGATGTTCAGTTTTTGTATTTGAGTTGCATCTGCTGGATTTTCCATGGAAACAGAGTTTGGAGTTGAGGGGAGTCATGAAGGGAAGTTTGTTGAGGGTGAGCTGAGTAGTTCACCCTTCTCTTCACCCAAGCAGATTACCAACCCAGTTGTCTATAAGCTAGTTCGGGTACATTTTCAGATACAGATGCATAAATTCTGCTTTTGTTTTATTTTATAAAAATTGGTTTGGAATTCAAGTTGTATTTGTTGCAGATTGACCTGAGCTTAATTTAGTAATCTCAACTTCATCTTAACATTGAGCTTCGAAACAGAAATGACTTAATTCTTTTGACTCAGTAATTTATGGATTCATATTATTGTCTACGAGATGACGATATTCAGTAATATTCTTTTGTGTCATCGTCCATTCAAGATATGGAAGTATATTGACTATGCTCTTGACAATGTGTTTTATTATGGTTTTACTATCTAATAGATTATAATGCAGGTGCTGTTCCCTTTATTGATTTGGCATTCTATTTAGTTTAGGCGACTGATTAATTACGTTGCCTAAAACTCTGAGTTCCAGAGTCATCAACTACTTAAGCTCCATTGCTTCTTTAGCCTGAAAGTCCTTGACCCTACTTGTTAACTATGTGCAAATGAATACAGTGTTTTTTGCATGTATCAGTGATGTTATTAATTAGGGTTTAAGCCCTGTGACTTGGTGTATGGAATTGAACAATTAATTCATGCATTGGCTTAAAGTTCTTTTTGGTCAGTAATGGAGAAAATAAGGATAAGTAATTATTTAATCCCTTGAAGTAGATTAATGAGTTGGAACGTACATGTCCTGTGAATGTGCAGCTGGAAGGAGATGGGAGATTAGTACCTGCAACAGATGATGAAGTAATGGAGGTACAAGGGCTACTTAGAGATGACACTGGTGAAATGCATATTGTTCCTGATACCAGGAATGGTATTTTATGCTTTTCAAATGAAGGATCTTCAACTGGAGTTCCCCAGTTAGAAAGATTGGAAGGTTTGTTCCCATTAGGACTATGAATTTATATAGCATATAGGGAATTAAATCAGAAAATGCCAGTTTGGATGCTCATAAGGACAGCACCATATGCAAACATAAGCTCACTTGAGTTTCTTAATTTTTGAGAAGTTGAAATATTTACTCTTCTTTGTATTTTGGTGATAAATTGTACTGTTACTGAGTTGTGTAAACTAGCTATTGAAAACAATTTGGACTAATTTCTTGACTACATATTGGGAATATCCCCTTCTCAAGTCTCTTATTTGCTCTGTTGCCCAAAGTTGTTCTGGTTTATGTATCTCGCCAGGTGCTGCTATCATTTAGCTGATCATGAACTTGTTCTAAAGTGAATAATTCCCTAAACTTATTCTATTGCATCTGAAGTGGAACTTATGCCAGGTTTGTCACGGACTGAGAATACTGATGTTGATCCAGAAAAATCAAGTGTGCAACTTGAGGTAAATTTGGGTTGTCTTGACATGTTTCTACCATGAAAAATTTTGTCCTTTTTCATTCCGAGAATGAAAATAATGCATGTCTTCATGTTTACTTATACAGTTCTCCTCATCTAAAGTTGTCTCTTAAAATCTGTGAGTTGGATTTTTTCATTTTAATATCATTACTTAGCTTGGTTGAGCATAATTTTGTATAGCAAGAAAAGCTAGTTGTGTAATATCTTAAGTATAAGGGTTTAGAGTGTTTAGTTCTTTGAGAGAGGAATAATATTTGTGAGAATATTGATAAAAAATGGATTAATGAAAAAGTAAAAGAAGAGAGAGTTTGTCTGTTTTCTCTCTCTCTCTTTCGTTGAAGGTGAGGCTGAAGAATGAATAGGTATACATCTTGTGATACCCAAAAAGGTGGATATGAACTCTATCTGTACTCATGTTCATGTTATGCTATTGTATATCCATTTTGCGTTTCTTATACTGAATCTTTTTTCCTTTTCTTTTAGTAATTCTGTTGTTACATTAAAAAAATCTGTATATATATATATATATCAAGCTTAGAGGCACTAATATTGTGTCTTGGATCCTGCTTGGCCTTTAAAATCTCTTGTATATGTTAAGGGGATGCTACAAAAGGTGAAACAGGAATATAGCTGTACATAGCATATGGATCTCCTGTTTATTCTTCTGCTTATGTGATTGTAGACAGCCACTCTTCTAATAAGCATGATAAATTGCTTGGTATTGATGATAATCTGAAACTCTTTTGTAGGAGTCCGTCCCTTCATTGGCTCAAAGTTTGGGTGAATCCCTAATGGGTCATGTTGGGAGTCTAGGGGAGTGCTCAAATCCTTCAGATAAGCAGATAGGTGGATCATCATCTTCAATCTTCATCAGTGGTTCAAAACCTGACTTCTCCAAGCTGCAGGGGAGAATCTGTTTGGACAATTTATCAATTAAAGAACTGCATGAAACTTTTAGGGCAACATTTGGGCGAGAAACTACAGTTAAGGACAAGCTGTGGCTTAAGAGAAGAATTGCTATGGGGTTAACCAACTCTTGTGATGTTTCAACCACAACTTTTGTTATAGAAGATAACAAATTGGTTAAGAACGAAAGTTCTGATAATGCTGGTGATGGTTATGTCAAGGATTCAGTAATAGGAGATATAATTGGGGACCACGAAAGCCTACCAACTGGCCATAGTAGCCGCCAACTAGAGGATCGTCAAACTGTTGCTGAAAAAAAATTTAGAGACCATAATAGTGAAGATGGCAATTTCATTAGTGATGAACATACCATGGAACAGAGAGCTAACAAAAGAGTTCGGAAGCCCACAAGACGTTACATTGAAGAACTTTCAGAATTGGAGTCAAAAGTGTCCAGCACGAAGTTGATAACATCACCTAAAAGTTTGGGACTTGGACAAGTGTCCCCACAATCTCATCTTAGATCTGGTATCAGTGCCTCTTCAGATGGGAGGATAGTGGTAACGAGGGTGGATTCCCTGGGAGGATTTGGGATTCAAGTTCCTTGTGTTTATAGGGTCAGAAGAAGCCGTCCAAGGAAAAACTATGCAACTCTTTTGGTTAGTAGACTCTATACTCGTTGAGCAATTATCAAGTATATTTTTTCATCATGAACATGTGCATCCATGCATATATTCTCTAAATGTTATTTTGGTTTCTTAATTGGCTTTTTTGCACTATCTTCATTTATTTATTCATGATTTTGTTATTAGGTGGTGTAGTTATTGTCTATATGAATTGTTTTTCTGTAGAAAATCAATTCTGGTGACATGGATGCTGCAACTTCAATGGTGAAAAAGACTCTTGGTTCTCAGACTTTTGTACCGGAAGTCATGATGGCTAGATCTGCTCCTGAACAGCTCCAGCCCCAGGTAATTCCAGTCATGCCCACCGCATGTACTCATCGTTATCAGGGATATGTATGTGTAAGCAGTATACCTTCCTGTACTGGTTGAAAGCAATTGTAATGTTGATTCGAGTATCTGTTGCATTGCCTAGTTTCTGGGTGAAGTGGATAGAGAGAAGCAGTTACCTGCAGTGACTGGTTCTCGGTTGGGACATAATGCAGTACCAACATATTTGGATTCATCTATATATCCAGATAAAAATGTTGTCAGTGTGCCAACATTAAAAGGTGGAATTAGACGGAAGCATCATCGAGCTTGGACTCTTTCTGAAGTTGTGAAGCTAGTTGATGGTGTATCCAGATATGGAGCCGGGAGGTGGTCTGAGATCAAAAGGCTCGCCTTTGCATCCTATTCATACCGCACCTCTGTTGATCTCAAGGTGTGTCAGCCACTGAATCTTGATACTATTAAGCTCAGACATTTGTAGATGGTGTTTTAATTGTATTTTGCAACCGCGTTAACTTGCAACCTCCAAGAATTGGAACTCTAGCTGATACAAATAAATATTTTTTAGGACAAGTGGAGGAATCTGCTGAAAGCCAGTTTTGCACAAACTCCAGATAAAGTGGTAAGTAAGTAGTTATGGTATTTCATTCATCTATATAACTTGTTGCTCAGTACTGATGTATCTTCAAAACTGTTGCTTCTTGTTGATGTTTAATGCATGTATGCTTTTATTTGATTGATGATATAGACGAACACCCGGAAAAATGCGGCTTCAATGCCCATCCCAGCACCAATTTTACTAAGAGTGAGAGAACTGGCTGAGATGCAAGTGCAGGATCCTCCAAATCATGGCTCAAGCAAGGTGCTTGGCACTACTGGAAATAGTGTAAATGAAAGACAATCAGGATACTTGTGACGATGCTAACTAGTAGATTGCGGTTGTGTAAATTGCATACAAGCAGACACTACTCTTTGCACTTGAATAGTTACTGTCTCCTATTTTAGCTAAGCTTTAAAGCAAAGAGAGACCAACTAATCTTCTGCAATGTGAGCTAAATTACCAGATTTTGACTAGACTCAAATCAAGAGGCCATGAACATTGTAGACAGTGGAAACACATTCAAAAGGCTTCCATGAGAGTTGTAAATGGTAAAAATTGGACACTCTTTGGGGGACAACGATAAGTCTGGCCTCAGCTTGAACAATCTGAGATTGGGTTGTAGGCTAAAACGATGTTGTTTTAAGGTTTGGTTGAACTGGCTTTAGATTGGTTTGGTCCAGTGTTAAACTCGATGAATTCAGAAATATAAAAAAGAAAAAGTACATATGAAGAAACTCATGCAATGTGATAAAAGTTATTAATTTGATCTTGCCTCTTATGATGTCACAAATAAACCATTTTTAAATTAAAATTTTAATAATGACAAAGAAACCATTTTTAAATTAAAATTTTAATAATGACAAAGTAAGTTTTAAATTTTTTTAACTAATTTTTAATTAAAAAAAACTTTCCAAAAGTCTATATGTTATCATTAAATTAGTAAGAATTTCTAAAAATATTTAAAAAATAGGGTAATTAGACCTTTCCCATTTTTCTTTTCTTTTCCCTTCCTCTGATTACATTACAGCCTCTCCCCTCTTTCTGCCACTTCATATATAAACTAAACACATCAACACTTGTATTCTTCAATTCAAGTTGTTGGATCAGGTACAGAGTCTGTTTATGTGAGTTACCCATCAACCCTATCTCTGTGCACTCTGTCACGTTTTCTGTACAACTGTTAAATTTGTGCTTCAAAGGCTTCTGAGTTTCTGGTGCTTGATTGGTTTATACAAAATCAGAGAAACTGAACTTTGTGATACCAGCTTGTAGTTTATGTCGGAGGTTCTTAAGAGTTGATTTTTCAGTTGTATTTTGTTTCAACTTGCATCTGTATTGGTTGAGAATGAAAAAGGCACGTTGATTATTGCTAAAGACTGAATCTTTCTGTTTGTTTTTTTTTTTTTTTCTTTTGATGGTTTTAGTGGAGAAAATATGGGGATTATCGAGAAGATTAAAGAAATTGAGGCCGAGATGGCCCGAACCCAGAAAAATAAAGCCACAGGTATATTATATCGGTAGTGCGCCGTTATATATGTGCGTAGATGATTTGTTTCCCTTTATCTTTAGTTCTTGATTGATAACGTTGTTGAATATGTTGCTTCTGTGAAGTTTATTTAATTCCAAAGTTCTTATGCAGAGTACCATCTTGGTCAGCTCAAGGCCAAGATAGCCAAGCTAAGGACTCAACTGCTGGAGCCTCCTAAGGTATGCGTTGGTTCGTCTTTACCAAATCTTGTTCCTTATTTTTCCTTTTCTGGGATTTTTCACTTTACATGTTTTTGAGGTGTTTGTATTCACAAGGGGTTCTCTCCATTGGCAATATATTCAATTTCACCTTGTTTATCTTCTCTTATGTTACTTTTTCTTTGCACTTGTTAAGATTTATATGGGCATAATTCTTTTTTTTTTCCCAAGTTAGGGATCCAGTGGAGGTGGAGATGGATTTGAAGTTACAAAGTATGGCCATGGACGTGTTGCACTAATAGGATTTCCAAGGTCTTCCATCTTTATTATATGCAAACCTGTGCATATGTTTGTAATCATATGCATGCATTCCAACAATAAAACCGACAGTTACATGCATATATGATAGAAAAAGATCCAACATACCTCACAATAGTTTATCAGGAATCAGTTGTCTCTTTACCACCTTAATGACTTGATGACTTTTAAATGGTTGTTAGTTGTAGCTATGGATGCAACAAGCAAGTGCTTGTGTGAATGATTATAGGAAAAAGTAAAATCATATTCTCATTCTTGTTGCAGTGTGGGGAAGTCAACCCTCTTAACAATGTTAACTGGAACACATTCAGAAGCTGCATCCTATGAGTTTACAACACTTACATGTATTCCTGGGATTATAAATTACAATGACACTAAGATTCAGCTGCTTGATCTTCCTGGAATTATTGAAGGTGCTTCTGAAGGTAAGGGACGTGGGAGACAGGTACTTTCTACTGCCCCTTTATTTTTGTCCTTTTTATTATTATCTTGTTGTTTGAGATTATGATGAGTACCTTATTGATGTGCTAGTTGCATATGGTTCCATGACCTCATTTTGTTATTGGGAATTGTTGAATCACAAAGCACTGGTGTGATTTTTATACCAGGTTATTGCTGTTTCCAAATCTTCGGACATAGTGTTGATGGTTCTTGATGCCTCAAAAGTAAGTTTTCTGCACTTATATGATGTTTAGCCAACCTTACCAACTGCTTATGGAATCTGTGGTTTTCACTTTAACTGACATCAAAATTACCCAATGGATGGCATATATCTGTCTCTAGTTAGCTGGGAAAGCATTTCAATTTAGACTTCAGTCTCACCTTAATTTTATGCTCTAGTTGTACAAGTTAAAAGCAGAAAAGCATCTGTCTGAGAAAAAACTTGTAAAATCATTTTCATGCAACATTCTTTTTGTAGCTCTTCCAAAATTTGTCGATCACTGTGGTTCCTCTTCACTGCCCTGTACAAAAGTACAATATTTTTAGGAATGTTCCCTTTTAATCTTTCTTCCTCTTCCTTTCTGTTGTCCTTCGTTTTTATTCAATAAAAAAATATAAAAAAATTACCTATCATTTTCTTTCTGATTTTATGACATTTAGGTGGAGAACAAAAATCTGACCTTTTTTTTTTCCTAGACATTCCACCTTGCATCTTTCTCGATTGCATGATTCATTTGTAACATTTTTCCCCCTTTTAAGTTCCTAGTGTTTTATTTTCTAAAAAATCGTTCACCATCACTAGAGAGGATCTGTGTAACATGTTCAAACACTGTTGCAGAGTGAGGGTCATCGGCAAATACTGACGAGAGAACTTGAAGCTGTAGGCTTGCGGTTGAATAAGAGGCCACCTCAAGTAAGCTTGTCTATCATAGATAGAGAAAATTTCCAGTAGCTACTTATAATAGGTTCAATTGTTTATTTTGTAGACCCTCAGCCAGCCACTATTTTGCTGTGTTAGGCTTTCAAGAAAGTTTCTTTGTGCATCCTTTGGTCTGCATGCCACTAAGTATTGCTCTTATTTTCCATTTCTTTGGAGTGCATAATAGAAAAGAAAATGAGTCCTTTGGTCCATGCTAAACCCCACCAACATAAATGAATAAATAGAGAACTGTGGGTTTAGTTAGTGTTCTTAAGATTTATTCATTTCTTTTCTATTACTATTTGATTTTGGCATTGTCATTTTTGACAGATTTATTTCAAGAAAAAGAAAACTGGGGGCATTTCTTTCAACAGCACCCTCCCTTTAACTCATGTTGATGAGAAGCTTTGTTACCAGATTTTGCATGAATATAAGATTCATAATGCAGAGGTAGTTCTATCTTTCTTAATGGATTATCCTCATGTTTTTATTCTGTCAATATTGCAGGAGAATCACAAGTCGTGAAATTCTTATCTGAATGTGTATTTGTTCTGTAATTCTTAATTGAACTGCTGATATTGGTATGCATAATATTTTGCTAAGTTGGCGTCAAATTATGAGTTTAACCATTCCCAATCAAATCATGGTTCTCTGAATATCTGTTCTACTATTGCTTTTTGCTGATGAATTTTTTGTAGGTTCTATTTCGTGAAGACGCTACAGTGGATGATCTTATAGATGTCATTGAGGGTAATCGTAAATATATGAAGTGCGTATATGTCTACAACAAGATAGATGTTGTTGGTATCGATGATGTGGACAAATTAGCTCGCCAACCAAACTCTGTTGTCATTAGCTGCAATTTAAAGGCAAGTTCTGCTCGTCTAATTTATATTATGAGGCATCTCCAATTCCTCTTTTTAGGATAAGATAGATTGGACGAGTTGAAAGTAATCATTTATTTATTGTTTGTAACTTTGCATGCAAAGGATCAATATTGTTGTGTAGTTATCCGGAAAATTTTTCTGTGTATATTGACTGAAAGTTATACCTCTTTTTTTCCCCTTAAAACAGCTCAACTTGGACAGACTACTCTCGAAAATGTGGGAAGAAATGGGGCTTGTGAGAATCTACACAAAACCACAAGGCCAGCAACCTGATTTTAGCGAACCTGTCGTTCTTTCAACTGTATGTTAAGCATAATCTACTCTTTAACTATCTCTGCATCGTTTAAAATGCATGGTTTTCTTTTTCGGGTTCAGTGGCATCATTGTCCCTTAAAATTAATTTTCGTTGTGTTTAATAGGATAGGGGTGGCTGCACAGTGGAAGATTTTTGTAATCACATACACAGAAGCTTGGTGAAGGATGTGAAATACGTGCTAGTATGGGGCAGAAGTGCACGGCATTACCCCCAACACTGTGGCCTTGCTCATGTGCTTCAGGACGAAGATGTAGTTCAGATTGTTAAGAAGAAAGTGGGTACCTAAAATACGTCTACGATAACTATATCAAGTGTTCATCTTTGAAACTAGTGTCGAGACAAAGTTTATATCTTTATCCTCAATGTCTTCAATCATCTTACTTTATTTTTCCTTCCGTCTTCCCTTTTCCCTCATTGCTATTCCTCTGCAACTTGCTGTTATCCTTAGTGGCCCACTAACCTGAGATTCCATCTGTAGTAATATTCATCCAAATATACATGGAAGCATGTCTGTAGACTGAAGCATGCACAGACTTTTCGTTCTTTTTTGTTTTCCTTTTGTTGAATTTCTTAGTCTAAACATAAGAGAGCATATTGCTTTGTACCATTGCAGGAAAAGGAAGATGGAGGAGGTAGAGGTCGTTTTAAGTCACATTCCACTACTCCTGCTCGCATATCTGATAGAGAGAAGAAAGCTCCCCTCAAGACATAACATCATCAACTGAGGAACTCATTTTTGACATTTTACTGTACTTCGTGGAATGCACATCCGGTGTAGGTGGCCATAGTTGCAGCTTATCGAGTGAGATATGTCTTTTGTACTTTGGGCAATGCTTATGAGAAGTATACTTGGGGTCTTGTTTATTATTTTTGAACTGACCTTGCAACTGTGATTCAAGGCTGGTACGATCTTGTGATCATAATTATAGATTTATTGGCTATAACTTTTCCAAACTTGAGGGCCAACTCTTTCAGCAAGAACAAAAGTTAAAGGTCTTTCCAGATAGCCACTGCCAGTATGCTAGAATTAACCTTTCCAAGTTCATTACACCGTTCTAATAACGACTATACTAGCCGTTACATGAACACATGTTTAACTATGGATTCCGTGACTAATCCAAATGATGTGTATCGTTATTTCCTTCCTCACTCATCGTCGCTGCTTGTCCCATCCTTCATCCTCCTGCTCTTATAAACTTCTCTTGTAACATGGTACAGGGATGGGAACATCATGCTAACACCATGTTACAAAAGACTTGCCACGGCAAAGCCTATCTGATATCTTTCATCACCTCTTAACTCACCCATTGAAGTATTCGGTTTATACCTGCTCCTCTGCTATAGATGCTTCAATGACCATGAAGGATGCAACAAGTGAAATAAGCACTCTGTTGCAGAAAACTTATAAGTAGCCACTACAGTTTTAGCTAACTACAACTAAAAAATTGGTAGGTTTTAAGCATTGATATTTCTGATCATTAGACTAAAACAACTATCTTACTGCATCCTACTTGAAGCAGGAGAAAAAAATGAGACTTTGCAAGTTTGATGTTCATACTGACAATAACAAAGCAGAAGTTGATGTCTGCAAGCGTCACATCGATGCAATTACGAGGTCTTGGCATACAACTTATGCATACTGGAAACTACTTAAGAGTGGAAGTTGCAATTCTTATGTTCAGGAATGATGTCAGTTTGTTGATATTCCCCTTAAGGTTCTTTACAGAAATATGATATAGCCATGTTTTATAATCTTCATGTTTCTTCTGAAACTTCTGTCAAACTCAGATACTCCGTCCCAGAACATTACTCCACAATTCCAACTGCGTCAAGCGATTTAACGCAGGAAATGGCTGTAGAACGTCATTGGTTCTCTTTTGCTGCATGTTTTAGAGGAAAACTTTAATGGCAACGAACAGCCTAGGCCGTATATAAAAAAGCACGAAAATGCAACACCTACATGTGAACAGAAAGAGATTTAGGAACGATGCAGTTAGACTAAACCGGTTACACTGGTCTTAGAAATAAAATTTCACAAGTATCAAACCATGTGCTAGTCATACTTTCTTTTCTGCAGAAGGATGTTTCTCTTAGTTGATTTCCATCCCAATGTGTCCAAGATTTGTATTAGGAAGTTGTGGCGATGATAGTATCTGCTCTTGGTTTCTTGGTTCCCCAGTTTGCTCCAAAGGGTACCAGAATCAGAGAGTGATAATGCTATGAATCTGTTGTACCAGACACACTAACTGATGAATGTAACGGCTGGAGATGCTTCGAACAAAAAAGACCAGCGAAAAAGAACCAAAAAGCTGAACTTTCTCTTAACCATCAATATAAACCTCATTCAACATCTGAAGTTGAAGCATCAAGGGATTTCCCCTTCAAAATTTTGTATCCGAGAGCAGTCATGTTCACCAACCCTGATGCTCTTGCTGTGTTTGGAACAATTGGCATTAGCTTTTCTCTGTACACCCTTACGGCAATAGCATGTAATCACTTTCTTGATCTCATTTTTTTCAAGACTAATAAATCTGCAGGGGATCAGATATCTACCACAGGTGAAGTTTAAGAAAGCGCAAGACGATGCAGAAGAAACTGCCAGACAGGCTAAGCCTCTTCCATCTCTAAAAGTCATTTCTTGAAAGTAAATGATTAACTATTAACCTCAACTTCCCGTAAAAAGCTTAGCCCTTTTTTCTATTTGAACCCAAAATCTTTTGATCACTAATGTAACTGTATATATTTACAAAATCAAAAACTCTCACTGGTTTTCTGTTACGTCAATTTAAAAATGCATCCGATTACATACTCACATATTTCATGTATCCCAACATAAGCTTCAATTCTATCTACAATCACAGTCACATCCTTCTTAGATTATCCATTCTCGCCTGTAAGTCATCATCTAATCCATTTTCTTCATGACCCCCAGTTGATTCAGCTTGCGCAATCTTGTTCGTTGCAGCTGGTGCAGAGACAGAAGCTGATGGAGCATTTACGAGCTGAAAAACAAAAGAAAATATCAAACAAGTTCTTGATTGCCAATTGTTTTTCCCTCTAAATACCACATATTATTGCAATAAAGCTAGTTTTGTTCATTGTTAGAACTCAGAAAGATGAGGTGTACCTCATTATTGATACCGATTCCAATCTCATCAAGCACCTGATTCACAAACTCTTCAGTTTCAACCTCCTCTTCATCCCCTTCCAAAGCATCATCAATGGCATCCCCCATCACCTCAGTAACCATTTCCATCCTTTCGTTCTGTCTTTCAAACTCTTGCATTATCCTCTGCAGTGAGGGCAAGTTCATCTGCCTGTTCATCTTACCCATAGCTTTTGTGACACCTTTCATGGCCTCCCCCATTGCTTGTGTTGACTTCAATGTCTGAAAAAGTAATCTCATATTAAAAATCAAGTAGCACACGGACACACACACACACAAAAAAAAGAAAAAAAAGCATCATAACTTTACTTAAACCAATCTCATCTTACCTGAATTCTTAAAGAGACGCCCTGAAGTTGTGATTTAAGCTTGTAGAACTTCTCAATCTGATGTCGTGTTCGGATAAGGTCTTTTGCCATTACTCTCACAGCTCCCTGAAAGAAGAGTAACCAAGCACAACAAACAAGTCCTTTAGCTAAATACGCTAGGAATCAGGAAAAAGAAATAAGTGAACATGTAAGAAATTAAGAATTTTTATTTACATAAGGAAAAATATAGCTCAGAGCCACAGTGGACCAATCTTACAAGTGTAAGCAGTAACATGAGAAAACGCATGGCAACTCACAGCATTGAATCCATACTGAACTCAGGCATTGCAATACAGTCAGTTTAGTCCGCCACAAATTTCCTTAGACTCCCACATAGTTTCCGGTTGCCCTCAGTAGTCCATTACGAACAATTTTCAGGTCGAATATTTAACCAAGAAATAAGGGAAAAGATGAGTTGCATTTCAGATTTCTTTCAGTAAGCAAATGTTACCACTTCTAAGTTCCCCTCAGGCAACTATCATGCCAAATTTCTCCACAGAGCTTAAGACAAGAATGAAATACCAATAACCATCATCGCCACCATTAATAAGGAAAACAAGCATTACTATAATTGATAAGTCGATTCACTTCACTCAATTCAATTCAACTAAACCTTGATCAAAAACAAGTCAGACTCGGCTTTAAGCAATCTTTTAACTCCATTCTCCTTTATGTTAAACATCATCATTGTCAATATGTTAATGAAGGAAAAGAATTATACCATCTGGCCTTGCTTGGCGTTTTTCTTGATCTCAACAATAAGCTTCTTTTCTTGGGATTGAAGGCCTTGCCTTTCCCTTTCTATTTCCCTTATTGACTTGTCTATCATCCTCTTGTTTTCCCTCAATAACTCTGCAGCCCCAACATAAAAGTTAAATTTCACCAAAAATAAATAGACCCAGAACTAAAATTTCAGTAAAACCAAACTTCACTGAATCAAATTCCAATCTTTCTTATCATAAATCAAGATTTACAGGTCCTGCACAATTTAACCACATCAAACCTTTTCAACTTAAGCCCCCTTTTCTCTCTGCAGATTCAGTTTCATCCATCTTCAAAGAACTAATCAATCAAACCTTGAAATAAAAAGAAAAAGATCCCAACTTTAGCATCACCTGCAGGAGTTTTTCTCTTCCCAAAAAGAAAGCTCATTTTGCTGCTTTATGCTGAATTAGAAGTTCAGACACAACCTCTCCTCTCTCTATGTCTCTCCCCACGCTTGCTTCTGGTTCAACGCGACAAAGGGATAACAAAGTACAATGAACATGAACTGGGTTTGGTCTAACAACTCATTAGTCAGCCCAACTAATGTTGGAATCAGCCCTCCGTTAGCACCTTGTTCTTGTCACACTCACAATCTTCAGAATGAGTTCAAAATCTTCGAGCTAAATTTAGATAGGTTGAGATTAAGTTTATGTTAAATTCTCCAACTTTAATAATTAATTTAAATAAAATTATTTTCATCCTACTTTAACTCAAAATTCTATTAAATTTTTTGTCAATCTTAATTATTATTGCTTTTTTTACATTAATTGAATATAATTATTTTTATTAATATATCTTATAATAAGATATTGTCAAAAATTAGAGTTTATGTAGAAATATAAAGGAAAGGCTAGTACATTATGACCTTCTCTAAGATTATGAAGTCTTGTACACCGGATATGTTGATTTTGAATTTTTTAAAATTATGTTAAAATCTCTTATAAATTTGTGTTATTACTTAAATATTAAGTTATTAAAGATAAATTTTAAATTTTAAGTTAATGTGCAATTAATCTTCTATTAAAATATATTCTATTCATGTATTATTATAAGTAAATAAAAAAATAATTAAGATTCAACAAGTGTACAATAATAATTAAATTAGAAAAATAAATTTGGGTATCATAGTTTAATTTTTTAAATTATAAAAAAGGAAATTAAGAACATTGAGTCTTCAATCACTGGGAATGGACTTTTGCATGGGTCCAAGCCCTGAGTTTGTAAGGCCCATTTTCAGCCCATAATGTCAAGTTAGGCAATAACTCCTGAAGTTTGTAGCTTTTATCTTTGAACTTAAACTATTTGAATGCCTCTTACCAATGTTTTGAAAATTGAATTATAATAAGTTAAACGGATAAGACAAAAAATTTAAAGTTTAAATGATTCAATCGATATTAGACCACCACAAAATTGACTAAAGATTAAACAATTTAAAATATGATTAAAAGATATTGTTCTTATTTATAAAAAAAATGAAGTTTAATTAAAGAAGAATTTGTTAAATGACTATTAATTGATTGTTTTAATGTATAAGAATTTATTAATTTTTAAAAATTAACCGATTCATTAATAAATTGATTAGTTTTTAATAACAAATTTTTAAAAAATAAATCAAATCCAAAAATTTAAAATTAAAACTAAAAAATTAAATAATTTAAAACTTGTACGATTAAATTAGTTGAATCGATTGAAAGATTAAACCATCTAGCTATCTTATCTACTTACTCCAATAGTGCTGTGGTCTGTGTATAGAACGCACAGGAGAACTAAACTAAACGGTACTTTAGTTACTGGTGACATGTGAAATGTGAGATCTTACCTATGTTCTATTCTTGAAAGTACGGTGTACTTTAATTTCTTTTTTAAGAGAGAAAGCTAAAGTGATTAAGAACTAGTTTTAGAATGTTGAATTAGGTTAATCCAAGCAATCATAATGGTTTTGATGGTGGTTAAGTGCCAACTAGATGACCTAATCACCAATGATTCTCTATATGTCACACACTAAGTAATAGCTAGGCAGTTCTTAACACTAAGAAAAGGGTTTAAATAAAACACAACAACGACCCGATAAAAATTTTACTAACACGTAGATTTGAAGAGGTCCAGTATTACGTAATCTTACTCTTAGTTATTAAAGAAGTTGTTTTCAAATAATTTGTAAAAAATAAACAAAAATAAGAATCAAAGCTAAGTAGTAGGAAAAGGAACATCAAATTAATAGCTCTTAAAGTTTATTCTCCGTCATATCAAGAACATAAACATCAAGTTTGCTTGATGAGGACGTGCATAGAGTAGTAGTAGGTTCTTATTTTTCTATTTGTATGTATAAATAAAAAGAAGAGAAAGCCTTCTAAATGCCTATCCTTGATCCATGATTCTCCTCCCACTCCTACCAAAGCTAACTCATAGATCAAGGCATGCTTCCTTACCCACCCTTTGAAATTCATGTTTCACCAACTGTAAAGAGTAAGGGACAAGAAAACAAAAGTTATAAAGACACTTAATTTTTTTAAAATAAAGACCTATATTTATAAAAATTAATAATTAAAACTGAACAACAAATTCAATTTAATAATTAACAACATCGAACTTACTTTTTTATATTCTTTTTACTATATTATACTTTAATTAAAATTACATCATATGATACTTTTAAAAGTAGGAACAGATCATTCATTCTCGTTACTCTTTGTCTACTTTATTTCAGGAGTATATATCTATATTATTATTGAGATCTAAAGACATTAGCTCCTCAAATCTTCTTTCTCCTCTATTATGTTTCAATCCTGTTCTATTTCATCTCAATCATATATTTATGTGAATCTCATATAAATGTATAATTGAAATAAAATAAAATAAGATTAAGACATAATAGAAAGCACATAAATCATGTTCTAGAAATTAGAATGATGAATATTACAGACACAGGATCTGAATCTTGCAGATATGTGAATAGAGTCAGTGAGGTCATGGAAAGAATCTAGGAATGCCGTATCCTGCTAGATGATCTAAAAATGTCATCGATCACTGCTTTAACCACATGCCTTAGAGTTCATACGTCATCATCTCATCACCTTCACTTCCTTTCCCAAAGACAAAAAGGAAAAGCTGCAAATGCTTCAAACAGTACTTCCCCGCATATAGTCATCTTCTTGGGATCACCAAAAAAACAATATTCTCTTCAACCATCTCTGTCTTTCTTTCTTTATGTCTTCATTTCTGTTCTCACTTCTCACACTTTAACACTCTCTTTAAAGTTACCATGCCCATGTTCCTCCCTCTCTAGTCTACATCCCTTTTCCATATTCCTCTTCTTACATTTTTGTTATACCCATGTCAAAAGAACAATACATACATGTCAGTATCATTTTTATCTCTGATCCAATATGGAGAAAAAGCAAAATGCACCCATTGATTCAAGTGACCTAGCATGTCTACTTGCTTAATGATCAAACATTAAGTTGTTAAGAAGGAAAATAACAACACAAAGCAAGAACATGTTCAGCAAACAAGTAGGGATATCAAATTTGAGGCTCAAAATCTCTCACATCGATCTCTTGAAAAAAAAAAGAAAGAAGCAAATTTCTTTGCAAGAAAGGAAAAGGAGGGATCATTGCTTTTACAAGACCCCATCATGTACCCTTCTACATAGACACCTCATAAATTGTGTTGTGCAGATGATCCAACTAATTGTGGTGTACACGGAGACTCCAAACCCAAGCTGGTCCTCACTTGCATCGAAGGAGCCAATGTATAATTCTATCTGCTTATAGTCTGCATGGTTGGTGAGTGACATACCTTGTCCACACGAGTGATTACACAGTTGATAACAGCGATCGATCCCTAACGCAACAGGGCAGAACTTGTGTTATTTGGCGTTGAAATTCCAGTAACGATAGAGACACTAATTCTGCATTATTTAGAGATTGTTTTAAATAATTATTTAAATGTTAAATTTTGCTATTTGAAAGATATGAACACTATACCCTTTTATCATATAACAATATTGAGATCGAACACTATGAAACTCGGGATTTGATCTTCTATGCCAGCAACCCTGGTCCTATCTTGTGTCACTCCATCCTAACTACCCATTTTATATGAACCTCATATAAAATGGATGGCTAAGATGGAGTAACATAAGGTAAAGCTAGGGTTGCTGGCAAGCAGGATTTAAGGGGATGAAACCCTAAACTAGAATGAACGAATTCAAGAACAATAGCTTCATCAGAGACCATTAGGGTGATGATGATCATTAGGGTTGTGATGAAAAAGAAAATGTTGTCAATTCTAAAGAGAAGGTGTAGTCATAGTCATATTACACCCACCATCATTGTTTGTCTAACCTCCCACTTCTCACTCACCAACCAATATGAAAACAATATGACTTCTCCAAAAATATCAAGACAATGTAATTCGTTCTGTTGGAAAGAGAATTTAATCCAATTCTAAGTGTGCTTGCTTACTCAACAATATAAAATTGATTTCATACCAAACCTAATTTTTTTTAGATATTGTTTTTTGTTGTTATGATCATGCAAGACCAATTAATGAATAAGCTAGCACACTTATATATAGATATATAGAATTCTTTGTACTAAGAGCAATATTTTCAAAACTATATCAAAAGTTAAACTTGTAAGACAAGAGGTTTAAGATTTAAAAAATTTAATCGGTATTAGATTGTTAGAAATTTTGTTAAAGATTGAATAAAATTAAAGAATTTAAAAATTATTAAAGAAAAATATCCATGCCCATCGAAATTTAAAGTTTAAGTAAAAAAAGAAAGCTGTCAATTGAAAATTAATATGTTTATTTTTGTTTATAAAAAACTAATTAATTTGCAAAAATTAACTGATTTATTAATAAACTGGTCAATTTTTAACAAGAAAGATTATTAAACTAAATCAAACCGAAAAGTTGAAAACTGAACTGAAAAGTTAGTCAGTTTAATATTTTCACTGTTAAATCAGCCGAACCGGTTTATTTCTTAAAATATTGACTGAGTCTTTTTTCACATGATAAATCTATTATAAATTATTTTTATTCTAAAAGGCATAATTAAGATCCCTATTATAATTATAAATTATAAGAAATCAAGTTACAATAATATAAAAATATTAAATAATCATATTATTGTCACACACAAAAAATCATTTGTTGGAATAAAGCTTTTCCAATCAATATGACCAAATTAAACAATTAGATCTTTAATTAGCTAGCTTCAATCAATGCAAATTCCTTCAGGAATTTGTTGTTACCAGCTGCTATTATCTTCTTTTCCTTAAAAAGTAATTTAAAGAACATGTTTAGTAAGTAATTAACAACAACAAGGTCCTGGTCCCCCCATCCTATCTTTGATCTTTCCAATACATGTATAGCCATTTTGAGCCTATACCACCTTTTGACCATAGGATAGCCTTTTCTTTTCCTGTAGTTCAAGCTAAGTTTCAGTACTGGACGTGCTGTATATATAAAATGCCATTTGCAGTTAAGAATCGTACATATTTTACGATAACTTAATCAACATATCACGCTGTTATGATTTAGTGGTCCTTTTAAGTCTTCCTTCACGTCTAGCTTAATATAATAATATATGAAATCCTATGTTATGAAAATTCATGATAGTTGACAATATATCATCAACACCACTTTTTTTTAAAAAAATCTTGTATACAAGTTAACTTATAGAGACACAATGATGTTATATTACTCATTTATAATAGATAAGTCACGAGTTCAAATTACAAAAACAACTTATTTATAAAATATAAAGAGAAGATTGCGTACGATAATTTTTTCCCGATTTTTGCAAAGCAAATAGTCTTATGCACTTAAATAGTCTTTTATATAGTTATTCTACTTTGTTTATATTATATTAAGCTTTCATGGTTGTTACTAATGTATTTTTCCAATGAAGAAAAGATCTCCCTCTCTATGTATTCAAAATAAAAGTAGATACATCCTAGATAACTTTATGCCAATTGGCAATTAGAACCATAATTTTGAAAAGTTGTCTTCTTTTAGCATGTGAACATTTTTGGACTCTACCCACTTGGTATTTTCAACTTTGAGCCTCCAAGGAAAAGAAAAAGTCTTCCAAAGACGTGGTGTTGAGGGTATAGGAAGTAAAAAGGAGTGCCTTTCTCTTTTGAACTTCATCAATTCAATGGGTAAGTGAGATTAGAATGTAATGATATCATTTCAACATAAACATATGATAATTCCATCTTTAGTGTTCTTAATTACCATTAGCTTTTAATTGTACTTTGTTATGTTTGTCATGTAGAGATTTTAGGAAAAAAAGATTAATTAAATATAAAATTCTCATAAGTGCATACAATTTAACTTCTTTATATTATTTTATTATCATCAAATGTAACACTAGACAAGATTATTGATTGATTAAAGTTGTAAAGGGATATGGTTATGAGATAATTGGTTGGGTTGAAAATGATGAGATTTTGTACACAATCTTTGAGCAAAAAATGGAGTAAACATATCAAAAACTTTGAAACCATGCTTATACCTTACAAGCCAACCAAATTTGACATCAAAGTCTCAAGGATCAAAGATGAGATCCTCTTGTCCACAGCTTTGGAGACCATGCACCTATCTTCTTTTCTTCTTTCCACTAACTTCATCAAAATTCACCTTCTTTAATTGATTAATCTTTTTTATAGTATTTTTTAGCAATCAAACTCTTCTCATGGAGAGTTTGATACTAACTAAGGATGAACGGCGACATTCTTAACACATGCAAGTCAGACGAGAAGTGGTGTTTTCAGTGGCCCTTCGAAGGGAAACAACAACTGAAAATGGTTGCTATAAGACTCCCGTAGGTTGAGGAGCAAAAGGAGAAACCAACAAATTATCAACCACAAATTTAAATAAAAATATTAAAATTTTATCACGAAATCAAAATATTAATTTAAGAATACTATTGCTCGTGTTCTAGATAAAGTGAAAATTTTTTAATTAAAATATATGATTTAGAGTATTTATATATATTTCATATTATATTATAACTATATAGATAACTCTAATGAAATAGTTAAAATAAACTGTAAAAATCAAATCTTTTTGTGAATTAAATGTCACTCTTTTTAACTAATAATCTCCATTTTCTATGTCTATGGTAAGGTACATAGTGTTCTAGTGAAGCTGACTCTAAAGAAAAGAAAAAGCTCTTTCTTTCTTTTCAGTTGCAGTACATGGTAATTGTAGAAAATCTGCCTTCTCTTGAACCTCATCTTTGATCTTCTACTTTAACGTGTAGCATGTGAATGAGGTTGCAAGAATGTCAAATCACTTGTTCTTTACTTTCTTTCTTGATCATCTTTTTGTATGTTCTGATCACAGTTTCTCATGCAAGTGTAAGAAATCCCATCTTTACCTTTTGAAGATCTGTCCGATGTTTGATCAAATATTAAGGAATAAAGATGCTTACTATACAATTCAAAGAAGTTAAAGAAGTGAACAACAGAAAGAAGAAGAAGAAGAAGAAGAAGAAAAAAACTTATTCCCCACACCATTCATTGATCAAACCTAATAGAAATATATGTCTCTGGTTTTTCTTTTTCTTCTTCTTTTTTTTTTGCAGTGAATTACAGAATGAGGCCATTTGCAATGGCTAGGTTAGTATCTAGGTGGGTTGTTTCATACACTGGCAATTCTTCACTATACCTGTCGATCCCAATAGCAGAAAGATTATCTAACTCGAAAAGATCAGAACTGGCACAGCTTGCTGCATCATCATCATCTGTTGTGGACCCTTCATTGCCACTGCAGAAGTCTCTAATGTCAACTTCCTCATTCTTCTTTTGATAATTCTTTAGACGGTCTCTTGCAATTTCCTCAACTCTGCGATGCTGTTTCATGACATGAATCTTAAGCTCTTCAGTGGATGAACTTCTTGTGGTGGCCGTCACTGTCATTACACTCTCATCAGTTCCGTACAGACTTTTATGCCCACAAGGCCTACTCTCTTCGTCGACAATCACACTGACAGGGTAAAATCTGACAGACCTTTTTGTTCCATTGCTCAGTTTCCCTCTTGAAGAAGGAGTCTTACTCAAGCAAGACCTTGAAAATGAGGAAGCTGAAGAACATGTTGATGCTTGCTCGGACTTCAACTTGTTGTTGCTCTTCTCGTAAACAGAAGAAGAAATCTTGGCCTTTTTGGGATTTCCTGCAGTGAAAAGAGAGTTCAGAAAGCTTGCAAGTCGACCACCTGGTGAAATAGGTTGTTTAACCTTCTTGAGATCGCCATAGATCTTCAAAGCTCTGGACTTTGTTTTGATGAATCCACCTTCATTCTTTGGCTTCTTTGCTACTGCATCATGTGTTCTTTCGTGATGACGAAACATGTCTATTTCACCCAAAGCTCTTTCATGACTCTGAGAAACACTAGTTCTGATCGGCTTAGGCCTTTGCATGGTGTGAGTTGTCTTTGTTGATGATGAAGATGATCTTGACCTGAGAGCAGCATAAACTGGTTCAGATTCTGAAGAAGAGAACCCACCACCGGAACTTGATTCAGAAGAGCTGGAGCTTGAGTTCAGCAACAAAGAATCAAACTTTTTGGAAGGTTTCTTCTCGATACGATTTTCCATGTAATTTTTCCTAACACCACTCTTTTCATAACTCACCTTCTTCTCCATCCACTTCTCTATCATGCATGCCCTCTGAAAACTTTTGGTTACTTCCTCTCTGCGATCTTCTCTCCAAGCACTGCCAAGCTTTTTCCTCGTAGCCTCTCTATACAGAATCACCTCTTCCTCTCCTTTCTCGTCTGATTCGTCTATGGAACGATAAATTGCATCAAGAAGAGTCGAAGAGAAAGAAGGGTTTTCTCTGAACCGATCTTCTCTTGCTGGCCTCTCCCATCTATCCATGCTCTTTATAGAAAAAAATTTTCTTCAGGACACACAGGAGTATATAACAGTGGATCGTAAATGATACTGTTGTGCCTTTCTTGTCTGTTTCAAACAGAGAAAGTGTTGTGCGTTAATGGAGGCAAGAATGATTATGGAAAAGAGAGAGCATGACCAAGACACATACAAGACTTGAACTCTGGTCCTTTTGCTCTTACAGTGACCAACAACTGAGCACACAAAAGAGAACGAAACAAAGCAGGCATGGTCATTGATGGGTGCTTGATGGGTTAGAGAGAGAAGTGCAATGAAAGCCAAAAGCCACGCCTGTGAAGAAGGAGAAGATTAGAAGTTAAAACGGTAGAGAGAGAGAGAGAAGGGGGGGTTTCTTTCGCATGTACTTATAAGGGCACACCACAAGCACTCACACTCGTGCAAGTAGGGTCCACTGTCAGGTTGGCAATGCTGACGTGGCGTATCAGTAAGTAATTATCAGATTTACTTTTACTCAATATAATAATCTTCATATGAAGTGACATTAAGATCCATTGCTTTGCTTCTTTATTTTCCTTTTTTCCCTTTTCCTCTGTCTTCTTACTTACTTTATTAGAAAAAAAAAATAGAGTGAATTTCTTTTTTTTTTCTCTTATTTACGAGAGTCAGGAAAGAGTTATCAATTATATGTAATTTTTTATATTTATTTTAATATTAATATAAAAAAATTAAAAATTTTTGATACAATTATTTTAAAATTTAAACTTTATTTCTACTATTTCAAGTGCAAGTATTATTATTATTTTAGTTATACTTGTAATTATGATAGAAAATGCATATAATTTGATTAGTTGATAGTATTGATTTAGCAATTGACTGTATGATTATTATACATGATCAAAATAATAATTTCTTAATTTTTCATGATTGTTCTTTCTTGATTCTTTAAATTTAGTTAAGGTTTCAAATGGGTAAGATTGATTAATGGGACTAAATAGCTCAAATGAGATAAACATTTGAAGTCTCCTCTCCTATACAAAGATTCAACCTTTGGTGAGGCTCTTAATGAGGGAGAGAAGTTCCAATGTTTAGCTCAAATGAGATAAACATTTGAAGTCTAGCCAAGATTCAACCTTTGGTGAGGCTCTTAAGGAGGGAGAGAAGTTCCAATGTCTAGCTCAAATGAGATAGACATTTGAAGTCTCCTCTCCTATTCCAAGATTCAAACTTTGGTGAGGCTCTTGAGGAGGGAGAGAAGTTCCAATGTTTTTGGGGAGAGGAGATCAAGGAGAAACATGCATTGGGATTAGAGAAAATTGAGGGTTGCTTTTATGAAACATTATTGTCATCAGAAAGCTGAATAGCATCCATTCATTGTGTAGTGTCAACTAATGCGGCTCCTTGGATGCTTTGACTTTCTAGCACTATCATCCAATCAAAATAAGCACCAATAATCGTACAACTATATACTAAAATTTTCCAAATTTCACTCAATCCTTATCTCCTTTTAACGGATATGTAAAAGAAAAAAGAAAAAGAGGGTTTAGTTGAAGTAGTGGGTTGATTATATGACTAGTGAGTTTATGATAGTAGAGAAGGTTAAATAATACATAGCTTTACTTTTAATTAACAGATAAGCTATTTATGAGATAATAAAAAAATAGAAATAGAGAAGAAAAAAAAGTGTCAATTTGTTAAAGTTTCATCAAATCTACCCAAGTTGATTAAGGTATTGTTTTATAGATCACAAACTTGTTTTGCTGCCCATTTAGATAGCAAATCAAGAATTATGATTATGCACTTTGACATTATGAATGTGAAGCAAACATTTTATATGATTATGAGCTAGATATGGTAAACAAAGCACTCATAAAGAGTACAATTAACTAACAAAGAAGAGATATCAATTCCCTTATTATTTTCATTTAATAAGTTTAACTACACTTATCATTACTAATCACACTTATTGTTTAGCACTATTTCAAAGTTATTCACTTTATATATATATAGAATTTACTCATATATATATATATATATATATATAAAAGAGTAAATTCCTATAATTGTTCTTTTCATATGTGTATTAAGAAAACATTGAGTGATATAATCAATTTAACTAACATTTTTGTAAGTTTTGCCATAGATGATTTGTTTAAGTAACATCTAAATTATAACTCTTTTGATCTTGAGTCGAATTTGTGAGTTTTGTAAACACATATAAAAAAAGCTTATTGGACCAATTCTTCATCTGTGGACAACTTACCACCTTTCCAACTTCTCTATGCACAACTTACCACCTTCCAACTGTGCAAGTCCACTTACACTTGAGATACAAAGAAGGCAATCATAAGGTTGTCTTTGTTATGATTATCTGTTATGAGTTTCACCGAACTCGAATAGTTGAAAGCGTGCAGCTTTTGATCTCATATAATTAGAGCACAAGGCTCCCATTTCTAAGATTGATGTAATTGTGAGTTTCTACACTTAAACACTCACGAGAAGAAGTTAATACGAGAAGAAGTTAATACAAGTAGTTGGTAGATGCTTAATTATATCTATGTATAGACTCAACTTTAGAAAACAATCATGATAAATTCCAAAACCCAATTTGCAAAAGCTATTCATGAACAAAGTTCAAAGAAAATTATGTCCCAAAGGAGATTTTTTTAAATACCATTTAGGAATTAAGTGCTTGTTTAGATGAACTTTTGAGAGGTCAATAAGTACTTTTTTCTACCATAAAAGTCTTTTTTAAGAAAAATGAATATTTGGCTATAAAATAAAAAATATGTTTTTTAATAGATATGTCTTTTTTGATAGCCAAAATATAACTTTTAAAGAAGTTTAAATTTAGAGCTTCTCAAAAAATTCTCTCAAATAACTTTTTGGGTAGATTTTACAAATCAATTAATGAGCCTATTTTTAGTTCATTTTATCCTTATGTTTTATACATAATTCTCACAATACCCACAAACTCATCTTTATGTTTATTATGTACTTAACTTGAATATTTATTTTGAGATTTATATAATATTATTTGACTTTTTATATGTTTTAATATTTATTTTTGATATTGGTTTACTTATATTATAATCCATATAAAAGATTTAGTTATATATTTTTTCACTTATGTATCATATGGTTTAAAATTATATAATAATTAATATATTGTATTTTGCATATTGTTTAATATACTTTAAATAACATTTATATGCATAAATAAATTTTATTACAAATAAAATATAGTTAAAATTAAAAGTACTTTTTATTTTTATGTTGTCAAACAGTCTACTATATGAAGCTCTTTAAAAAAAACTCTTTTTTAAATGATAGCCAAACAGTCACTGACTTTTTAGAAAAAATCTTATAAAAACAGATCTACATAAAAAAGCTCTACTGACAAAAGTTTTACTGGTATAAGCTGAACCAAACATAGGCTTTCTTAAATATCATTTAGAGATTAAGTCACAAGAAGCTCTTAGGTCATATCAATAACAATTTATAAGTGCAACTCTAAGTTTATATCTAAGTTTTCATACGGTAAAAAATATATATGTGTGTATATGAACACTAACATAAAAAAAAAAGGAAATTTTATAATTAATCAATCTTGTACAAAGCTTTTTATAAGATTAATTATAGGATCATTAGAAATTGTTATTATAATAATAATTATTAAATAAAAAATATTTTATAAATTATTTATAATATTAATATTAACAACCCATACCTAGTCTTTTTTTCTTTTATGTAAATGCACGCTTGAGCGACTAGATCTTTTGGCTGTATTCGTGTGATTTGTAAAGCAAATAGAGCATGTTCCAAGTGGATTGATTCTTACTTGAACAATGATTGCACTCGTGGTTCCCAAGTGCTTTTGGGTTGGAAGAGAAAGAGCAAAGAAGCTGCTGTGCCTAAAACAAAGAACGAAGAAGATGTGATTTGATTATAGTATAAGAAAAGCGTCTAAGGACAAACTAATGTGTAGAAGGGAAAGGTATAAACAAAGTTTGATGTGATTTGATTTATAGTATTAATATAGGATTAAGTACAAGGGAATTAAGATGAAACGTGACATTAAGTTATGTGCACAAAAGTAAACGGCCAGAAATAAAGTAATGTTCTTTTAGTGCAATAATATTCTTCTTTTATATTATTCTGTTTCCTCTCCTTCTCTCCGTCTTCCTTCAAACTCAAGAAACAAAAATTCCTTATGGTATGTCCAGGAAGATTGATTTAGTGGCTGTTTAGATAGGCTTTTCGGATGCCGATAAGTACTTTTTTTTCACCACAAATATCTTTTTTAAGAAAAATAAGTATTTTGGTTATAAAATAGAAAAATACTTTTTTAATAGATATAAAGTTTTTTACAACCACTCAAATTTAAAGTTTTTCAAAAAAACTCTCAAATGATTTTTTTTGTAGATTTTTTAAATCAATTAATGAGCCTATTTTTTAGTCCATTTTATTCTTATGTTTTACACATAATTCTCACAATATCCACAAACTTATCTTCACGTTTATCTTACAAAATTATCTTCTCTAATATCTTGGGAGTTGTTTCCTAACGTACAATTTGATGTTACAAATTTTATTGTATTACAATAAAATGCATAATTTATTATGTATTTAATTATTTACTCTTCTGACCAAAAAAAAATTATTTACTCAACTTGAATATTTATTTTGAGATTTATATAACATTATTTGGCTTTTTTATATGTTTTAATATTTATTTTTGATATTAATTTTACATATGTTATAATTCATATAAAAGATTTGATTAGATATAATTTCATTTAAGTTTTAGATGATTTAAAATTATATAATAATTAATATATTATGATTTGCATAATGTTTAATATACTTTAAATAATTTTTATATACATAAATAATTTTTATTATAAAATAAAATATATTTAGAATTAAAAATATTTTTTATTTTTATGTTGACAAGTAGTCTATTGTATGAAACTCTTTCAAAAAAACCATTTTTTAAATAAGGACCAAAAAATCATTTGACTTTTTAGAAAAGTTTTTCTAAAAAAATATCTACAGGAAAAAGCTCTATTGATATAAGCTTAACCAAATAGAAACTTAGACTAATAATTTAAAAGCTCAAAAGGTTCAATTGATTCAACGGTTTAATTTTTCGATTCGATTTATTCTTATAGTTAAAAATCATTCAATTTTAATAAATTAATAAGTTCTTATAAAATAAAATGAATCAATTAATTTTCATTTAATAATATCTTTTTTCAATTAAACTTTAAATTTTTCGATAAGTAATGACAATTTCTTTCAATTATATTTCAAATTATTTAATTTTAGTTAATCTTTAGCAAGTTTTATGACTGTCTACCTTTTAAATTTTAAATTTTTGTCTTACTGTTTAAACTTTTGATCCAATTTTTAAAATATTGATTTCTGACAACATTATACGATATTATTTAGTATTAGTATTGAATTCAATGGCAAGATAAAAACCGAAGTTTATTAGTTGATTTAGCACATCTAATCAAGCTTTTGGTAAACTTTACATGTCATATGAACTCTTATTGGAATGAAGTACATTCACAAGGCGGCCATTAACAATGAGCAATAGTAGTAGTAAATGCCATGATTGCTCTTAGATTCCTTTGCTAAATAATTGTCGTTCTAACACTTGGCAATTAGATTTGGAAAAGTCGGTCACTCCCTCTAGGCCTAGGCTTGATTAGATTGTATGCTTGTTTTAAGCTTCAGCATAACTGTTTGGAGTTGTAAAAGAGAAGAGCTGTGAGATTCCTGAAGAAGGTCATGGTTATCAGGAGAAGTGATTTAAAGTGAAGTGGAAGGAGAAGGGGAGATTCCTTTGAGATCATGGAATGACTCAACCAGGAAATTGATAAGCTCTAACTAAGAAAAAGTGCCTTACCCATTTCCCCACTATCATCATACCACTCAAAGAAAGGATCCAAAACATGTTCTCGGTGGAGTTGATGTAACACAAGCCAGTGTTTCCTAGCACATAAGTGAATATTGTCTTAGTGTATTTATAGTTCCATAGAATATAGCCACAACATTAGTGGAAAAGAAACAAGCGTACACTATTAGTGTTGCCCTTTAAGGCTTAGTTGGGTCTAGTGCAATTCTAAATTAATAGATCGAATTTTGATCGACTAAGTTTCGAGTCAAACTCAAATTTATATATCAAAACGATTGCTTTGTTGGAGAATGAGTATTATGGCCTTGGTACGGTTATCCGCAACTCTCAAGAGCGTAATTGTGCTGGTAAATTAATGACGCTACCAGGTTGGAGAGATCCACAAGTTGACGAAGCACTTTGTTTTAGAGAAGCTTTGAGTTGGATCAAATCTTTATCTTTTTTCTCCGTATGTGTGGAAACGAATTGTCAAGTCGTTACCCATTTTTTGACATCTACGCATATATTTTCTTCTTATTTTTCAATTATTGTGTAGGATTGTAAAGCTCTTCTCCATGAGTTATCGTCGATCTTTTTTGCGTTTGTTAGAAAATCAGCGAATCAAGTTGCTCAAACCATAATTAGGGCAGCTAATTCTATGTTTAGTTTTGAGTAAAGAGTATGTCCCCCTTCTTTTTTGTATGACGTTTTAACATTAGATCTTAATAATATGCGCTGAGCGCATTCGTTGTCGTTAAAAAAAATGATATTATTTGGCGACGGTCCTAATAAGTTTGAACTAATTTCGAATCACAATTCCATATAAGTTATATATATAATTGATACATACATATCGAACTTGAATTGATTCAATACAGCTCATTACCCTACAAGTTTGATAAAAATAAGATTTATTAAGATAAAAAATTTAATTAAAAATATTTTATATACCTAATAATCTTTAACTTTTAGTAATTTAAGTGTTAAAGAGTATATTCACCAAAAACACCTTAATACCCTAAATAGCTGTTTTTACAAACTTATAGACTTGAAACCAACCTTACAAGGTTATTACTCATGAGATCATAAAAGTAATCACAAAAGGGTAATTTATTTCACCACATATTTCGAGGAATGACAAATAAAATCAGACTCGGCTTAGTTCAGATCGAAATCAACAAATTAAACTCAATTTAATCAAGCGTTAGATCTTTCTTTTTCAAATTGAGTCTTAAGTCAGGTTCGAGTTCAAGTTATTTAAGTCTTAGTTAAAGCCTACAAATTATAAGTAAAACGATCTCGTTTTGAGTAAAACAACATTACTATATATTTTTTAATTAACAGATTTTGAGTCAAGTTAACCTTCTGAGTCATTAGAACCTAATCAAGCTGAGGTTAAGTTTTAGCTTGAGTTAAATCGATTCATTATAGTCCCTACTTAATTCTAAGAATCCTGGAAAAGCAGGCTTTGGTGGTCTAGCGCGGAATGAGTTTGGACACTGGCTCTTTGGTTTCTCAAGTTTTGTGGGCTATGCTATTAATATGCTGGCAAAGCTTCGGGCTATCTACTATAGAGTGACTTTAGCATGGGATCGTGGATACAAAAAGATTTTGTTAGAATCGGACTCGCTGTGAGCTATCAAGTTAATTACCCATATATGTCCTCCATTTCATTCTTATTTGACAATTGTTGAGGATATCTCGTTTTACTTAAAGAAGGACTGGGACTATTCTTTTGCACATACATTACGAGAAGGCAACTAATGTGCTGATTATTTGACAAAATTAGGATCTTCATCTTCACAACATTGGCATCTATGGGAGATGCCTGTTTTTGGTATTCGACAATTTCTACAAAATGATGCTTTCTCTGGGACGTTTTTGAGGCCATAGGCTTTTCTTGTTTTTATCCTCTTCACCAAAAAAAATTCTAAGAATATGGGAGCTAAGTACTGTAGCTTTCATAAGTTCAAAGTGCAGCTAGTCTTGAAACTGATGGAAGGATAATAGAATTAGACTTGAAAAGATGCTTGATGTGGTGTGTTCCACGATGGGTGTACCCCTATCATCAAATTGGACCTAAAGGTGACTAGACCTGTGACACACGCTAAACTAAGAACTCCCAAATCCTGTGCTTTCAAAATCATGGTTCGTGAGGACCATTCTGCTATCATTTTCATTTCTGCTGTGTATCTTCATTCAACAGTGGGACACTCACTCACCGTTAGCTTCAATTCACACCTTAGATTTCTTTTCCCCATTTTGATATATCAATAATTTTTAATAAAGTCATGTAACATTTTTTTTCTAACTCAGATCTCGAGAGGGTCATAATATATGCAATCTTTCTTTTTGTATTTTATGAAGATACCGTGATTTAAACCTGTGATCTTATGATCACAAAAGAACAACTTTATCGATTGTCTCAAGACTCACTCTTTTATTATTATTTTTAATAATTAATCAAAAATTAAAATATATTATAAAATTACAAATATTATTCAAATGGGTATTAAACTACTAACTTATTAAATAATTTATAAAAAAATGCATAATTTACAAATTATATTGTGTTAGTACAAATTCTACTAATGTTAAAAAAAGCTAACAGTAAAACAACCATAAATCAAGTTCCTATGAGGCTATGACAGATTTGGATGACTTGAGATGAAGGGTGTTGTTACATATCCAAAACCTATCGCTGAAATGACGGGAGTGCTTTTTGTTTTTTTTGTTGATTACATTAGATATTCCAATTTAGCCAGATTAATCCTAATCTCCTAAGATCTCACCTCAAGAGCTCTAAAGGGGGTAAACCTGAAAATTCCAAGATTCCTCAGGTTCCTACGTCGCCTATATACGTCTGCGTACAAAGAGTATTCACATACTTAATTGTTCAGTTGATGATTGATCGTTGAGCTCCTCTTTGCTCAGTATCAGGTTTTCATAAACTCCCAAATTTTCTAATAGTTTCAACCCTCACACTGCCGCTAAAAGCGAGACGGACGGAGGTCTTCTTAAGCTTAAGCTTGGAGGAGCAGGCAATGGCTTCACTTCATCTTCATCCACTTAGATTTCCATTATGAAGGCATTTAAGTGGAAATCCACAACCTTGTCAGACCTGACTACTTCAGACGTCATGGTCCCCCGGAGGGGAAGGAGTCAGGTCCTGAAGGTGCCCACATTGTCTCGCCACCTTATCTCTCTCTTTTCTGACGTCATTTGATAATGTTTTGGTTGTTAAAAAAGCCTGAGTTTGAGGTTAAACATGGAGAAACAGCCAACTTCGAAATCCACCACCCTCCCTCCCACTTCAATCTAGAGGACCTTAAACTGCAAACGAGGCACGAAGTTAACTATTCATTAACGTTTAACGTACAGTTTTAGTTCGTGTTTTAACTTTTGCGAGGAGTATGAGTACTTTCTTTCAAACCCCAAAGGTGACACTCCATGCTAATACATGACACGCAAAGTCCATGGATTAAAGACACAAAAAGGATGCCCTGCCTTTGTCATGCAAAGACAAAAAAGAGCTGAACAGGGCATGAAAGAATGCACGGTGAAGTGCTTTGGATAAAGTAAGGCATGGGAATACAAGCCTACATGGATCATGCATGATAAACGAAAAGCAATGAATTGGCAATCCCGAGAAACCAAATGCCTCTTAAAGAGTATAAAGACACAGGAAGGACCCTTACCTTTATCTTTTTCCTTCTTTCTATTACAAAACACTCAACAGCAAGGATTCCAGCATAGGGGATTCTTTAATGAAGTGTTGGTAATTGTGTCCTGTTCTCAGGCATGGAAAATCAGAAATCGTCAGGGAATTGGAACAAGTTCTGATTATTGTTCTGATGTTGTTAACGTAAAGGGGGTGAATGATTATAATCATTGGAAGCAGAAACACCAGATAGCATTGAACAAAAAAGATTTGGGTTTTACTCATTTCACAAAGAAAACTTTCTGTAAACTACTTGCATCCCTTTAAAACAAGGGGATTATGTGACATTTGATTAGAAATTCGATGTCCAGCTCAGATGACCCAACTGAGGCTGGTATGCACCAACTTGAGCCCCCGGAGCTGCCGGAGCAACCCCTACTCCAACATTACCACCCATAACAGGGCCTAAATGGTGTGGACTTGCCATGGCAGCAGGTTGTGGAGGTGGAGGATATAAACCTTGGAACTGCATGTGTTGAGATTGTGCCGCAGCTGCATTGAAGGAAGTGTGACCAGCAGCATGGGATGGCAAATAAGTGGGATGAGGAGTTTGCCCCGGGACATTGTAGTATGGAGCAGACTGCAAGCCTGAAAGCTCTCTTGGATTCTGAATCCAAAGATCGGATGTCTCAGCCTGCCATTCAAAAGCCAAGTCAAATTCAATTTATCCGTATTAAGTCGTAATCAAGTAAGAGACTCCATTACATGAGACTCCATTACAGACCTTAAAACAATGGTGTCTTTGATCAATCTGGTGATATAAATGTGCACACAGTCAAGGGAATCACAAAAACGTTTTGAAAAAAAAAAAATCCTGTAAGTCTATCAAGAACAATCTCTCTATTAATTAAGGATAAGGTTGTATACTTCTGGATCTTTCCAAACCCTACATCTTAGCGACAATTTTACAAAGACGTTCTTATTTTTGTAATCAAGGGAATCACAAACGAAACAATTGAGAAACAACAACATTAAGAGAAAATGAACCAGCAATAACTAAAGGCATCATCTAATATTGCCTCTTTTTCTAGGTATTAAAGCAAATAATGTAACACCACCACCTAGCGAGTCACGCTGAAACGCATAGTTTAAAAAGGTCTAATAGTATGCAGCCTTAACGTTACATGTTAGAATAAAATCATCGAGTAAAATTAAGAAATATTTCATTTGCTGCTACCTGGGGATTAGGAACATATAGACTGCCCTCCTTGTATTTGATCCGAGAAGAGTCTTCAAGGCCAGTTGCATTTCCAACCACACCAGGAGCATTGATGGCATAACCAGGTGGACTAGTAAAATTTCCAAAACCAGGATTATTGCCAGGCACTGGCTTGAACTGCTGGATTCCATATTTAAGGCCATTCGCACTCAGATGTGAACCACCTCCAGGCATAAGCAAGTAACTGTTTCCATTTGATGGATGTGGATATGCAGGGTTGCTAGAATAGCCAGGCATGGCCATCTGTGGAACATAAACTGGAGAAAGGAACTGACGATAAGGCATAATATTAGGAAAATGTGAAACATGAACTTGCTGGTACATCTGGGCCATTGGTGGCTGCTGCTGCTGTTGTATCATGGGTACTGATGCAGACATGCCATTTGCAATATGTGGCGTTAAGGCCTGCATTGACAATGAACATAAACTTAGCACACGATACATAGATGAACCTTGAGTTCAAGGTATCAAGGAAACAGAACTTGGAAAGTTAAGGCAAACATTCAGCCACAGATAATTTTTACAAACTAGTGAGGCACAAAACAAATTACAGCTAAATTGAAAGCCTTTAGTTTCCCACTTTTTTTTTTCAAACATAAACAAAAAAGTAGATTAAACAAGCAACCAGTGCACGGTAGAGCGTGATATCCTAAGATGAGTGAGGTATGCACGCAATACTGCACACTTTTCACATATCTATTCGATTGTATCCCACATTTTGTGTGTCATAAAGGTTACTCAGTAAGGCTTTAACATGCATCCAAGACAAACATGGCATGACAACTTACCTCCTGTGGAGAAGGTAAACCCTGTCCGCGTACAGCTTCGTCAATTGGGGGTCTGAAGTATGACATATCATAACCTGTCTGGGAATCATAGCCCTGCTTGAACATCATTGCATGTTAGCACATAGCTAAAATAGAACCAATATAATTCTATTTCAGAAAACTACATTTCAAAAATGACTACAAACCTTCAAATACTTGTTTCCACAGACTTGCATGAGAATCTAAAGCTTTTCACATATTTGGTTAATAGAATGATGGACTTACCGAAAAGCTTGACATTTCAGGATGACCTTGCTGCTGTTGTGGCTCTGATGGAGAATAAGATGGACTGTTGTCACGAACCAGACCAATTTCAGAGTAACTGTCTAAGTTTGGAGGACTTGAGGGATTATCAGGCAATTGGTTCTCGGACACCATAACTGATGCTGGAGAATCAGATTCTGAGTTTCTTACTTTATCATCCAGCAAATCTGTCTGCTTGCTGCCAGAAGCCTCATCACTCGATTCCTTAGCAGACACATTAAAACTGCCACCAGTATTACTGTTCCATTTTTAGCATATACCATTTGGATATTGAATTGCTACATAGTCACGTATTTACCTTGTCCAAAAAAGTTTAGTTCCCAAATTATTCCACAACAAAACATGAAAACATGTAAAATAGAAACAAACCTTTCAGCTGATTCTCCATTTGATTCTTCCACGACTCCACCTGATTGAAACTCAGAAACTAAATTCTTAGAGGAATCAAACTCCAATCCAAGACTGCCAAAGGTCAGCTTGCATCGATCATTCTCAGGGACTCGAATATGTTCTGCTATTATGACATTCTGGTTTCCATGGATACTGACTCGTGAAACTTTATCCTGCAAATCAGTTGCATCTGATTCCGATTCCTTACAATTATCAGCAGAAGGTGAATTAGATTTCGTAGGAGTCCCTATCAATCCAGGAATGATAGCGCTTGATTTTTGGTTGGATTTTGGTTTCCATTCTTTATTTTGCTGTGGAGCTGCATGCACGTTTTGGATGTTATTTCCATGAATAAGAATCAATCCTTGAAACTGTGAACATAAAAATCATTAACACAATCCTCAAACTACCTAAAATCTCCCCTTATCAAACACAAGATAACAGGTGCAATTTTACTCATCCACGTTTCCATGATTAATAGCCAATTCGATTCTTCTCTCATCAAATGACCACTAAAATTAACAAATGTTCCACAAGTATTACCTTTTTGATGACCAACACTTTGGTGTGGCCTGCTGTTATATTGATTGCTTAAGAATGATCTGCTTACAGTAATGCTAGGCATAACAGGTTCAGTTGCACTAGTTTGACCAACTTGATTAGTCTTAGAAACTGCAGGAAAAGGTCGAAATGATTCTGACACGGAGCCATCCCTTCCCAAAACTGAGTTGGAGAATGAACTGACTGATGCAGAAATGTCCTTAATGGCAGTTTCAAAAGACTGCCTACGCCCACCCACTACCCCAACTTCACGCTTAATAGCTCCAACAGCAGCAGATGGTCGAGATTCAGGAGATGGCACATGCACAGGATCTGTAGAAGAGGAATACACTCCTACAACAGAATTGCTTGATGCAAGAGCAGCAGGATGGTGTTGAGAATTACTGGGTTTCACAACTTGTAACCCCGAAGCTGCGTTGGAAATAACAGTCTGCTTCTCCTCTGAAACTATTTTCCTTTCATTCACACTAGCATTAACATCTCTGGCATGTCTAGCTTGCAAATTATGATGCCCATTAGAAAATTCATATGAACTTCGTGCATCAGAGTGCTTTACATAGCTTGAAGTTCCTGTTAAGCTGCAAAAAGAAAGGTAATGATAAAATTGCTCAGCCTTTCTCAACATGATGATAGAAAACCTACATGATGATAGAAAACCTTTACTGAAATCCAACATAAGTGGAAACGATCAACTTGTAATATACAGCAAGAACAAAATCCAAACTTTTGGTTCTAGCTTCCTCTTAGTGAATCAACTATTGACCAAGTGTCCTTCCTGTCACAATTTATAGCATCATCTTTATTTTATCTACCTTGTCTTGAAGATCCAAACCATAGTTAAATGAAATGACTACAATCTAGAAACACATTAGGCATACCCCTTTTCCACAATGTTTGCAACGCCTCGTTCGTTGGAAGATGTTGGAGCTTGCAGAAAAACTGGATTCAAATTATCTGCGTTGTGGTTAACTCTGTTATCTCTAACTACACGGAACTCCCTACTGATTCCTCCATTAGAAGCCAAAGAAGTTCGTGCATAGCCACCTCGTCGAGCATTACGATCAGATATTGCACGAGGTTTCATTCCTTGACCAATATTCTCAGGTTGTTTTTTTACATCTACAGGACTGTTGTAACCTGTATTCTGTTTTGATAAGCATAAAAATCCAGGAATTTAAAGTTAGATTAGATCCTAGCAAATCAACTCAAGCACGAACATAGCATATAGAAGCAGGGCAACAAATGTCAAGTCTAAAACTCAAACAAATATGTTAGAAGTCAGCCCAAACTTGTTAGCTTCAAAGAACGAAGAAAATTAAGAGGCATCAGAAAGGAAAACCTTCTAAGTAACAGTTCACAGTTTATAGAAGAATGGCTATAATCATAATAATATTTGATATCATAGTCAAATGCAAAATTTCCAAGAGCTCAAAACTGAAGAGCCTACACCCATAATTGGAAATGATAAGAAAAAAGCACACACCTCTTTCTTCTTGTCTCTTTTTCTCTTTACCTCATGAAATGGATCTGATAAAACCATTATGAAGAGAAAGTTGAATAAGAAAAGGTTCATTCAAACATAGTTAACTAATAAAAACTTATCAATTAAGAAAAATAGTTAAAAGAGAGTATATGAGGAGAGTGAAATATTCAAAACAAATCCCTAAGAAAGAAGATGAAATTTTTAACGAGCTTAGGACCATGAACGCAAAATTTTCGGAAGGCTAAAGGCAGTAACATTTCATCACCCACCAGTCTGCCGACCTATGCTTTTATACGAAGGAACTAATTTGAAATTATGAACTCAGATAGCCTCTTCCCTACATCCCTATTTAACCCAAGCAACAGAGACACACAACCAAGAGCAAATCCACCAGGCCTACTGATACAAGTTCAGCAAGAAGAATATTAAGCCAAATGCCACAGCATCAAGACAACATACCCCTGCCAGCCCAAGGAATAAGCAAAAGGGGGCGCAACCAATCCTTTTATTACAGCAAAATGATCCCTCACAGGCAGATCAGAACCACCAAATACAACATAAAAAGCACATTATATGCTTAAGGTAACAACAAAGTAGGATATCCCTTAAATTCAAAAATAGATTAAAAAATACCACATTGCACTATTTCCTGATTTTCTACTCTCCAGCATCGCTCCATTCAAAAGAATCTAAGCAAGCATGGCGATATGGGAGGCCGCTTTTTTTGAAAAAGAATGTAAGAAAAGTTAAACTAACCAGCACGATAAGAAAAGGACGAAATCAGTAGAAAATCTCCAAAAAGGATCAAGAAAACCATAAAGACCAAGCTGGTGCCAACTTGCGGCCATAAGAATCGGCACTAAAGTTGAACAATGATCGTCCAATAGAGAAACATAAAGTGAACATATGACAACAAAATCCAACACAAACCTCAAAGTCTTAATATGTCGGTGAGTTCTCATCTTCAAATTCAATACAAAGCAACGAATGCATTCACTCAAAACACTTCAAGATTGTAAATTAATTAAACCCAAACAATTAAACCACCTAAAAAGAAAAATTAAAGCCCAAATCTTCCACATTTGGACAAATTCTCCAAATTTTGAAGCAAAACAAAGAAAAAAGAAACAAACCGCTAACCAACCAACAACCAAAGACCAAAGACCAAAACCCAAAACCCAAAACGAAAAACAAACAAGTGATGGCAACAAAGACTGGACCTTGATTAAGCAACTTCTGGGTGGTTTCATTAGGATCCATGTTGGACTCTTTAAGGGACATGTAGATATCAGCATCCGAGAAATCCCCGACGATTTCTTTGATTGATTGAATCGTTTTCCTCACCCTCGCCGACAGTGTATGCGTCTGTGGCTGAGCCTGAAATTGAGTCCCTGTAGTACTAATAAGACTACTAGTACCCGCGACCATTTCTAAATAGCCCACACTCACGCACACCCTTTTACACCCTTAAGTAACACAGTCTATTGTACACTTGAATAAGCAGACGGGTCTGCGTTAGGTAATTAAAGTGGAGGTTTAGGGTTAGGGTTTTTGTGTTTTTAGAGAGAGAAACCGAAGAGAGAGAGAGAGCGGAGGGAAGACAACTAGAAGTAGAACGGCTTTAGAAGAAAAGGACAACAAAAAAAAAGGTGGGCAGAGGAACTCGAGGGTTTTGAATTTTTTTATTTTTCTCTCCAAAAAATCAAATTCCCTTATTAATTTTATTTTAAACTTTTTTTTCAATTTTTAGGCCTTTTTGGTTAATTGCTAATTGCCCCCTTATCTTTCTTTTAATTAAAAGAAGTTGGCTTAGAATATTATCAATTATCAATTTAGAAATACAATTTTTATTAATTACGAGTAAGGTAAACAGAGGAACTCGCAGTTATCTTTTGGATGTACACTAAATAAATCTTCGGATTGATGCAATAGCCTACAATCACGTCAACCAAGTACTCAACACTAGACAAATCCTGTATGATAGGCTAAATCGAAATAGCGTAAGTTGAAGGATTTGAACATAAGAACTTTTAGCCCGTACTCTCCACTTCACCAACTTGACAACCCTTAAGGGCATTATTGTTATTATTATAGATTTAAATATATAATTTCAAAGTAATTAGGTATTATATATGATATGTATGTTTTTCTGTTAATATAATTGTTGGTTATAATTTAGTTTAACAAATTATAAATTTTCTTTCTATCTTTTTTTTATATGTTTGTTTTAAGACTTTATAATTTATATTATAAATTGAGTGGACCTTCTTAACTTTCTTGGACTTGGTCTCTCATTTAATATAGGGCTAGTCTTGTTTTTGACCTCACCTTCTTAAATGGCTTCGACAAGTTAGGCTCCATGAACCATTCTAGACGTGGTCCACTTTAAGTGACTTTTTAGATGAATTTTTGAAAACTGAATAAGTACTTTTTCTTTTAGTACAAATGTTTTTTTGAAAAAAATAAATGTTTAATTATAAAATAAAAAATATTTTATTAATAGATTTAACTTTTTTGGCAATTAAAATACAACTTTTTAAAAAATTTGAATTTGAAGCTTTTCAAAAAAGTACCTTAAATAACTTTTTCAAGTAAATTTTTCAAATCAATTAATGAGTATATTTTTTAATCACTTTTGCCCTTATGTTTTACACATAATTCTCACAATACCCACAAACTCATCTTCACGTTTATCTTGCAAATTCATTATTTAGCTTTTTTATATGTTTTAATAATTATTTTTATATTAGTTTTAGTTATGTTATAATGCATATAAAAGATTTGATTAAATAAATATTCATTTATATTTCATATGATTTAAAATTATATAATAATTAACATATAGTGCCTTGCATATTGTTTAATATATTTTAAATAATATTTATATGCATAAATAATCTTTAATATAAAATAAAATATAATTAAAATTAAAAGTACTTTTTTATTTTTATGTTATTAAACAGTCTATTATATAAAGTTTTTTCAAAAAAAATATTTTTTAAATATCAATCAAATAGTCAAATAATTTCTTTGAAAATTTCTTTTGCAGAAAAGGGTTCTGTTAACAAAAACTCTACTAATATAAGCTCATAGATTAAACTTATTTTTGCCCCTAAACACCTACCTTAAATTATAATTGGCCGAATCAGATCGAATTCATATCTTCTAAGATCCAATTTCAAAAAAAAAATCAAAAATTTTTACCGTTAAATTCTTATAATTAGGTGCACATAAGAAAGTTGTTAAAAGTGAAGTTCGATCAAATCAAATTTGCTCCGTACTCTTTTGTCATACTTAATCTTTAACTGAAGACCCAAGTTTAAAGCAAGTAATGAGCTGCTCCAAACTATCAATCTTGGAAGTCCATTAGTCAAGACCGTTTTAATTTCTTTAACCATTCATCACCAAACTCAGAAGCATCCAAGCAAATATCATATCATCCACCCAGAAGTAAACAGAAGGAGAAGGAACAAAGTAAATCCATTTGATAGTCCCACATCCAATAAGCTTCTCAATGCCTATGAACTATATAAGTACTCAACATGATGAGTTAAAAGAGTATCTTCAACACATCACCGTACCATCTTCTGCTAAACTACAGGTATTGTTCTTGTATCCTGGCTCGGTTCTCTTCCCACCATAACCTTGCCTGTGTTTCTCCAAATTTTTCTCGACTGCATCAGAAACATAAACAAGTTTATATCCAGGTCAAGCCATTATACATGTAATAGACAATTGTATCTCAGCATAATATCACAATCGAAACAAAGGAAACACGGAGCCAGGTGATTATATCATCCGTGAGGTCACCTGCATAATTTCAGAAATTGTTTGTGTGCAACTTTCATATCTGAAACTACTGCTATATGGTTATGCCAACCATTTGTTCAAGCATTATCCCATCCCTCAAAACAAAGAAAGGCAGTCCCTTAATGTTCTGATTCTCATACACTGATCTGGCATGGCAAGAAGATGACTGAATAAACCATGACTACCGAGTTGTTCAGGCACCGTAAAGCAGCTACTAGAGTTCTCGCATACACTTAAAACCAATTTGTAAACCATAATGTAGCGAGGGAATGTGCCTAGTCTTTAGGACAAGGGTTGTACCAATATCCAGCAACTACGAAAGATATGAAAGATTTGGTTTTATGAACTACTGCAAGCAGTTACTGAGTTTTCGGACATTGGCAAGAGTTAAAACTATCAACAAAGGTTACAGCAAAGGGCAGATTTTCATCCATCACTAACCTGAATCTGATACGCCTGAGCTCCCGTGTGCCACCAGGCAGTGCTCTGATGGTGATGTACACTCCAGGTTCATCCTGTTCAACCCATTCAGTCTCAATATCACTTGCATTACTGATAGAAAGCTCTCCAGAGTGATCTGCCTCTCTAGATGAACTTGTCCTCACAGAACCATCCATTGATGATGCCTCAGTTTTAGCTCCGTAGACACTGGAGATATTTGGTGTTGAAGCAAGAGTAGCTGACTCAGAATAATGGTGAGCTTGCATTGGATGACGATCAAGCGAGTCTGACGAAGAATAGCCCACTCCAGTTGGGCGTTGGAAGTTTCGGGGGCATTCATTGCTCAGTGGGGGAGTCACTGGACTCTCCTTGGCAGATTCAGGCTTTGAGCTCTGGAAAGAAAAGATAATGCAGTAGAAGCACAATCATTGATGCTATTTCACATAAATAACAGTAAAATGACTCGAATGAGCTCTTAAATATCTGAAAGTAACAAATTTTGTGGCGCAAACCACAATGAATAAATTAAAAACTATTAAACCATAACACAAGAATCCAACATATTTTCAAAACTCTAAGAAAAATATGTTCTTGACAGATTTTAGAGAAAAAGGGCATTCATTTTAAGCGTGTCAGAAGAAAGTATCAACAGCTAAAATTGGTTTCGTGGCAAAACATTAAGCACGGTAAACATGACTTGGGTGCACCACTAACCTCATCTTCCGATCTCGGCGTCGTGGGAAGAGGGACTGCTTGATGATTGAAACGTTGAACATTGTACAACTCCATGACCTTGTCATAGTTCTCTGCCCACCACCTTTGAGCTTGCCATTTGTTGAACATTTCACGACTGATCAAATTACCAATTCATTCATCAGAACTTTACAGCTCTAGAGTGTATTCAGAAATCAGAACCTCAGAGGTGCAAAATGAACTGATTTTTGTGTTGACTCCCTTAAAGGGACTAAGTACAACTGGATATGTGACAGCTGTTCATGATAGTTATAGCAGTCAAGAGAATTATCATGAAAACATGCGAGTCTTATCAACAGTTCTCGTTCCTGAGTTCCAATAAGTACTGGATGGTTAATTGTGTTAACCTTTGCCTCAAAACTGCTGAAGATGTGATCCATTGGCTCATGAAAACCACAATATGACATAATAATCAGGTTCTATAGCCATCAGCACTCACCTTATAAGAAAGGGCAAGTAATAATGGCTGAAATTCCAGACTCACACCCATTTACAAGGAGGTTTCAAAAACAAAGATTGAAAACTTTTGATCCAACAGAAGCAAATGACCCAACACTCAAAACCTTGAAAATCACACAAGCAATGATGATCTGGTACTAGTAAAGCTACCTGAATCGGATCCGCTTAAGATCATTCCCTCCCTGAGGCAGTGATAGAAAAGTGATGAGCACACCAGGCTCCACTTGGGCCACCCATTCCTTAGGTTCATCATCTTCCATAAACACTACAGACTCTGTCCTCCCACTTACAGATACCGGTGTGCCTTCACCACTAGATAGCCCTTTTAGTCTTGCCTCCATCTCTTTCCCCCGCATTCTTGGGGTCGAGTTGGAACTGCCCGTTCTGCGATATGAACAGTGGAATCTAGTAGAGTCCGAAACTGCATCAGGGTCAGCATAGTTCCTGTTGTGATTATTGTTTGATGATCCAGAACATGGCTTGCAGTTTCTGTACGCTCCTGATGCCTTAACAGCCATGTCCTTTATCTGAAAAAAAATGATAGTATTCCATTTCATTATCAAGAATAAAAGGGACAATAACAACCAAAAGAAAAGATGCATAGATGGTCCAGAATAGTTGCTCAAGATCAAAGAGGAAGAATAATTCGGCCTATCTAACAGTAAATCTTTCCTCATCAACATAGCTGAAAGCAACATTCGACTCAGGAGCTTTAAGATTAACAGATAACAAACAACATATATTTCCAGTTGTCTTAAGTCTTAACCCCCTTCAAATTTCTACCTTCTGTCTCGTTCCTATAAAGTGGACAAATGGAAAAGCACACGGAATGATTATGGATTAGACAGTAGAAAACCAATACATATAAACACAAAGAAGAAAGACAAAAGCTGTTGTTATATAAAAATTTCTCCCGATTAGAGACTTCAAAAGACATCCCTTTTCCTCTCCCTTTTTTTCTCAGGAACTAAAGACACGGACAGTAGAGCAGAAAAAGGCTTTAAAAGAATCCGTTTTCTTGACATACTCAACGGACCTGAGTAGTGAGAGCCTTAATAGCCTGTTTGGTTCTTGGTGTCTCCATAGTGTCGTCGTCGTCTTCTCTGTCTCTCTGGTGCAGAGATCCATTGTTAAGCTGCTTCGAACACGCTATACACGTCAACATCTCCCAGAATTCTCTCTCCTACCACTATCTATCTGAACACAAAACATACAGACAAACAATATTCACATAGATCAGAGCCACCATGTAAACAACTCACAAATCCAAGTCGGTGAGCAGACTTCCTACACATAAACCTCTATGAACAGAAAGGTTGGAAAGCTCAAACATGCTCACATTGAGAAAACAGAGACTTCGCCGCAAATGGGTTCACCTTCTTTCAATGAGATCCAAAACACAGATATAGCAGATGTGGGTTTATGTTCATATTCACAAGTCTGGCATGTCTCCAAGGACAGCGAGTCATAGAATAGCTAAGGGAACAAGGAGGAAGAAGATGAAGCGACCGTCAATGGAGAATCTCAAAGCATATTGTTTTATGGCGATGTGTGAAGTTTCCTCTCATTTCTTTTCCCTTTCTTTGCTTCTCTTTCTCTGCTACAACTCTGTATTCCCATTAAAGTTTCCATTTTTAATGCTCTTCATTGCCAGTAAGGATGAGTAACAACTAAGTAACAGAAACAAGCAACTTTCTCTCTCTCTCTTACATGCAGGGACTTGGCTTAAAAAATCACATAAAGATTGAAACTTCACACATGTAGTGACCCAAGATGTAAAGACTGAAACTTTAAGCTCAAAACAGCATAAAGAAAGAAGCTAAGAGAGCCAAAAAGGTTTAAAGGGGTGACTGTTTTATGGGCGAACTAGAGTTGGCATCTTGTGGAAGCTGTGGAGATGTCACTTGCAGTGAGACACAGCCACCCTAGTATGGCCAAAGGCCAAAGGAGACTCACTAACTGCCCTCTTAGGCTTAGACCAGTAGGTGTTGGGGCTAATTTTAGATTATGAGTTCAGTACATGTGCACTAATGGTGGATGGTTAAGGCATGATCTTTGTTGATATGTTATATCAGACATGATTGGTTCTTTCCTAGTATGATTTGACTGATCCCTTGTTAAGTGTATGGCATTATTTTTAGCACAACCTTGGATATTAAGTTGAGATTTTTTTTCTTTTTTTGAGGATTATAAGATTTTGTTGCCTTATATTCCTACTTCTTAGTTCTTACTGATATAACCTATTGATTATCCCAAAAAAAAAAAAAGATTATGTATATTCATTGCATGGATTTCTAAAAAAGATTATGTACGTTTTAAAAAAATTATTACCTTAAATGGTGAATAAGCACAGTATTATAAGAGATTTGATTCAATTAATATGTATAACTTTATTTTCATTCTTTAAATTATTTGAATTTAAAAATATTTAAGATAGAATACACAAAAGAACAAACTTTACCCATTGAGCCACTTTTTGCAATTGGAATGATACAAATTAGATTGCTTTGGATGGATTTTCACCAATAAAGTCTTGCAAACAAGTCCCAAAAAAGTCCAAACTACAGCTTTAGAAGGTCCCTTATTGCCTTCTCAAAGTTGTGACAGTGACCTAATAAGGAGCTCAGTTGATGTGCTCTGGTTCTGGGGCTTGGTACTTTCAAGGCAGTGAAGGTACAAGATATGCCAAGAACTAATAAAATATCTCATATAACAACATTTACCAAGAAACTAATTAGTTGAGCTTTTTGACAGTGAATAAGTACATTTTTACAGCACATTTTTTTAAATAAGTGTTTAATTTTAAAATAAAAAGTATTTTTTAGTATGTATAACTTTTTTGGCAACTAAAATACAGCTTTTTAAAAAATCAAATTGAGAACTTTTAAAAAACTCAAATTTGAGCATATTTTTTAGTCTCTTTTACCCTTTTATATTTTACACATAATTCTCACAATACCCATAATCACATCTTCACGTTTATTTTGAAAGTTATATAATATTATTTGACGTTTTTATATGTTTTAATATTTATTTTTATATTAGTTTTTCTTATGTTATAATCCATATAAAAGATTTGGTTAAATATATTTTCATCTATGTTTCATATGGTTTAAAATTATATAATAATTAATATATTGTGCTTTGCATATTGTTTAATATATTTTAAATAATATTTATATACATAAATTTTTTTACAAAATAAAATATAGTTAAAATTAAAAGTGTTTTTTATTTTTATGTTGCCAAATATTCTATTATATAAAGCTCTTTCAAAAAAGCTATTTTTTAAATGATAATCAAACAGTCAACTGGCATTTTAGAAAAGCTCTACTGACAAAAGCTCTACTGATATAAACTCATCTAAATAGGCACTTAGTCCATAAAGAGATTTAACCAATCTGCAAACTTTGTTTCTATTTCCTTCATAGCCTTTAGGAAGTTGCATGTAAACCTTTTCATTAAGGTCTACATGAAGGAATGCACTATTGATGTCAAGTTGATGTAAATGCTACCCTTTGATTGTTGCTAATGCAAGGAGAAGTCATATTGTTGTCATTTTATCCATTGGACTAAAAGTATCAAAAAAATATATTCCCTCTTGTTGTGTGTAGCATTTAGCAACAAGCCTAGCCTTGTATCTTTACACTAATCCATCTGCTTTTTGTTTTATCTTGAAGACCCACTTACATCCAATTGTTGTCTTTTCTTTTGACAAATCAACCAACTCCCAGATGTCATATTGCTATAGAGCCTCTATTTTTGCTTGCATTGCTTATCTCCAATTTTCATTTCTAACTGCTTGTTCATAAGTATGTGGCTCATGTTCTTGAACAACTACAGCTGTAAATGCATAATGCTTAGGAGTTAGTTTAGAATAAAAGAAAACGTTGGAAAGATGATGAGGACTTGTTCTTTAAGAAGCCATGCATTTGCAGTCAGTTAGGTAATGCGACTTTGACTTTGTTTTGTTGCTCCTTCTTAAGTTTTATTCGGATGTTGTTTGTGAGATCTTATATCAGTGGGAGAGCATAAAGAAATACGCCTTATAAGGGTACGAATGTCTCTCCCTCATAAACACATTTTTCCAAGGCTAGGAAGAACAAAACCGTGAGGGATTTGGCCTTAGGGACAACCCAAAGCCGACAATATCTATGGGTGAGTGGTATGAGCTTCTACAAATGGTATAAGAGTTGGTACCTGAATCGTTGTGCCAGTTGGCCTGAGCCCTAAAGAGAGTTGAGCCCTAAGGGGGTGGAGATTGTGAGATCCCATATCTATTGAAGAGGAGAACGAAGTACGCATTATAAGGGTATGAATACCTCTTCCCCATAGAAATGTTTTCTTAAGGGTGGGAGCAAAACTGTGAGGGGTTTGTGTTAGATCCCGCTTGAGTTTGGAATCCAATGCTTGTGAAATCATGAAACGTGATCTTCTTTATAACTCCTTAGTATTTTTTCCATACTCTTCGAAAACATGAACCATGTTTGTCTTACCTTGTAGGGTTAATTCATTTAACCTTTATAAAGCATGAGCGGATTTCCTTATAGAATTACTTCAAAGTACTTTCATTAGCCATCATCGGTTCCTCATCATTCTCATAACATCTCAAGCCACAAAGGGTGAGCTCACACAGCGGAAACACAAAAAATTACTATTACCTGCTTCAAAATGGTAACTCTTAGTCTCTAGTTTATTTAGAAACAAGAACCACCTCATTCGAAGCTCCATAACTCAAGATTTCACCAAAATACTGAAGCATGTTCAGACTTTTTCAGTCGATCCTCTCACTTTGATTTAATTCATCTTTTTCAAATTAATCTTAAAAGCTATAAATTTCCATGAAGATGTAGAGGAATATCTTAGGAGTCCAACGCTTTAAAAATCAGGTCAATCGGAGGTCAGACGGAAAAGTTATAAGCAAAATAGTGGAGAGAGGTCAGATCTGGGGGAAACATGATAATAGTCGACTGGTCAAAGACTATTAGTTGACTAATGTAAGTAAAAACATGACAATAGTCGACTAGTCGAAGACTATTTGTCGACTAGTCGACTATTTGTCGACTAAGCCTATAATGATCGACTAGAAACTCTAGGTCTTTCTTCTTTCGACATCCCAAATTCCAAAATTCATAACTTTTGATCCAGAACTCCAAAATTTACAAATTTAGTATAAATGGAAATCTAAAAGAAGGCTCTACAACTTCTATGAAGAGCATAAAAATCAATTCGGCCTCTAAAGGAGTCAAAATCCACCTCAAAGTGGCTGTCTGATAATTGTCATCCTATACAGTAAAATAACTTCTAAAAATCATATCATTCTGCTCCATTGTCTAAAAATTTCATACTTTATATCAATGGAAAGATAAAAATATAAACTACCACCTTCATGAAGATCTTGTGAACAATTTCTACCTTTATAAGGGTCAAAATTCCACTCAAAGTTTCTATCCCGGAATTGCCATCCTAGCCAACACCCAAACTGCAAAAATTCACATCTCTCAACTCCCACATCCAAAAATGGCATATGATACATCGTTGGAAAGCTATGAAATTCCTCTATAAATTTCAAGAAGGCTACTTGATCCAATTTAACCTATATCATGTTAAGTCAAAATGACTTTACTTAAATATGATTTTGATGTATAAGAAAAAGAGTTCAAATACAAAGAAAAACAAAACAGACGAAGTCGGACACAGACGAACTCATACACAGACAAAGTTGAAATAACTGAAGTCAGACACAGACGCACACAGACAAATTAAGACAACACAGACGAAGTTGAAACAGTTAAAGCCAACACAGACAAAGACGACACAAGACAATGAAAGACGCGGGAAAGATGCAGACGCAAATATAAATGCAGACGCAGACGCAAATATAAAAGCAGACGCAGATGCAGATGCAGACGCAGACGTTGAAAAGAAGCAGACGCAAGAGTCAGTTCGAGTTAGTTACAGAACTCAACTGATTAACCGTTTCTTTAAAGATTC
>JANJEY010000005.1:5361510-5399844 GCA_024703695.1 Erythroxylum cataractarum | reverse complement strand
TGTATGCATGATTATATTGTTATTGTGAAAAGAAATTGGTTAAATTAGATAAATGATTACTCACTAAGCTATAAGCTGTTATCAAACAATTTATTGTATGAAGCTCTTCCAAAAAAGCTCTTTTTAAATGACAACCAAACAGTCAACTGACTTCTTAGAAAAATCTTCTCATAAAAGCTGATAAAAACTTCACTGATATAAACTCATTCAAACAGGCACTAAGTCTGTTGAGTTCAACAAAATTTCAGTAATGTACAACCTTATCTTTACTTGATAAAGAGACTGTAATATCTACTAAACTAAATCAATCTTACCCAAGTGAGTTTGATCTAAGATTAGCAGATGGTACTCATCCACCAAAGTAAAAAGTGCAAAAATCTACTTGTTTTCCCAACTTCAGTGCATTGGTTAAAACCTCCTTAGCAACAAGGAGAGGTGGTCCAAAGTGACATTTTTTTTCTAGGGAACACTTCCTTTTCATGTGTCTACTTGCCCAAACATAACTATTAAGTAACGTCCAACATGGTTTTTCTTTATTTGAAAATTGACCCTTTAAATTTAACTAAAAAAAGTAAATAATATATTAATTTTGTATTTTTTATCAAATAAATAATGATTTTAGTAAAATGTTTAATATATTATTTTTAATAAAATATGTGTTATATATTATTCAAGTTTTGGGATATGTTTAGTTATTATTTGTTTAAAGCTTATTTGACAAATTTTAAAATTTAAGATGTTAATTATTTTTATATAAATGTTTAAGAATTAAATTGATTCTTTAATGGTTAGTTGTATGAACCTAAGAATGTTTTAAAAAATTGATAACCTTAATATGGTCAATGACAATGTCACGTGAATCAGAAACTAGGGTTTATAAAGAATTGGGAATAGATTGCCTGTAATTTTGGAAGCGTTTGACATAATCACTTTTGAATCTTAAATTTATTTATCCAAGACCTTCATGCCTTTAACATTCATTAATTTTGTAAACCTTGTTATATTAAACACTAAAAAATCAAATTAAAGTTCCTTAATCCATATAAGTTACTACCTCTCTTTAGCTAAAAAAAAGAAGTGGTCCACTTCCAATATAATTCATTTAAATTTCCAATGATTTAAAAATCGGACTAAAAGTTAAACCGATAAAACAAGAGATTTAAGGTTTAACCAGTATTAGATCCTCATAAATGTGCATGTCAATGCTCAATCATGCCCATCCGGTTATATTTAACAAAAATTAAAAATATCACAAAACGATGTAATTTTTGACGTTTCGGTCGGCCGAGCCGACCCGTGCTTGGTCTAGCTCAGCTCATGGCCCAAAAAGCTAGGGCCAAAATCAGGTTGGTTGAGTCAAAATTGGCATTCCTAGTTATAAAACCAACTTAAAGATTAAATAAATTTAAATAATGTAGAATATGATTAAAAAATATTGTCTTTATTAATCGAAAATGTTTAAATTTAATTTAAAAAGAAATTATTAAACAAAAATTAATTAATTTTTTAAATAAAATTGTATTAATTTAGAATAATCGACTAGTTAATTAATAAACTGATTACTTTTTAACAATAAAAGTTATTATCGTCGACCGAGTAAGAATGTAAAAAAAAAGAACTAAAAAATTGATCGATTAATATTTTTACGATTAATCAGTTAAATCGGTTGAATTTTTTTCTATAAGTGAATCTTATCCTTTAGCTTAAGAAATTTGACAAATCTTGAAATAAAGAGGCAGGTGATCCCTTACATTTAGTGAACTCCAAGAAAATTTCAGATTTTAATCATTAATTACACAATTTAATTCATAAAAAATATTGAAAAATTAGTTAAACCAAAAAATAATAATAAAGAGTTCAATATGATGGTACGAAGTGAGAATATTGTATCGTGAAGCTATGAGATGGAATGGACCCCAATGATCAGAGAACGGGACCATCCAACGAAGGAAGGCTGTGAGAGGACTTTCCGGGATCCCCATTAAAAAAACTATCTACTTGTCGTTCCCCCTAATTCTTCATGTCGTTTTCCTCCTCCTTTTGCATTAAAAGTTATTCATGATTGGAAACTATTTATCATGTAACTGAAAATTGATTTAGAAACTCGAAACTTCTTCAGAATTTATGATTAACGTTATAACTTACCATTACACTGAGTTATTATTAAAAATTAAGTTAATTAATATTTAATTAATGTTTTAAAAATATGAGCAAAAGTTAAATCGATAAGATTTAACTGATATTAGACCGTCATAAGACTAAATAAAATTTAAAATTTAAAATACGACAAGAGTTATTGAAATAAATCGAATAAAAAAGTTTTAAATCATATAAAAAATTGGACAACTTAAGGTTTCACGATTAAACTGATCGAGTCAATCGAGTTTTATAATGATTTGATTTAATTGTGATGTTTAATTGCCAAATCTTAAAATATATGTAATGGAAGTCACGTAATGTTATATGAGATTTGCTTTTCATATCTATTTTTATAATAGAAGAAAATTTAAATGGATATTTCATATCCCTCACGTTTACTTTTTTTTTTCCTAATATGTCGTTCCTACTTAATAAGCACTTGGTATTAAGTTAGCATTTTAACCCACATTTAATTAATTTCCAATTTTAAAATTAAATTTAATTATTTTTATTAAAATTAGGCTCAAATTAAAATTAAAAATCTTAATTTAAAGTATAAAATTTTAAAATTTTAAATTTGATTTCAAATTTTAAGTCGGTCATAGGTTAAAATATAGAATCAACCTTATCAATTGTCAATATTGTTTGGTTTTTTTTTTAATAAAGGGTTAATTACTAAAAGCAGTTCAAATTTTGGTTATTTTAGCTTAAAATTTTAAAAATAACAATAAAATGTTTAAACTTTCAATACTTTACTTTCAATGTTTTTCAATCACAGCCTAACGTTAATATTTCTGTTAAATTTGCTTACGTGACTTGTTACATGTTTCAAAAATCTTAATTAATAATATATATTAGTCATCATTAACACAATAAATGAAGATTAATGAAACGATATCATTTAATCACATGATAAAAATAGCGTTGTTGTGTAAAATTGACTTAAATCAGATTACACAACTCAGACGACCTTACACTTTGATTTTAGTTTTTTCCTTTATTTTCAATTTATTCTCTCGATACCTTCACTCTTTGATTTTCAAATTATATAGTCCCAATGCCCTCACACTAAGGACATTAGGAGAACGAACCAAAAACGAAGAGTTTACTAATACAGTATACTGTAATCTAAGAGTAATTTGAGATGTCAAAAGAACAAATAGAAAATAAATGGCTGAGGGTATTGGGAGAATAACAGATAACGTCGGATTATAATTGAAGAAAATTAAAAATTTGATTATTTTATTGTTACTTTTTAAAGTTTATGTTAAAATTAAAAAAATTGAAAGTTTGAACATTGTATTGCTACTTTTTAAAGTTTGGACTATAATTGAAAATTTTGAAATTTTATTGTTACTTTTTAAAGTTCAAGCTATAATTGAGAAATTGATAAAAGTTTGTTTTTTTAAGTCATTAACCCTTTAATAAAACAAGCAATAATTATTTTTCAGGTTATAAGTTTGGTTCCATCTTATTAAAAATTAATAAATTAAATTTCAATTTTAAAAATACATTTTATTAAATTAAAATAAGGTGACTTAAATCATTAGAAACAAAATTTTGGACATGAGTTGGAGCCACCTCTTGGTTCAACTCATTGCAAAGCAAGCTTATCACAAATGCTGAAACCTTTCAAGAGAACAGTACAAAAGCCGAAGAGATCAGAGGCGCAGAGCTGAGCCATTAGTCAGAACCAGATCATAGTTGTATAACGTACATGAAGATGGTCATCATTTGGTTCTACACTTACCAGATCTTAGTCAGTACAGCTCCCATCATCACACACTCACCCAAAAAGCCCTGTCCCTTTAACTACGTATGATCAATGACATTACTAGAGACTCAGGGTCAGTGATGATGGGACTGTGTTAGTTTTCCAAGTCACTAGTAGAGACTCAGGGCCAGTGATGATGGGACTATGTTAGTTTTCCAAGTCCCTTATTTACCCGTTTTAGAACTTTGGGATTAGTACATTGTCAACCCCCTTAAATCTTTCTTTTGTCCCTTTTATTCTATCTCAATTATGCTCTGCTTTATTTCAGTTATATATTTATGTCATCTTAGTCATATATTTATGTGAATCGGATGAAATAAAACAAAATTAGGATAAGATAGAGAGTACAGAAGATCATATCTTATTATCAAGCGCCCATTAAATACTTTTGACAAGAGGATATTCATTTCATTAGTCGACCCAACTTGACCTCTTTTATTTTTTTAATTGAAAAAGAAATGACCTCGTTTTCTTAAAAATAATGTCAATAATCAACACATATGAATAGTGATGATAATGAGTTGAATTAAGTTTAGACTTAAAAGTCATATAAGACTCGAGCCTTAACCTGATTCGACTCAATTCAATTATTTTATTTTTATTTTTAAAACTAAAAATAAAATAACAACGACATTTTTATTATAAATGTCAAGTCTCAAGCTCAAGTTTAGGATGGATTTTGTTAAATTAGACTTGAGGCTCAATCAATTAGGAGTGAGAGTGAGCCTGTTGATTACATGCTGGGCCTAGGCCCAAATATCATCTCCACATACGAGTTATAAAAATGTAAGAGAGCTAGATAACAAGTTCGGTATCAATCTAAAATTAGCAAACTAATTTTGAAATAACTAATGTTTAAATCATATTTAAGTTTAAATCATACTTCCAAAACTATCATATTCCATGTTGGACAGTAGATAACGTTACTTGGAAACTATCATGAGAATTATGACACGAATGATCTTATGGAATGGTCTATGCAAGCGATTGTCTTTAACTTTTGACCTTTTCCTTTGAAAAAGTAAAGGATAAGCCAATCATTTTCTAGCAAGTAACTTAACAACTAGTGTTTAAGCTGTTAATGACATAACTTTACGAAAAGATTTGGTCGATTGGATCTTGTTAAAACGTGAGTGTTTGATGAAAAGGTTTGGAGGACTTGCTTGTGCCTTAGTATCTAAATCACTAAAATGAAATCCTTTTTGCTTTTATATAAAGCACTTTGCTTGACAGTGTTTTTGCTAGTGGGTAGGAGATATTGTTGAAATGACACTGTTTGGTTTAGTTTTTAATTAAACGATGAATTGGTTCCGTCGTTTAGTAACTTGAATTAAACCATATTGTTAGTTTATAGTAGCAAACTAGCCTTTATTTATTATGATGCAAGAGTTGCCGGTTGTTCTTTTCTGAACATCAGATAAATTGCACTATTATAAATTTACATAACTTAAACGAAGACTTGTAATTATCTTAAGCTATTATTATTCTATTTTACTTATTTATTATCACTTTATTCTAATTATTTATTTTTTATATATTTAGTTATTTCATCACATTATTATTTTTTTAAAATTTTTTATGCCATATTTACATGTGCGTCTATTAAAAATAACCTATTTACTTCCAAGTTCGAAATGATGATTTTATCAATTAAGTATAACATGGTAAAGATTAATAATAAAGATAAAAATACAAATATGCAAAATAAATAATTATTAGGTTAAATATCTAAGAAGAAATTACTTAAAATATTAATGCTAATTATAATGCAAAAGACTCCAAAACAAATGTTTAAAAGATTTAAGAGAACTAGAATAATATCTATACTAGAGAGATGCTTATATTTTTAATATATTAAAGTTTTCTATTACCGATTTTTCTGTTCCTCGATTAAATTTAATTAAATTTATTAAATTTGACTTGGTTTAAATTTAAGATTAAAATAATTTATTGTAATTAGATTATTAAAAAACGCACCTGAACTCTTTGTCAGTTTGTCATCCTAGCTGGGGAGCTTGAGGGGGAAATCTTCCATGATGACTTCACGACGCCTCAGGCTCCCTTGTGTCAGGCTTGGATCTGGGCTTCAGAATATTTACCCCTGAAGCTCAAATCCAAAATACTATTTCCAAGAGATGGTTAGAGAGCTCAAAGCAGAGAGATACGTAAACCCATCGAAGACAACGTTGCAAGCTCTCTTTTGAAAATTAGATCGGACCGATCGATTCAACCGATTCGATCGATGACTGGTTGACTATTCGGTTCTATTTACTATTTAAAATTGGTTCTCAGTTGAACCAGTAAGAATCGATCAAAATTAGTCAATTAATTGGTCGGACCGGTCCGACCACTGGTTCAATAATTTTTTTTTCTTTTTTTGAGTATATATTTGTTTTTTAAATATTATTAATATTATATATAATTAAATATAATTATTGCATAATTATGACATCATACCGGTTCGATCGATAATTGAACTGGTCAAATCGGTGATCAATAAAACCTTTGATTTGATGATCGATCCAAGTTTCGCATGGTAGGAAAAGAGACTTGTAAAGAGGACTTCATTATTTCATCACTATATCTGGAATTTACCGATAATCACACAAGATTCCCAAGATATTCCACGATAGTTTATTAAACACTTCGGTATTTATAATCTAACTTTGGTTAATCGATAGTCTTAACTATCAGGTCAAAACTATAAGTAGCATTTATTGAAAAAAAATCAATCAAAAAGTGTATAATTTATAATTAAAAAAAAAACGAACCGAAAGTTAAGCTGATAAAATAAGAAATTGAATGTTTAACAGATTCAACCAGTATTAAATCTTCATTATAAAAGAAAATTTTAAAGTTTAATTAAAAAGATATTATTAAATAAAAATTAATTAATTAAAAAATATATTAATTTACAAAAATTAATTGATTAATTAATAAATTAATATAAATTTAACAACAAAAATTATTAAAATAAATCAAACTAAAAAATTAAAAATTTTTAATTGACAATATAAAATTTCAAAATATTATAATATTTAAGTTGGGTCAAGTTTTTCTTGATGCTCGAATGTTATGACTAAGTGCCAGGAAACGACGTGCCGTTTTGGTGTGATTCCCGAGCCATCATTCGCGACTATTCTATCTTGTTTTTTTAATCTTATTAAAAGAATATTCATTTACCACCAGTGAGAAACCAACACGTCTCTGTGTTTAATACGTGGGACCCAATTTGAACGACCTTAACCCACTCGTTTTCTGACAGCTTTCCGTTACACAATAAGCCCATCTGAGCAGGACCCCACCCTAACTTTTCCACCTTCCCCAATCCCCACCCAATCTGATTCTCACCCGTCAGTCCTCACCTCAGTCTTCTGTTCTCGAACCTAACCTACTCTATTCACATCAATAAAAATCCGATCTTTGTACTCAATATTACGTGAATAAACAATTCAAGCAAGACCCTTTTCCTTTTTCATGTAAATGTTGTTTATATTATACTTCTCTTGAATCATTGGACGGTGAAGCAAGGAAGTAGGCTCGTTTCCAAGTTGCGTTCTTTTCTGTTATAAATTGTGTGTAAGTTTCGCTTTTTGTTAATAAAATAATCAGAAAAAAAAAAGAGAAGCACGTTAAAGACTGCCCCGGAAATGGCCTCAATTCGCCGTAGGAAGCCAGCTGAAGCTGCCAAAACATCGGATTCTAAGATCCTGAGTGAGGAGGAACGAGAAGAACGAGAAGGGGAAGAAGATAGAAGCAAGAAGAAGACGCAGAAATGGAGAAAAGATACGGGCAAAAAAGAGAAACCGAAATGGTCCTGTGTAGACAGCTGTTGTTGGCTGGTGGGTTGCATATGCATATCGTGGTGGGTTCTTCTGTTTCTTTACAACGTAATGCCTGCTTCTATCCCTCAGTACGTAACTGAGGCGATCACTGGACCCTCGCCAGACCCGCCTGGTGTTAAGCTCCGGAATGAAGGCCTTAAGGTTAAACATCCAGTGGTTTTTGTCCCTGGAATTGTTACTGCTGGGCTTGAGCTGTGGGAAGGTCACCAGTGTGCTGATGGGTTGTTCAGGAAACGGCTATGGGGTGGAACTTTTGGAGAGGTTTATAAGAGGTATGATTGTCTCTGTTCGTTGGTTGGTGTTCTGAATCTTCTGATAGATTGATGGTTTTCTGAACTTTACGTTACTTGATTTGGTCACTGAATTCGAGGACATTGTTGGAGAGTTTGTATGACTTGACTGATATGATGTTTTAGATTTGGCAATGCTAGTTTTATTGATTTAGGCAGTGATGCGAGCATATGATTGACTATTTTAGTGTGTATGTAATGATTTATCACCTAGATTCCAGAATTGGGAATTCCCATATCAATAGTTTTGATGAAGTACTTGCCTTTTTTGGGATTGTGTGGGTGATTGATAAATGATACAAAAAAAGAAAGTAAAGGTTTAGTTAGCACGCTCATATCATCAAAACGAAAAGAATTAGAGGTCTTATATCTGTTTTCCTGATGTTTCCCTAACTACCGGTCACCGTCTTCAGTTATAGCTGTGGGCATTTATTAGATTACCTTTTATGCTAGTTAACTAGGAGCATAAAGTTTGCATTTCAGAACAAACATTTACAAGAAAAGATTAGCCATTTGAATCGGTTGCGACTTGCAATAAAAGTTTCTGATGATAGTCTTGTTACAATCGGTTGCATGTTGACTGATGAATTTTACAGAATGTTATTGTTCTTCATCAGCTGCTTTTCATTGACTTTTTGAATGTATTCCAGACCTCTTTGTTGGGTAGAGCATATGTCACTGGACAATGAAACTGGACTAGATCCTCCCGGTATTAGGGTCCGACCTGTCTCTGGACTTGTGGCTGCTGATTACTTTGCTCCAGGCTATTTTGTGTGGGCAGTTTTGATTGCTAATTTGGCTCGTATTGGATATGAAGAGAAAACAATGTATATGGCCTCGTATGATTGGAGACTATCATTTCAGAACACTGAGGTTTCCTTTCATATTTCTTTTCTTAGATTGAATTTCTTGGTGTTATATATGCCTTGGAATTACTTTTTATGAACCTTTGGTGTATGTTCTGCAAATTACATGTTGGACTTAATTAATCAGGTACGTGATCAAACTTTGAGCCGTATCAAGAGCAATATAGAACTCATGGTTGCAACAAATGGTGGAAACAAGGCAGTTATTGTTCCACATTCCATGGGCGTTTTGTTCTTTCTGCATTTTATGAAGTGGGTTGAAGCGCCTGCTCCCATGGGCGGTGGTGGTGGACCAGGCTGGTGTTCAAAATACATCAAGGCAGTGATGAATATTGGTGGACCATTATTAGGTGTTCCAAAAGCTGTTGCTGGTCTTTTCTCTGCTGAAGCAAGGGATATTGCGGTGGCCAGGTTTTCATATAGTTTATTTCCTCCAGTTTAGGCATTTTCTTTTGATTTCTGAATGTGTATAACTTGTTAGAGTAAGGAACATCCTTTGTTCAGTGCATGAGAAAAACTCAAAACTTGTTGTGAACTCGTCTTTACTCTTCTGGTAGCAAAAATTTGCATGTACTTAAGACTCTTAAGAGAGCTTCTAGTCATTTCTAAAAGCTTCTGGTTTGTATCATCCTATTAGTCAATCACATGCAAATCTTTAGATTTATCTTGTCTGATCAACACGCAGGGCCATTGCACCAGGTTTTTTGGACAATGATATATTTCGCCTTCAGACATTGCAGCATGTAATGAAGATGTCTCGAACCTGGGATTCAACCATGTCAATGATACCAAGAGGTGGAGACACCATTTGGGGTGATCTTGACTGGTCACCTGAGGATGACTATGTCCCTAGTAAGAAAAGTCAAAGAAATAATGAAACCCAGAACCCGGGCAAAGACAATGGAGATGAGGTTACTCGAGGAAAGAAAACTTATTATGGTAAAATGATATCATTTGGAAAAGAGGTAGCAGAGGCAAATTCCGCTGAAATTGAAAGGGTCGACTTCAGGGTAAGTTATTAACTATCTGTTCATTGGTTATTGAAAGTTTAATCTAATGTCTCGTATCATGTTTTTCCATATTTCTCTTCAGGAATATGAGATTTTAAGGAATTCAAATGACATTTCATTGTTTCAATTATTTATTCTATCCTTGATATGCAGGGTGCTGTTAAAGGTCAGAGTGTTGCAAACACAAGCTGTCGTGATTTGTGGACTGAGTATCATGACATGGGATTTGGAGGTATTAAAGCTGTTGCAGAATACAAGGTTTATACGGCTGGATCAATTGTGGATCTACTCCATTTTGTTGCCCCAAAAATGATGGAGCGTGGTGGTGCACATTTCTCTTATGGAATTGCTGACAATTTGGATGATCCAAAGTACGATCACTATAAATACTGGTCAAATCCTCTGGAGACAAAGTAAGAATCTGCATACTTAATCAACAATTTCTAAACAGCGTGGATCTTCTACTTGATAGCTGCTCGTAATGTGCTGCACAATAGTCTCCCTATTGTTGCTTTGTTCCTAAGCTCATTAGGCAAGCTTACATACCCACTCTAATTTGGAAAATATACCGAGCTACGTACAGCATTCTGATGAATGTCTCAGCCCATCGTTATTGTAGTTTTTGCATTGTTGATAACTTTCCTCTACTCAGTTATTCACAACTCTTTCATTTGCTTCTTTATGCAGTGAAGTCATTATAAATTTTATGAGGTCTTCCTATTTATCAGCTCTTCTCATTTGTCCGGTCTTTGTTCTCACACTACTGCTGTCACAGGTTACCGGATGCTCCAGAAATGGAGATCTTTTCATTGTATGGAGTTGGCATACCAACTGAAAGAGCTTATGTGTACAAGTTATCTCCTTCTGCTGACTGCTACATCCCTTTTCAAATTGATACATCAGCTGATGGCGAATCTGACGACAGCTGTTTAAAAGATGGAGTTTATGTTGTTGATGGTGATGAGACAGTTCCTGTTTTAAGCACGGGCTTCATGTGTGCCAAAGGTTGGCGTGGGAAAACCAGATTTAATCCTTCTGGAATTAGAACACACATAAGAGAGTATGATCATTCTCCTCCAGCAAATCTTCTTGAAGGTCGGGGCACACAGAGTGGTGCTCACGTTGACATAATGGGAAATTTTGCTTTAGTTGAGGACATTATGAGGGTGGCAGCTGGAGCTAGTGGAGAGGATTTGGGAGGTGATAGAGTTTATTCAGATATCTTTAAGTGGTCTGACAAGATCAACCTACAACTATAATTGCTAGAGGTATGTTGTTCCTCATCATGGTGAATCAAAGTGTAAAGCTAAAGTTTAGACTGCATTTTTCTTTTAATCGTTGCCATTATTCGTTTTCTACGTAACTTCCTGCTGTAGTTATCTTGTCTTAGAGTTTGCTTCTTTGTTCGGGCTTTGAGCTGTGATACCAATTTAATTTTCTGTTTCTTTCCCATGTATCCTAAAGAAAGAACTGATCTTTCTGCAAGTTTCATGATCTGCTTGCGAGAATGCAGCACTCAAGTTTTGTTCTTGCTGTGATACTGATATATGGTTTTGGAACTTGTTCGTCTTTTTTCACGCAGAGACATGGCTCGTGGGAACTTCTTAATGATCTAAAGGCAACAGCCCTATGGCACTTGTGCCTCTTCTCTCCTATGCCTTCTCCTAAATATCATACCATCAAACAAGGCATCTTAATACTTCTGCATAACTCAGAAGTAAGCCAGCAAAGCCCTGGATGCAGGTCTAGGAACATTATGGACCGAGTTGCAGTAGTGATTGGTTATTTCTTAGATGTATGGTTCTTATTTATTTAAGTGCACCCCATATCTTGGACTCTTTTTAGTGAATCTTTTTCCAGAAAAAAACTTGAGGCAGGGATGTTCTTATATGTTTAATGATGTTGGAGTTGCAGAACATGTAAGCCCTGTAATGTCCATAATATCAGTATATAGTTAATGTTTCTGCAAAAGCTGCCATTGCAGTAGAATTCTAAAAGAACTAGAAAGTGTCAATCTGCCATTTATGTGGCATTTAAGAACCTTCACCAACACTTAAAGCAAGTTCTTTGTGAGTCTTAACTTCTAGTCTCCTCAAGTGTCTCCAAATGCTGGAAATCATGAGATCTGAGCGCTTAATTGGACTCTTCAAACAGTTTTAACTGTTGGAGATTAGGTTTGTATTGCAAGAGAGGTCCTAATCATCACCTTGATTTGACCAAAGTGATTGAAAGTCCTTTTTTTTGCCTGAGTCTTCTAATTCTGGAAAGCTTTTAACCCTATTGACTAAAAGTCAAAATAGTTTGTGTTTATATTGTTTTAAAAATTTGAGTAAAAATTAAACCAATAAAATAAAAATTTTAAGGTTTAACTGATACCAAATCATCATAAAATCGGTTAAAGATTAAATAAATTAAAAATTTTAAAAAATTTATCGATTAAATAATTTAAAGCTTAATTGAAAAAATTTAACACATTAATTAATTAATTTTAATGTACAAGAATTTATTAATTTACAAAAATAGACCAATTAATTAATAAATTAATAAGTTTTAACAATAAGAGTTATTAAAGTAAATTTAATCAAAAAAATTAAAAACCAAGCCAGAAAATTAGACGATTCAAAATTTTTACGGTTAAATAGGTTGGACAGATTAAGTTTTTTAATCATTGGTATTTAAGATTTAGTAATTTTCCTCCTACTATCATTTTTCATAAATGAAAAATTTAATGGCTTTAAAATAAAATTGGAAATGAAAAAAATATTTTGGTCTAATTTGAAATCAATATATCTTATTTAAATTAATAAATTTGATAAAATCATATTTTAGAGTATGAATAAAAATATTATTTAAAGTAAAAGACATAAATATTTTTTATAATTTTAAAAATTAAATTAAAAATTTGATAAATCATATTTTAAAGTATGAATAAAAATATTATTTAAAATAAAGATATAAATCTTTTTCATAATTTAAAATTTAATTTTTTTTTTAAATTTAGTTCAATAATTGTGTGGAGAGGTATAGGTTTACAGGGCTAAAAGGGTAAAAATAACCGCATCGAAGGTGCCGAACCATGAAATGTAAATTACACACGCGGACACGTAATCCTTTCTCCTATTTTCTCTTCTCTAAGTTGCACTCTCTCTCGTCTATTACACTTGCCTTGGATCAAATCGGTTCTTCTCTCTCTCTCTCTCTCTTCGCGTATCTACGTTTGTATAGCCGCAGCCTCGTGATTCCCGCGTCTCTTCTTCTTCTTCTTCTTTTCCTTTCTTGTAGACCCTAAAAACCCAAACTTCCTCAACCCCTAATCCTAATTCGCTCACCCCAACTATCCCCATCTTCAACTTGAAGGATTCTAGGGTTTGGCTGATTTGATTTGATTGATTTGGTCTTCGTTCAGTTCCTCTCCTTTTCCTTCGTCTTATTGATATCAGCTTCTTCAGTTAAGGTTCAATTTTGCTATTACTGGTAACCTGTTTTGTTGATTTTGATGTGTATGTTGTGAAAACTTATTTTATAGGGTAAAGTTTTTGCAATTTAGGTTTTTGTGTTTTTGGAATGCGGTGTAATGTCAATTGATTTACTGCATGATATGCCATTGGTTGTGTTAGATTTTGACTTGAATTGATTTTGGTTGCTGCAGCTTTGATTGTTAAGAGACTTTTGCGGTACTAGCTGTGAGTATTATGCAAGATGTGTGCCCTTTTGATGTTGTCTGTTGTTTTTGACTTGGACCACGTCTGGGTCCTCTTAGAGTGTTGATATTACGTTTTTCCTTTTGATTTCGTATCGGTTGAAAGTTTTTGACTTTAAAGAACCGAGCACTTGTAGTTGGCAGTGATGATTGTTGAAGTAAATGGTTTTTCTTATTATTATTCAATTGAATACACTTCAAAATATGTTCATGAGAGTTACAGTTATCTCTTCGTTTTTGAACCCTTTTCTGGGCAAGTTTATCATAGTCGTATCTTACTTGTGTGAAACATTGACCACTGATGACAAGCGGCTTCGTTACTAAGCAAGGCATTGGTTTGCTAAATTTTAGACAAGATACGTGGATTATTTGCTTTGTCCTAGTGCTATACTCCTAGATGATTGTATATTGATGCTTCCTTAGTGACATGTCATTATTATTGTTTCTTTGGTCCTATTTTTTAATCTTCCATTTCTTTATTTTTCTATTTCTTTCAAATTGCGTGCTTTTGATTGATGATCCAGTGTATGTTACTAATCATTAGCTAGTAGAATAGATTGAGCTGATTTATGTGTCATTTTTTGCTGGTTGTAGGCTGCTGCTGAGATAAACATGCAACAAACAATGCAGCCCAGATCTTCGGGCAATGGATATATTCGTCGAAGAGGTGAAAGAGAAGGAGGAATGAAGATGGAAAATAAGATGCAATCAGGAAAGCTGAACCTGAATAGATCAAGCAGTACAGGTTAGGTTTTCTTTGCCAAATTAATTGCAACTTTTGCACCTATTTCTGACTAAGCATGGGTGCAGGTGCTGGCATCAAAATTGGAGTTCATGAGAGCCCTTCACGTGATCGACTGGTATACTTAACAGCATGTCTGATCGGACATCTTGTGGAGGTCCAGCTGAAAAATGGATCTGTCTATTCAGGAACTTGTTACACAACAAATATAGAGAAGGAATTTGGTAAATTTTGTTGCATTTGATGAACGAACTTATGATAGCACTAGATTTGAATTCGGTTCGAAAGTTTTTAAAATAAATAATGTATGTCTTCTAACTTTTGTTGTTTGTTGTTTTCAGCAATCATCTTGAAGATGGCTCGCATGACAAAGGATGTTCCAGTTCGAGGACAAAAGGCTGAATCTCTCAGCAGAGCTCCTTTAAAGACTTTAATTATACCTGGAAAAGATGTCGTACAACTTATAGCAAAGGTTTTTGCTACATATTCTCTGTTTCAATTTTGCTTTCATAATTAATCTCTGTGAGAAATTGCATATTTATTGTTGTTGGTTCATGCTAGTGGAGTGATATGTAGTATATATGAAAAAGAGTGATAGGCATATATCTGGATATAGATGTAGATATTTTGTATGCGACTCGATTATAAATTCGATCAATTTGTGCAGGACGTTTCTGTTACCTTGGATGGGATGTCCAGTGAGCTTCGTCATGAAAAACAGGAGATTCTGATAGACTCCTATATATCACAGTCAGGACATGCTGAAATGGAGAGAGAGCTTGAACCGTGGATCCCTGATGAAGATGATCCACAATGCCCAGATTTGGAGAATGTATTTGATGGCCATTGGAATAGGTTGTTAAAATAAACATTTCTTTCTCCGAATCTATTGGTAATTGTTCCTCTGTTTAAAATGTCATCTTTGGTTAGTGTAGACAGGGTTACAATTAGTTTTTGTCACTCACATGTTTATTGAGCTTCAGGTCTCAAATTCCATCTGTTTAAAGTTTTCCATGGTTTTGAATTGTTATTTCCTCTTGTTGAGAAAAGTATCATCAGTTTGCACAGGCTTTGCATAATTTTTAACTGTTACTTCATCTGTATGATTTGAATTGTTACATGATTGATGAGAATGCCATGTTGGCATTTGATGTTGATCAGATCAGAAATTTGCTTGAATATGAAAAACTATAGAAAGCGGGTACAAGAGATGTATTTCATTAGGGTTTTTGGAGGAGAATTTTCGTCTTATTGATGGGGTTTCTCTTTCAACTATTCTGCATCGTATTTGCCCTGTGCAATATTTGTTCAAAATTACTATTCTTTCTTTGATTAATAGACTTTAATGTGGTGTTGTTTCATGTCAGGGGTTGGGATCAGTTTGAAGCAAATGCAACGCTTTTTGGTGTAACAAGTACATTCGATGAGGAGCTGTATACCACAAAGCTTGAAAGGGGTCCTCAGATGAGAGAAAGAGAGAGGGAAGCTATGAGAATAGCAAGAGAGATTGAGGGTGAGGAGACACAGGACCTTCATTTAGCTGAGGTAAGGTTGTATTGTTGTTGGTGTTCTCTCTCTTGTTAGTTATTCATTAAATTTAACATCTGTCTATTTGTTTGACAGGAAAGAGGTGTCCACCTTCATGATGATATTGATATTGATGAAGAGACTAGATACTCATCAGTCCATAGAGGTGTAAGGGAAGATGACAGCGGGTATGATGATGTCGAAGATATCCTGTTGGATTCTTGTAACAGTGAAACTTTTGGAGATCCTCCTACTTCTGCTAAATCTACTGATTTTAACCATGGGAAAATCAGTGATGAAGCTTCCATGTTATCGAGCTCTTCTTTGGTAGTTCCTCCTGTTACTGCTTTTGTAGTGATTTTAGTGTTTTCCTGAACATTAATTCATTTGTTCCTATGAGGTTCCGTCTAGCTTTGAGATTTTAATTATGACCATGAGGGACTATGTCGTAGGGTAAGACCTCTCCGTAATCGAATATCTAGCGTGATTTGTATTTTGTGTAAAATTATAACTCCTGTAAAGAATGTTAAATTAGGTTAAGAAAATATGAGCGACATTATCTCTAAATTTTGATTTTGCTTTACAAGGATATCATCGTTACTTCCTCAAACCATCTTTTGGAGAAGTTGATGGTGATTATTGTTTCTGCTTGATAATTCTAAGTTTCTTGGTATGCAGGATGAGGCACAGTGTACACAATCAAGTACCAGTGGTGATTTATATCTTTCTGGTTCTTATGATCATACTGGACAACTGGCATCTGAACTTCCTTCTAACAGTTACTCCACTGCAAATAATGAAATCAGGTTCTTATTTTCTTGTTATCACTTGTCGTTCTGCATTTTCTTTGAAGTTGTGGAAGTTGTGAGTCCAAAGATTTAACTTGTCATGAAGTTTCTCAGCACATTTTATTACTATTATAGGATGCAGGAGAACCTGCATGTTGAACATGGAAGAAATGACTGCTGTGCGGAGTTAGTAGAAGAGAAGATGGTCAGTTTTAATTCAGTTGCTCAACATTTTCTGTGATCTCCCTTTATTTTTACATATTCTTATGGCCTTTTTCTTTTCCTTCTAATTTCTGTTGTATCATGCAGCTTGATGGGGGTGCTCAATTGCCAAAAAGTGATGGTGAGTAATCTCTTGAAATGCTTTTATTTTATCTCACTTTGGAACATGAAAATTGTGTGCAGGAGGTATAATTGGGGGAATTTCCTACTGAACAAGCACGGATATCTTACAATATATTCATGCATAAGGGGGATGCTTTTATTGATGCATTCACTTTCTCTTTACTTAGTGTTACTCTGTTTAGAAATACTAAAGCAAGGTTCTGTATGCATATTGCCTTGTAGACTCTCAATCGTCATTGAATGTTAGGGAAGATATTTCTGATAAAGGAAGAGCATTTCCTAATACTGCTGTCTGTGCTCGTCCCTCCCATGTTCCATTACGAAGTCATGGAATGAAAAACTCATCTAGTGAAGTGCCAGATCATGCAGCACCTCCCAAAGGAGTTGGAGAGACCCTTTCTCTAAACTCTCGAGGACGACCTGGTAGTTCTACATCATCAAGTTCGGATTGCATAGGTGCTACATCAGCTCCTAGTGGTTCTGGTTTATCACCAAGCTCATCAATGGGTTCATTATCATCTGAGAAGTCAACCCTTAATCCCAATGCCAAGGTACCACAAATCTGCTACTATATAGTATCATGCATCTTTATGGGTAATGCAAGCACACAGAAGCATACTAACTGTTTCGTGGGCATAGGCCAGCTTTTTAAATATGCACTGCAGCTATTTTAGGTTTCTTTCTTATCGTGGCTAACATTTTTTGTTATTGTTTTTCTTGTTCAGGAATTTAAACTCAATCCCAACGCAAAAAGTTTTACTCCTTCGCTGGCACCTGTTCGGCCTCCATCTCCAGTCTCTGATGGCTCCTTCTATTTTTCAACCACTGTTTCCAATCTGCCACATATGCATATGCCGGTGGGTGTTGGCGTGAGTGTGAAATAATGATATGGCTTGTTGATCTCCAAATTTGTCTCCTTTGTGTTTCATGAAGTGACGAAGTGTTAGCTTGCCATTTTTGTTCCCAATGTTATTGTATAGGTGGCATCAATGAAAATTCTAACTTGAATGTACAGTCCGCAAGTAATCCTTGAATCAGTTCTGGTGATGATTTACAAATTGTTGAATGGTGTGCTATCTTATGTGTTGTCTGACTTACATTTAAGGAAATGATCTGGGTGACATGATTTATCTCCCAGCTCCAAATTGTTCAATAGTGGAGCAGTGATTAGCTTTCAGATTTTGTTGTTAGTATGATATCTAACTTGGGCAAATCGTGCAGATTGGACCTTCATTTTCTGGTCACCAGCCTGTCATATTTAATCCACAGGTTGCACCAGTGCAAGCACCACAGGCGTACTTTCATCCAGGTGGACCTCCGGTAGGACATGACCTAAGGAGTACTTAGATTCATTTAGCTCCTTGTTTCAATCTAACAAACTGTGTTTTAATCTTATTTCAGTATGGACAGCAGATGCTTCTAGGGCACCCTAGGCAAGTGTTGTACATGCCAAGTTACCAACCTGTAAGTATGTCAATGAATGCAGTTTTTGATGAAGATTACTGTGTTATTTTATTATAGGAGCTAAGTTTGTGAAATTTGTGTCATTAAGACATGCTAACATACTAGCATTGGAGACCATAAAATACTTTTATATTCTTTAACATGTGAGATGAATTTTATGCCTTCTTTGTGATAATAATAAGAATCGTATGTCCAAGTCACCTGAATTCATAATTTGCTGGATTTGCAGGAAATGGCTTACAAGGGACGAGAATTCTAGTTATCTGATTACTGATTGTTGTACTCTGAAGATGAATAAAATTCTGTTGAGAGGCTTCTCAGGAGGAAAACAAATTCTACAATTCCTAGCCCCTGGCACTCTCAGTGAAGAATTTTATCGTGTTTCCTGACCCCATTGTGCTCCTTGGGGACGTTGATTTGTTCTGCCCCTGGGTGGTTTACATTTTCAGGAACCCAGTGTAATGTTTTCATTTATACCTACCCTGACACTGGATTTCTCACTTTACTCTTCTTCCAGTTTGTAATTTAGAATGTTGGCTGTTTTAGTTTTCATTAAAAAAAAAGTAGTTGTAGGTATTAGTTGTGGTGCATAATATACTCCTCTTACCTTTTCCCTTCTTACATTCGAAGCCTACTAAGTAGTTTTAACTTGAAGTGGCCCAAGATTGACAATTATTTAAGTAGTGTCCCATGATTTGAAGGCAATAGACAAGAGAGGGTTTCAGAATTTGGAGAAGGAAGTGAGGCAAAAGTAAGTGCTTTTAGAACATAAATGTTGGCTTCTTGCAGATGGAGCAACTAGAGAAGAAGTGTGTGTGAACAATTAGAATCGAATTAGGAAATTCTATGGCTTTTGAGCAAATTGTTTTTTAAGAATTGTAATCAAATTAGTGTATAAGAAATATAAATAGCATCAAGAATGTTAAATTTGGTTGGAAATGGAGAGGCCCCAAGTTTAGATATAATTATTATCTGCTCCATCTATTAAAATATGATGATGCTTAGCTTGTGCCAAAAATGGTGAAAGACATGTGACATACTATGATGTTGTCTAACAAATCAATAATTGAAACTTGTTTAATTGGCCATGTGATGTATAGGCAACAAGTTTCTAAGTTGTAGGTCTGGTTGATGCACAATACTATTAAACACATGAAATTATAAGTTAGATTGCTATTGTATTAAGGTGTTATTGAGCCAAAGAAACGTAGTTTTAAAATAATAAAATGATTTAAGTATTAATAAAATCTTGTACTTGATTACACTCTTATCCCTTTGTGTCTAAACCACTAATCAATCAAGTTGGGTTTAAATTAATCTTGAAAATGACATAATTATAAATATTCAAAGGATTTTAATATAACAAATTATATATAATTATTTGTGTCTGTACGAGGTTTGTTTGCAATGTTAAATGAATAATTTATAATTAGTGTTGTTAGTAATAAAAAATATTGTAGATAACGTTATTCTTTATGTTTATTTATTTATATGTGTATCCAAATTGCTAACCAAGTTGGATGTAAAGTAATATTGAAAATGACTTGCTTACCTGTGTCCAAAAAAGTCTCCTCCATCTTTACTTCCCGTTAAAAAAACTCAAAAGTACTAACCCGAGTAAGGTTAAGGTAAGCCGAGATTCAGGTTGCTCAGACCTAATCGCGCTTGAACTTGGCTTGAATGCCTTAGGTTCGATTGGGCCTTGGTTGTCTAGGGCTTAATAGGAATTCTGCATAAATTGTTGGGCCAGGCTCGAGATCTCAACGATCGGCAATGACGACAATGAGGAGAAGAGATAGTGAGGTGATCGAGACTATGTTGAGATAATTAGAGGAGAGTAAGAGCGATGTGAAGACGATTGGAAGAGAGTAGAATTGTAGAGACAAGGGATTGAGAGGCGGTTGAAATCGAATTGAAAAAATCGGAACATTAGGGTTCTAGTTTTTTTTAAGGTTTTTTTTTTTGCATTTTAGTTAAATTTTTTGGTTTTTGCAAAACTAACTAGTATTTGGTTGATATTTTAAATACCGATTAGTACAAGTTAGTATAGGCTAGTACCATCGACTAGATAGATTTTATATCATTTTTTGGTTGATACAGTACGAGATCCGTAATAATAATTCGATGGCTTCAAATTTGATCAGGCTTTGGCGTCACTTTTTTTTTTTGCCCTTTTTAAAAGCATTGTCGTGTAACACAGGAGGATTAGCTAGTTTAATCAATGCTTGATTAGTTTTGCTTTAGTGGGAGGTGTGATTTTCTTGGCCATAGATGAGAAATTGCCTCACACGTTAAGTTTTGAGTTAGTGTAATAATCTATCTATCTGGTCTGGATCTGACAATTTTTATATTATGTTTGTTTAATTGTTATTTTTTAAATTGGTGGGAACGGTGAAGTGGTCCAAGAATAAGCATTCCCTTGACTACTTCTTATGGACATAAAGCTTTGGGCAATGATTTTCTTTTGTCATCATACTTAGCCATTATTAACCTAATACTATTTCATTAAAATATAAAATTTATGAGGTAAATATATTTACATTTAAAGGGTATATTTAATTATAACTCGTTTCATGTAAATTATTTAGAAGCAGCCTTTCAGCTAGTTAAAGATAATACTGTGTATTACTGGACTTTCATAGATCCGATATGTTAACATAATTTTTACTTGTTGTATTTAACTATATCTTATAAATACAAAAAATTTTAATAAAAATTAAAGTTTAAGTGTATTTTTAATGAAAGTGGAAGAATTAAATTCAGAGTGAAATTTAAGCTTAACTCAAGTTTGGTGTAATGTACTCATCAACTAATGGTTATGATATAAGGTTGGAAATATCTTATGCATTGGATGATACATGAACACACCACACAGTACCCTCCACGTCCCAAAAGCGCGCGTGGATGCAACAGAAGCTTAAACATAGGAGGGATACACTGACTTGTGAATTGAATATTAAGGATAATGTTGATTATTACATCACAGCAAAAGGACAAAAAACAAAAGTACTTAACTTGATTATAATGTTGTTAAAGATAAAACTAAAATGATAAAAGGTAATAAAAATGATCAGGAAAATGGTTTATTATATTGGAAAGAATGGAGTAGGAGAAGGTGGGGAGGTGCTGCTGGTAATGGTTGAGAGAGAAAAAAAAGAGATAATGTAGCTTGTAGACTTGGTTGAGTCTTAGCACAAAAGACAAAGACCCTCCATAGAGAGATTGAGAGAGAAGACTGAAGGAAGAGGGTGAAAATAGAGTGGTAGAAAAAGGGAGTTATGGGGTGCAAAGGGGTTGGAAATATGGAGAAAGGTAAGAGCTTTTGTTTGTTTTCATAGGTTTCTCTTATTTTCTCTTCTTTGTGACTCTTTCTTTCTTTCTCTCTTCTTCTTCTTCTTCTTGCTGTTGTTGTTAACGATACAAAGGTTTATTTTTTGTCCACTTGGTTTGAGTATTTCCAATTTTTTTGCAAGTAAAGGTGGGTGAGGAGACCCTGGTGGGTTTGAAGTGAAAAAGATAGGATCTTTTCGGATTATGGTATTGGTAGGAAGAGTATTTCTTAGTTGTTGATTTACTTTGTTTAGATGTTGCCTTTTCTAGGCCTCCCTTTTGTTTCTCCCTTCTGTTTGAGATTTTGCGTCGAGGTGTTGCATGCATGTTGGGATGATTCGTAATTGAGGATTTGAGGTTTTGTAGTTGAGATGTAAGTCTGTTGCGTAGTAAATTAAATCTTTTAAGTTCAAATTTTGGTGTTTCTTAATTGCTTTAGATGCTTTCTCATTGTGTTCTTGCTCTGTTTTCATTTGGTTTTCTCCTCCAAATATATTCTCTTGCATGTTGTAGCTTGCTTGGACAATCTATTTTTCTGAACTGGATATTTCTGTGTGTTAACCTCCTTCATGATCGTCAAGTAATAATATGTATATATATATATTTACTTTCATAGCTTGCATGTTGTTCGTTTTACATCTTAGCTGTAATTTTACTGAGAGTGGAAAGGAAAGATAGTTAGATACTATGGAGCAACTGTTTATGTAGAAGAGTCCCTAACCGCAGTCAATTCTGAGCCTTGAGATTAGGATTGAGGCTATGCTTAATGTTGTCATTTATATAGGGTGTATAATGGTAGCCACAACAAGAAATGAGCTATTGGTTTTTTATGGCACATGAACTTTCAGGCCTTTCTTGCGGTGCCTAGAATAATTTCGTACACAAACAAGAAAAATCTTGAGGAATTAGTAGTTGGATGTAGGAACAATGGAAATCAAGAGTAATTGTGGTAAGAGAGGATGTTTATTGTTTACACATAGTTTACTTTTACTGTAGAAAAGCTCACCTTGGGAAACTGTTCCCTGATTTTGAACTGTTATATGAAGTTTTTTTTTAATTTTCTGTAGTCTTATTTATGAACCAGCTCTATCTCCATGTTATTATTTGTGAACTTAACTCTACATGTGTTTAAGAAGAAGGTTAGAGGTTGGTCATTTGATACTTGTGCATTTCTTGGTTCGTCTCATTTGATGCATATTAGTTCCCTTGCTATCTAATCTGAGGCTCCTTAATCTTTTGATTCTTATTGCTTTATTGCTTCAAAAGATCTGTTGAAGTGGTTACTTACGTGCCAGGCCAAATTTAGCTGGATTCTGATGGCTAACAATTGGAAGAGATAGTTACAAGCGGAAAATTTCCTGTTTTTAGTTCTTAAGATTTGGATACTTCGCAATCACTAGGGTTACATTGTGTCCCTTTTTTATGAAAATGCAAAACTCATCTAAGAAGGACTCTGGTATCGGTTCTGCCCATTCAACCTCTCCATACGTTGTTGGTTGCTCATCATTAGGAAATTCTGTTGAATCACGTGTTGAACACTCGTCTTTGTCTGAGAGATTAAGCTTGGCTCCACCACAGCATTTTCGTGGTACTAAACAAGTGAGTTTTAAAGTCCAAGAACAGGATTCGTCCTCATCACAGTCCACTAGTCAGTCTTATCCTGAACTAGCTCCCATGGGAGAAGGTAATGTTGGAGCAAAAAAGAATTATTTCAACATAAGTGCAAAATTTATTATTAGCTTCAGATGTTAAAATCCGAGTCTTTATTGCGTTGAACTCAAAAGAACCTATTTCCGGCATTTCTAGTAATTCCTGTAGAAAGTCTTCAAGTGCTATGGTTTCATGTCAATAGTAACGGCATCATTGGATGTTCTGGAGAGAAATCTACTTCTTCGAACGTGAAAGAAATTGAATAGAATAGGAAAAGAAATAAACTATGTGCCAATTTACTGGACGTTGTTTGGTTCATTGCCACCTCAATATAGATGCTTTTTGATCTATGTTTCTGTATTTCCTCAAACATCAAAATCAATGTTCTATGTTTTCTTTAAGATTGGTGAAATAAGTAACCGGTTTTGCTTGTCTTGTGCTTGCTTAGGATACAATGTTACTCAAGGGAAGCCTATGGCTAGTCAGCTGAAATCAGCCTCATCAATGGGAACTCAGGATTTTCTGTTCCCTCCTTCACAAGTGGACCATATTCAAACTATGGTGAGGGTTACTTTTCTAAAAATTTGCGGGTGTGTCAAAATTTTGCATTTACCATGTTGCCATTGCAGGCTCATATTCCACTACATTACACAGAACAATACTTTGGTGGCTCACTGACTGCTTATGGGCCTCAGGCTGCGGTATATTCTATTCTTCTAATACTTCTTGCTCTCTTTTTCTTATGTCTCACTGTCTCACATATACAACAATGCTGAGTAGTTCATCATGTTTAGCCTTTTCTTATGAGTAGAAAAATCGCCAATAATTCTCTTGGCAAGAACAATTGATTCCTGTCACTTGGTCCTCCGTGAGTTCAAATTTTTGGGGCATGTTGGCTTTCATAGATAAAGTTTTAACTGGCGAAACTGATTTTAGCTGTCGAGTAATTTCATTATCTATAGTTGCGTTGATCTAGGAACAGTTCTACTTCATTTTTGCTTCTCCTCGTGATTCTTTTGACTCTAGGCCAGTTATTCTCATGGAGTAACTTGTTTGGCTTCTGAAGTATAATGCTTGGTAAATGTACTGCTTTTTTGTTTTTAAATGTTCTTTAAGCTCAAAAAGGAGGTCTATGGAGAATTATGCCATTACAAACTATATACCTTTTTTTTCCCCTTCTCTTTTCACATTGCATCTCTTTTGCTTTTATTCTGCTCTGCTTTTTATATTTTACTATTCTTTCTGGGAAAGAACATTCGTCTCCATTTGTTTACCAAAGGCTATTACTTTTATTATATATGACTCATGCATCACTGATTGTCCCTTGTTTTCTGTTGGACATTCTTGTGGTGGTTTCATGACTATCGATTTATTCTGACGGTTTGTATAGATTCTGATACCTTTATTCTTCGGTTGAGTGTAAGATCTTTTCTGTTCATTTTGAATACAGCATTTTATCACAAAGATGAGTCTTTGCTCCTTTTTGACAAGATATCAATTGATGATTTTGCCAGCAGATTCCTCATCCCATGTTTAATATGTTCCCTGCGAGAGTGCCGTTACCTCTTGATCTTACAGAAGATGAACCTATTTTTGTCAATGCTAAACAATATAATGCAATTCTAAGGAGGCGAAGGTACCGAGCCAAGCTTGAGGCTCAGAACAAACTTATCCGGGGTCGTAAGGTGTGCTTTTCCTTCCTCATCCTCAATGTCCTGTATATGCTAAATATATGTTATCTAGCAGTTCAGTTTCATGCACTTACTGTGCTCATTCACATGATATCTCTTCATGTATGGCCAACCAAATGTTTCCACAGCCATATCTTCATGAATCTAGGCATCTTCATGCATTGAGGAGGGCAAGGGGTTCCGGTGGACGCTTCCTCAACGCGAAAAAGCTCGAGGACTCCAGTCCTACTCTCTCAAACCATGGGCTGAATGTCACAGGCTCCGCTCAAACGCAGCTTCACTTGACTGGAAGTATGTCAGAGTCTGAAGTTCATCAACCCGAACACCGAAGAGATGGTGCTTCCACCACCTCTTGCTCAGACGTCTCGAGTGCCACCAACAGTGCCGACGACATGTTCCAGCAGCAGCAAGACTTCAAGTTCTCCAGTTACCCTTCTCATGTCGGTATGCCTGGTGGCGGCAACCGCCGAGTCTCCATCCTACTGTGAACCCACGACTCCATTCGATGTGAGACACCATTTCCAGCAGACTGTGTTTGACATCACCTGGAAAATGCAGCTGCAAGTTGTCCCATTGGGAAGTCATCCTTGGCTCAATTAGTTCCTCAGTTTGTTATTGTTGTTCCATTGCTTATCAGAAAACAAAACCATATATATGTGATTTGGTATGTCTTGACATTTCTATTAACATCCATCAATTTGGATTTAAGACTTGTTTAGTACTTTTGTTGTTTATAAAGTAATTTTGATATTCAATTTTTGTTTTGTGGTTTGATAATTAGTCCCATTTTTTAACTGCATATCTCTTAACATTTTTGGTGAAAAAAACCAATAAATTTTGGTTGTGCACTTTATCATCCTATTCAATTTGATTTGATTAAATTTCGATTCGGGTTAAGTTCAACAAAACAAAAGAGTTAGGTTATGATTGGGCTTTGACATACAAATTTGAGGGACAACTTGAGCTTGAAAATACTTAGTTAGATTTGGGTCGAGCTTCGGAATAAGGATATGAATTTGATTAGATTTGAAATTAGGTTGGGATAGGCTCTCGAGTCTCTGGTTTGGGTTTGATAAAAAACTTATACTCGATTTGAGGTCTAACCAAGTTCTAAATTTGTAGCTTGAATTCAAGAATAATTGAGCTTGGGATGATTCGAAGTCTAATCGAATTTAAGTAAGAATTGATTTTTTGAAATGTAATTAGTAAATTGATATCATTTTAATAAAACATACTTAATATATTTATAAGTTTGCCAGTCCGAATCTAAAATTTGAAATTAGAAACAAAATTTTAGTCTAATCTAAAACTCAGTCAACTTTCGTTAATTTCAAGTTGAATTAGACTAAACCTACACATATGCTATCTTTACACTTGACGTGAGGTTAGAGATGAAGGAAAAAGGTCTATCTTGACTAGAAGTCAACTATTTCAGTCCTAATTAATCGAATTTTAGGTAAGCTCGAGGTGTTATGATTCAATTGGCTCAAAGTTTAAGAGTCTTATATAAAATCACATTATTTTAATTTTTAAAAGTAAAAAATAAATTTAATTATACTCAATCGGGCTCAAATTTGAGCCTGAAACTTTAAACCTGTTCGAACATGGGCTTGATCCAGGAGCATCCTGCCTGATCGGGCTTCTAATCGGATCAAGCCCGGGTCAGCCCTTTTTCAAATCTTGTTGGGTCTTGAGTTTGACCTTAAAAATGTTAGTTGAGGTATACCACAATGTTTGACCTTAGAATAGGATAAAATTACAATTTGAGGACTCATTTGGTTCAAGACGGACTTGAAAGCCAAAGTGCCAAACACTCAAATCAAACTAACCTGACTGAGACAACAAGATTCAAATCCGGGACTTTGACGAAATCCCTAAAAGGCCCCGAGTCAAACTCCCAAATTTCCACATCGTCCTCGTCCTCGTCCTCAACTTATTAAACCCCTCCTTATCAAAACCCACCATTTTTGATCTAGAGAGAGAAAATAGAGAGAGAGAGAGAGGGAGGAGTGGGAAACGGAGCTATGGACGGTTGTGGAGCGCAGTACAACCCACGGACGGTGGAGGAGGTGTTCAAGGACTTCAAGGCCCGGCGCTCAGCTTTAATTAAGGCTCTCACTACTGGTGAAGCGCTTTGCATTCTCTATATGCCGTTTGCGTGCTTTTTCCCTGTTGTTTGGCTTAATTTTATGCTTATTTTTGAAGGGTTAGTATGGTAATGCCTGTATAGTTATTATTGTGCGGTTGGTGAGTTTATGAACAAAGTTTTGGGAATTTCGGTTAAAAAACTTGAAAATTTTCCGTTTGAGTTTGGGTTTTGGTTAGTTATTTCAGTAATTATATTGACATGTGTCTTTGTCTTTGGGGCCGTTGCAGATGTTGACGAGTTCTATCAACAGTGTGACCCAGGTGAGTGTGTGTGTGTGTGTGTGAAGAGCTTTAGTCTAGTCTTTTGATTGATGGGTTACTAAGGAAAATTGGGTTTATTCTATATTTTTGTCTAGCTTTAGATGCTATTTTGGTGTTGTTCTAAGGAAATGAGGTGTGGAACTGGTGTTGGTATCTTGGAATTGTTTTGTGCTTTTTGTTTATCTTAGTGTTTATTGGAATTTTTTGTACGGCTGAATTTTCAGAAAAGGAGAACCTGTGCTTGTATGGCTTTCCTAGTGAGCAATGGGAAGTGAATTTACCTGCTGAAGAGGTTCCTCCGGAGCTTCCAGAGCCGGCGCTAGGTATTAATTTTGCAAGAGACGGCATGCAGGAAAAGGACTGGTTATCCTTAGTTGCTGTCCATAGTGATGCATGGTTGCTTTCTGTTGCATTCTATTTCGGTGCTCGATTTGGATTCGATAAAGCTGACAGGTATGGTGGACGATATTTAAGGAAAGCCTTGTGCTTTATGAACATTTAAGGTACTTTTTGTTTTTGAGACATTCTACAGATTTATACATTCCTTATTCTTGGTCTTGCCAAATAAACTGTTCTGCTAGCTATATTCATTTAGTAGGCTCATATTTAATTGGTTTGTATCGAGTATGCCTTGCATTTTATAATGCTGTTAGTCTCAGATTCTATATGCAGAAGTGTTCATGCTCTATTGTCTCGTCTCTGTAGACTAGAGCTGAAACTATGTGAGAAAACAATAAATGTTTTGGCAGCTTGCGGGAAAGAGATGGTAAATGTAAACTATCCTAGGGGTAGGATGTGTGTGACGTCACCTAATGTGGTTCTGGTGAGAGGCTTAATTTATTTAATCTAACTAAATGTGAGTGTTCTTAAACATGAAAAGTAGATCAACTTATTTATGTACCTATGTGAAGGTTTTTTCTGATACTATTAAGGTTCCTTTTATCATCCAGAGCACCCGGCTGAAGGTTGTTTTACAACGTTTGATGTACCTTGACACAGGAAACGACTCTTCAATATGATAAATGATCTTCCTACAATATTTGAAGTTGTGACTGGTAATGCAAAGAAACAAACCAAGGAGAAGTCCTCATCTGCAAATAACAATAGCAATAAATCAAAGTCAAATTCCAAAGCAGTAAGATGTTCTTATTCATTTTTTAAATGTTGGAGACGAAGAATATTATGTATTTTGCAACTTTTTACTTCACATTTTTATTCACTAGTTTCCATTCAAAATAGTGAGGTAGGAAAGTTCTCTAATCAGTTGAGCTATAGTTTTATAAATTTCTAGACTGAATCCAATCTGACTACTCTGCTTTTTGGGTGGGTTGCAGCGGGAATCTCAGGCAAAATATGTGAAAGCTTCACATGCAAAGTATGAAGATGAGGGCATGGAGGAGGAAGAGGAAGATGAGCACGGGGAGACATTATGTGGTGCATGCGGTGAGAACTATGCGTCTGATGAATTCTGGATTTGCTGTGATGTATGCGAGAAATGGTTTCATGGCAAGTGTGTTAAGATCACACCTGCCAGAGCAGAGCATATTAAGCAGTACAAGTGCCCATCCTGCAGCAACAAGAGAGCTCGTCCTTGATAATGTTGTAAGGATTACTGTCTTACTCTCCTTGTTGGACTCCGCTGACTGCTTTGTTAATTAGCTTCTTGAGTTAGATTTATTGTAGATTTATTGTTAGGACAACATATTAATCTGTACAATGATCTTGTAGCTTTTGTTTCTTCAGAATATGAAGTTGTAGTTGTAAGATTTTACGTTGTTTTGGCTTGAACCAAAGTACTGTTATAAATCCAAGTAGATAGGACAATCGTGATTTGTTCACACCAGCCTTCACATATTGTTGGAAGCGAATATAAGTGGTGGCTGTTCATGGTGTGTGTGAAGTATAGAGTTTGTGTTCAGCTGAAGATGGAAACCAAATTGCATGGATTTGCACGCTATAAACGTAGATTTGTTCATTGAATGTTAGAAGTATAGGGGACTTGCTAATTTTAGAATAAAGATTAGTCTAATTTTGAGTCAATGCTTCTCCACAATAGAAGGAAATAATTAGGGTTGTCAACTTAATTTCTCATTGAAAAAAGGTCTTAAATCCACATTTGGGTTTTAATGCAGAAGTTTGATGTAAATATGAATTTGATTTAATTATTTATTATGTTAAAAAATAATTTATATATTTGGTATTTGCCAATAAGTTCAATACTTATGATTAACTAAACAGAACTAATTATCTCATTTAAGTTGTATTTCTTGACAACATTGCCTGTATGTGAATCATCATCTTCATCAACTTTCTTCTTCTTCTTTTTCTAGTTTCAATTTTATAAATCTATTCGATTAAACTTAAATTGGGTTCTGAACTAATGGATTAAATTTATTCATTACCATCTTAGTGAGAATGGTTTATAAGTTCTTTGAAGACAAAAAGGATGGTCTCCACTTTGCATATAAGCCAACTGCCCATCAACTCATTGAACTTAAAGATGAACTATGGATTCTTGACTTGGATACTAGCGTACAAAACGCAAACATGGTAGGGCCTAAAATACACTAATTACTTGGATGAAACATAAAGCCATATAGCCCCACAAATGAAGAACCCTACGAAACCAAACTTGGATTAAGCTCCTTCCATCATCGAAGAAACAAAAGCTTATCAAGTGATGGTGTGTCTTGTTGCTTAGTTAAGTGCTTCCAACATAGTCAACTTTTAACATCAAGTCATTGAACATGAATAAGAACATATGGAACAACATGGCCTTTTTATATAGGAAACCCTTACATCAGTTGTTAAGCTCTCCTAAGGTTTGCAGAGTAAGGGAAAGGTAGAAGATAAAGAACAAGAAGAAAGATTTTCCAACGGGTCTTTAGACAGAGATTAAAAAAGAAAAAAGATTCCTTTTTTTTTTCCCCTCTCCAGTTGTTTCTGCACATTCTTCTGTCATTGTAAAACCTCATGGTTCTTGGCCGACAGTCGTTTGACAAACTCATAGGTAGTGATCATTGTAGTAGCAGACATAGACATTGATGCCCAACGAGGTCCCAAACCTCTGTAACACGCCAACCAACCACCTTCCCTAACCAAGTTTCTAATAGTTTGTCCGACGGTTGGTCCGCGCCTACCATTCTCATCAGCATCCAAAACTTGCAACCTTGTCTTAATTGTATCAAGTGGCATTGTGATCAAAGCTGATACACCTCCTGCCATGGCTGCACTCACTCCCTGAACTGTCATTACCGTCTTTGAGTCCGGTCTAACCCCACCACCATAACCACCACCACCACAACCGTCATTACCTTTCTTTCCCAAGTAGCAGCCAAATCCACCCCAAACCAACCTCTGTGTGACGGAGTATGATGCCCACCAAACTGCATTGGAAGGGGCATAAGTCAAAATGGATATCCCAAACCCTCTGTACAATCCTCTCAATCCATCCGTGTTAATGATCTTCCTAAAAGCATCAAACCCGTTTGCATATTTACAAGTGGAAACTGGCCCTTGAATCATGAGTCTTTGGCTCACAACATCAACAGGAGTCCACACAAGTTGTGCAGCCATGGCAGCGCTCAATCCGGCCACCGCATTAGCCACCGCCGCAGCGGTTGGCTCCGGACACCCTAACTTAACCGTGGCAGTTCCTACATTACTTTTTGTGACCTCAAGCGCCCCCATATAGAGCGCTCGAGCAGGAATTGTGCCCATCAACGAAGTCCCAAACCCTCGGTACAAACCTCTAAAACCTTCATTCCTAACAATCCAAAACGCAGTCTTTATACACGGAACCTGAGATAGGGCAACTTGTTGGCGTGTTTTCAACACCACCACCGGATAAAGCGTCGCCGATACACCGGAAAAGAGTGCGGCACCAAGAAAAAAGAACTTGGATTTATCAAGCATTTCCCAATTAATATCCGCTGGAATATGAATCTCCTGTTGAGATTCATCCTCCTCCTCCGCCGCCGTAGCCGTCGCCGCCGTACTCAGATTCATCTTCGCCACTTTTACAACAATATTCACAAAAAAAGAAAAATCAAAACTTTACAGTTCCAAAAACTACAAAAATCCCCAAAAAAAAAAACCCCACGTCTGGATTTGGGAAAAGGATCGAAGGCCTACAATATGTACGGTGATCGATAAGAGACGGGGTTCAATTTTTTCCTCTTGTGAAACCAGGTCTTGGATCGTAGGTGAACTAGGGTTAGTGGATCTAACATTTCTTACTGCAACAATACTCAAGTTTCCCTATTGCCCTTGCCGGAGATCGACTCATCACAACGACCCACCAACGAAGTCGCCGCCGGCAGCCGGAAAGTGGGATCTTGCTGATGTATCTACACTATAATATCTCTATTTGTAGAGAGAGAAAGAGGAGGCGTACTACAAAAAAATTTAGAGAGAGAGGATATAGGAGAGAGGTAAGCGGGCGACCGGAAATAACTAAGGAGGTCTAGGTCGTTACCGACGATGTTGGGTTTACTGACACATGGCCGTCGGTTAGTGATGATTTTAGTTAGGTTTTTGTCTACATTCACTAGGCAGTGAAATGTGCATGTTATTCTGTGCCAGTACTCTTGTCGACAATGCAATGATCTCTACCGCTCATTTTGTTTCAACAACTTGGTGTATGTATATGGACGGTTGAGATGTTGTGATCTTACTAGGATGTAATACAGATTAGCATAATCATCTTGTCGGAAAGTGTGTTGTATGACGTGTTAGGCCTTATCCGAATGAAAGGTGGTGGAATACGGTACAAACGGATACTACTTATCACTACGTGAAACTTTATGTTTTTTAATTTTTAAAGTTAGATTTACACCATAATAATTTTAATTAAATCCTTACTTTTATCATTATTTCTTATAATTAAAATAGTTTAGTAGTAGAGATAACCTATAAAGACTTGTTTAATTTTTTATGAAATATTAAAGTAAAAATTACATTTTTAATCAATATTTAAAAATTATTTTATGATTAAATTTGATAGACTCCTACAATTTCACTTATTATTAATCTACTCCCATTTTTAGAAATTATCAACAACTTTTTTTATATTTTTATCTCTTGTCATTAACTTTTATTACAAATTATAATTGATATTTTCGATGTAATAAAGAAATTTACAATAACAACACCCAATATAAATCAAGTTCAACGGAGTTTAGAAATGTCCAATAATACGTAGTCTTATTCCTAATTAGTAAAAAGATTGTTTCTAAATGACCCACATAAAAAGTGTGACAAAAAATAGTGTTATAAAATGTTAACTATAAGGGGTTAATGAGATTTTTCACTTATTTTTAAGAACAAAATTGTTTATTAAATGTAGCAAAAAATTAAATTTATTAGAATTTAAAATATAGTCAATGTTATTTTAAAAAATCAAGATATAATAATATCATAAATTAAAAATTATTTAAACCTTTTTGGTTAATATTAAAGTGGGATTTAAGCCTTTAACTTACTTTCTAACATTTCTTTGTGAATAAATATTTTTAATTTAACTAAAATCCTATGTGTAATTAATAATTCATGAATCAAGTAATTAGTTATTATATATAATAAATAAATTATTTGAATATAAATATTAAATAAGTCCCTTTTTATAAATACAAATTAACGAGAAATATGATCAAAGGTTTTTGAAATTTAAAATTTTATTAACAAGTCAGCATTATACTTTGGAGAGTGATCTTACTCCATGGAATTTGGATAATCCCATTGGTCAGACCATAAATAATAAATGTGCGACCATCCACAGAAGATATTTACTTAAAACTGCCATCCGTACAGAGACAAGTCTACATGGCGGTCACAAGCAGGGAGAATAATGGGCAACTTACACGTGGAGGTTTTTTAATGTTGACGGTGTAATTACGTAGGACGCCACGTGTCAGATAAAGCAAAACCCAGGAATCATGAAACCAAATTTATATTTGAAATTAACGGACCAATTTGATTTGGTTGAATTTCAAACTATTTTTAAAACATAATTAATAAAAATTAACTTTAATTTACGGCGCTTAACTTAAATTAATTTGAATCGGTCAAAATTTAACATAAACTTAACTTTAAGTTAGATTAAACTTTAAATTAGATTAATTTGTTGATTCTAAATTATAAGCTCGCGAGTAAGTTTTGTGAAAAAAATCCCTATTAAACTCAATTTAAAGTTAATTGATAAACTCAATCTAGTAGAGTTTTACGTCGTACTTAGATTCAATAAGATTAATTTTGAATCTTGGTTGAACTTATCTCAAATTAGTCCGACTCAATTAAATTTGAACTTAAATTTGTTTAAAGTTCGATCGGGCTCAGACTAGAGCCTGATTCAACCATAACTTATTATCAAGTTTATTATTAAGTAGTTTATCTAAAATTCCAAATTAACTAGTATAATAACAATCACAGTTTAATAAAAATCTTGTTGTTATGTAAAGTTTAGAAAGATTCACTAACTCTCAACTTTATTTCTAACTAATTGGGAGACTATTTTTGAAAAATTTTCAAGTAGCTTTTACAAGTCAATGATATATTGATACCATAATTGACTTTCTATGCCTTTCAGGTAGTTTTCCCTTTTGACAGGTTACGTAACTTGCTTGAATTATGACATCCATCTTAGGTGTTTTTATTGGTTTCTTGTATCTTATCAACGTTCAATGATCTTTTATGATCAAAGTTTGAGGAATCCAGAGGTAGCTAACATTATCAGATCAAGACTTCACAGAATTCCATGAGCAATCTTGCTCATTTCCAGGAAGCAGCAGACTCCTTTTAACACAGTTTTCTTGTCAAAAGTCATCTAAAGTCATCATGCAAATACTAGAAAACATGTCTTGTAATTCAATCCAATACAGGAACACTGAAATGGGATACAATCATTTTCTGGATATATTCTACAGAATCTGTTCAATTTCAGGCTCCGGTTGGCCTCAACACGGAACCTTCTGACCTTCTAGTCCTTGGCTTGCCAGGAAAGATACCGATAAGTAGCTTCTTGAGTGGCCAAAACAAGAGGTAATACAGAGGAACGAGGGAAAACAGTAAGCCCAAGAAATATAAATAAAAAATAAATGCACTGATCAAATCCGCATAATGAGGTGGTGCAACCAATATGATAGAGACAACATAGGCGGCAGACAAAAAAACCAAAGCGAAGCTCATGGCAAGATGCAGGAGCCAGCCGAAAACCCTGCGTTTGATACGGTATCTGCTAAGAAACAATAGAAATACAGTGCTTACAGATGCAGAGAAGGAAATTGTGTTGCAGACGGTGAAGGCATAGTATCCTAGCCTTTTGTTGTATGATAATATCGAAGTTCCGGCCTTGCATACGCCTGCCCATGCCGGACACCCATTTTCTATAGCCTTGGTATCTGTTTGCCAAACTCCACCTGGTGGATTCACAGCAGCTTGAAAAGCCAATGTTGCACTAACAGTTGCTACAATCATCAAATTTCCCCTCGTCGGTTCGAGCGGCTTACCTTTGTCGTCCTGATCTGAGAAGAGTTTGGCCAATTCTTCTGCTTCTACCCTCACCTCAGGTTTTGAAACCAAGTATCTTACGGTCTGCAAAAAATCAAATCCAGATAAATTAGAACGAGGTATCATGAAATTTGAAATCATCTCTACTGGTGATATCTTTCTGGAGCATCTTCTGCATACCTCAATTTGCCTTTTAGAAACAGCTAATTGCAGGATAGTGTGGCCATTTCTGTCTGCTGAGTTTATGAACTCGCTTTCATTGATCACTGGCGGTAATAACAGTTGAAGAGCCTGCAGGTGGTTGTATCTAATGCACAAGTGAAGAACAGTTTCTTGTCCACGCAATTTCACCTTCACAGATTCAGGGTGAGCATCGACCAACTCTCTTATCACTTCAACTCTTCCCCTCATTGCTGCTAAATGCAGAGGAATCCTCCCATCTTGATCTGGAATTAAGCAAACATCAGCGTTCGCGATTAGCAAGGCCTTGACGATCCCGGTGTGGCCTTCAGCAGAAGCCAGGTGAAGAGGAGCTTGACGTTGTGAGTTCAACTCAGCCGAGAGGTCAGGTTTGTGACGAAGAAGAGCCTCGGTGAAATCAAGATGACCAAGCAAAGAAGCTATATGTAGTGGTGTTTCAGTGAAGGAGGAGAGGGAAATTCTACGAAGAATAGTTGAATCTTTTTGTAGTAACATGTTCAAAGTGGAAACACAGCCCCTCAATGAAGCCTCAAACAGTGTCTGTGTGCTCTCTCCTTCAATCCCTATCTCCATAGCTGCTTTTTAACTTACGGAAATCCAAGATGGGATTAACTTTCAGATGAAGTCCTATGCCTAGCTAATAGTCTATAACAACCATATTTTTATATCCATCTTCTTCAAGTCTCTGCTCCTTGAGATGATCATGACTTAGGAATAATTAATGGTCACAAAGGAGTGGTTAGTCTATACAATGACAGGGTCTTGAGGGTGTAAATTTCCAAGCACTTGCATACTAGTCAAAGCGGACCTACATTGAATGGTTCATAATAACACAAACTACATTATCGTTCATTATGACAGATCTCCTTATCATGCATGCAACAATGGTTATCAGCCACTGTTCAAGAAACAGGAAAGCCATACATTCCTCAATAAAGTTTAACAAAATCCTATTTGTTTGTCAGTACACAGATTTTTCTCTCATTTAGATTGTTCCGAACCTATGATAAGAAATCCAAAAATGATATATTCAACTTTGGTTTCTTCAATGGACATTTCAACATTTCTTTTTTACTCTGGAAGATGAAAAGGGTCTTTACATTTGCACCTACACTGATGATCAGTAATTGGCAATTTTACACTTTTGTTAATGGCAAAGGATAGTCTCATCTGTATAGAATGAGATATTGATAAAGTCGAAAGGAACTTCAATGAAAACCAAAAAACACAATACTACTATATGTAATGGTGAAATCAAGATGACCAAGCAAAGAAACTATATGTAGTGGTGTTTTAGTGAAGGAGGAGAGGGAAATTCTACCAAGAGTAAGTGGATATCTTTCTAGTAACATGTCCAAAGTGGAAACACAGCCCCTCAATGATGCCTCAAACAGTTTCTGTGTGTTCTCTCCTTTAATCCCAATTTCCATAACTGCTTTTCAAATTACGGAAATCCAATATGGGATTAACTTTCAGGTGATGTCCTATGCCTAGCTAATCGTCTATAACAACCATATTTTTATATCCATCTTCTTCAAGTCTCTGCTCCTTGAGATGATCATGACTGTCAGGAATAATTAATGGTCACAAAGGAGTGGTTAGTCTATACAATGACAGGGTCTTGAGGGTGTAAATTTCCAAGCACTTGCATACTAGCCAAAGCCGACATACATTGAATGGTTCATAATAACACAAACTACATTACCGTTCATTATGACAGATCTCCTTATCATTCAACAGTGTTTATCAGCTACTGAAACAGTACAACCATACATTCCTCAGTAAAGTTTAAGAAAATATTATTTGTTTGTTAGTACACCGATTTTTCTCTCGTTTAGATTGTTCTGAACCTATGATAAGAAACCCAAAAATGACAGATTCGACTTGGGTTTCTTCAATGGACATTTCAACGTTTCTTTTTTACTCTGGAAGATGAAAAGGGTCTTTACATTTTCACCTAAACGGATGAACAGTAATTGGCAATTTTACACTTTTGTTAATGGCAAAGAATAGTCTCATCTGTACAGAATGAGACATTGATAAAGTCGAAAGGAACTTCAATGAAAACTAAAAAACACAATACTACAATTAAAATAACTATGCATTATCTTGTTGAAACACTTCAGGATACAACTTTGTACTAGCCAACTTCAAAATGTGGCTAAAGAATAAAAGATTACAGACTTTAATAACATTTTATTGCTCTGAAACAAGCTATGGAGGCCTGAGACTTGATCCTGTTGTAACCAGCCACACTATCTTCATGCAAAACAGACTTAAAGACTGCACAAAAGGATTGCTGTGTTGATCGTACATATTGTCTAGTGCAAACGATAATTACAGAACACTGAGGCGTGGAAGATTTTTTTTTCTTTTTTTCTTTGTTTGTTGTAGAAACTCGGGGGAAGAAGATGTCTATATATGCATGTTATTTATCCCATATTGAAAAGAAGAGAGGGAAGGGGGCGGTTCATCAACTATAAATAAACCCCCTCCCCCTCCATTTAATCCATCCAAAAATCAAAACAAAATATTAAGTCTTAATAAGAGTAGTAAATTTTGTGAGTAATTTTTGGGGTGTATTGGGGTAAGGGTTGAGAGTGTGTGAAAATACTAGTGAGTTGAGTGTTGAGTGTAAACATTTATAAGTGTTGTTTTTTTCCCTAATAAAAAGGGTGTGCAGTAGCCCCAGAGACGTAGGCGCAATTTGGCCGAACTCCATTATCAAATTTTGTGTTATTTTACTGGTATTTTTCGTTGCGTGGAAATAGTTTAATTTCCTAACAATTGATATCAAAGCCTGGGAAAAGTGAGTATGCTCTGTAGTTGCCACAGTAGTGGATCTTCTACATCAAAAAACTTTCCTTAGGGGTGCTGAAGCTTGGAGTTAGTATGCTTTGCAGTTGCCACAGGAGTGGATCCTCTGCATCAGAAAACTTGCCTTAGGTTGTGATAAATACACTGTGCACGTAACTTCTGTCTAGGAGGCCGGGGTTTAAGTAGGACTGTTTGTGACATCTCTGCCCTTTCCTGGAATTTTACGTGGAATGGTAATAC
>JANJEY010000005.1:5306416-5353986 GCA_024703695.1 Erythroxylum cataractarum | reverse complement strand
ATCAAATCGGTAACTTTCTCAAGTATACCGAATTTCCACTCAACCTGATCCATATATACAAATGCATACTTCCACTCAACATCATCTATACATAATTCATAATTCCTTAACATCAAAGAATGGACTTTTGCAAGCTCTAAAGGCATTCCAAGCCACAATTACAACAATAATCCAAAGTCTCAAAAGATAAAAGTTACATGAACTAGAATTCCTTGACAAAGTGACAAATCCTTGTATTTTCATAAATAACTCAAATTATAACATAAGCAAATGGGAGTGATGCCTTGACTCTCTTTCACTCCATCTCTTGCTCAACACATGAGGGTGGGGACGGAAGGGGGGTGAGCTTATGGCTCGTGGCTAACAAGCTTATAACGAAGAATAAGCGAAATCGTTGAAGTGTTCATTTGTCATAAAAGAATCATAATGAATTCATAAAATGCTTTTTTCCCAAATTCTCAGTCAAATTTGAAGTTTGAATTCCAAACTAATTTTAATTCTTGGTTTAATTGTTTTAATTCCCATATCTTTTTGAGTGATGATTGCCTGCGTTATTGAACTGAAGGATTGCGTTTATCATTGTTAATTTCTTGTGTTTATTTTCTTAATTAATTCACTCGTTGTCATTTCAAATTACTCATTTAAATTTTAAAAATACCAAAAATAAGTCCTTTGCATTTATTTTAATTCGTCGTAATTTTTAGCGGTAATTGTTAAAATCAAACCCCATTTTCCAGTCTAGGTTGCATTGCATTTATTTACTTAGGAAATTAATTTCACTTTTGGTTCCTCAGAGAGAACGACCCGAGGTTGCGCTATACGCAATCCTTGGTTAAAATTTTTGAAGTAACTCCAAGGCGACAATCGAACGGAAAGAAAGGTTATTTCACATTTCAACATTTCTTTTTTACTCTGGAAGATGAAAAAGGTCTTTACATTTTCACCTATACGGATGATCAGTAATTGACAATTTTACACATTTGTTAATGGCAAAGAACAGAGTCTCATCTGTATAGGATGAGACATTGATAAAAGTCGAAAGGAACTTTAATAAAAACTAAAAAACACAATACTACAATTACAATAACAATGCATTATCTTGTTGAAACACTTCAGGATACAACTTTGTACTAGCCAACTTAAAAATGTGGCCAAAGAATAAAAGATTACAGACTTTAATAACATTTTACTGCTCTGAAACAAGCTATGGAGGTCTGAGACTTGATCCTGTTGGAACCAGCCACACTATCTTCATGCAAAACAGACCTAAAGACTGCACAAAAGAATTACTGTGGAGATCGTACATTGTCTAGTGCAAACTATAATTACAGAACACTGAGGCGCGGAAGACTTCTTTTTTTTGTTTTTTTTTCTTTTTTTTGTTGAAGAAACTCAGGGGAAGAAAATGTCTATATATGCACAGGTTTTGCAGCACTTTTGAAGTGCTTATCGTGAAGAGAGCTAGCGTGTGAACAAAAACATGCTACTTCATTCTCCGCGTTGTAACAAGAACGAAAAGCCTGAGTTTTCACGGATCAATGGTGGAGGATCAATATCTGGAACTTCAACTTGTTGCACAGACTTTAAAAGGTCATCCACCGAAAACGGTATGCTGCATAAGGATAGGAATTTCCAGTGTAGTCACAACACATAAGCCAAAAGGGACTCCGCAAACAACACATAACTGACATAAGCCAAAGGGGACTCCACAAGTAAACGTTTCATATAAGTTCAGTACCTTGTGTCATCATCCAACAAGAAAGAACTGCCTCCAGCATTATTGGAGTCCTCCGTCATTATAACTCTCATACTTGTAATTACCTAAGCATTGAGAGTAAGAAAGCAATGAAATTATAACAGATTCATTTCAGCAGCTGGTAGAAATTTTAGAATGGACACAAATGAGTTGAGAGTTCCAATGTTTCAGGCCAAACAGGTGAGTATGGAAAACAATTTGTTCTGTGGGTTGAAAATGACATCCTATAAAACCAACAAAAACTGAAATTGGCAGGACCGTAGCATATGCATATAATTACATAACAACAGAATACATATGCTACTTCATTTCCCACAAGTTTCATGGAAGACAACACCAAGAATCTTCACACAGGAGATAAAGGGAAAATAAGACACTTGTAACTGGCAAGAACAAATCGACTTACTTCTGAAGACACACTGTGAGTACCATATTTGTCATCCCAGTACATAGTACTGATCCTGTATAATTGCTGTATGCTAAGAACCTAAACACAGCAGTACAGATGAATTAAGAGAGGTGGATCCACATGAAAACAAGAAGAAAAATAGAAGAGGGACAAAATAGCTCACCGGGCAAAGATCGTTAGTTATTTCTTTCAAGGTCTTTTTAGGCTTTTGATGTATGACCTGGATCAGTCAAAAAGGGAATACAATAAGCAAACTTCGGTAGCGTGCGTATAAATGGGTGTTCAAAATGCAGAATATTTGAAAAGAACACCGAAAGGTGAGAAATCAACCAGGAAGCCAACTGCTTGTCTAATGTGCTTTAGTTCATCCCATGACGAGCCTGAAAACTGAAATATGAGAGTAGATAAGTCAAATCTCCTGAATAATATAAGTAAAGCTTAAACATATTGCTTCATTTTACCTCCTCTGTTGCATCATGGCACCATTGCTCCAATTCAGCCAGACCTGCCTTCACATACTCCCCATTGCTAAAAGAGCAACATTCACGTCGCAGTAGAAGACTGCAAAACAGAATTTTGGTTTGAGATATTACCTATATCTTAAAAAAAACACGAAGAACTTTCATTTGATTGCAACTACCTGTTAAATAATTGAACGTTGATAAATGAGAATATTTGAGTAAACACCTTCTGGATGAGGAATGACGGAACCTGTATGAATCATGACATTGAAGGCATTTATTTCATTACAGATGAAGAAAACCAGCAGTAGATTTTCATATCTGGATCATCACTCACATAGTTGGCTCTCATAGTCTTCAAGCAATTACTGAGGCTTTTCACTATACTTTGCCAGTGTGCAATTAAAGCTTGTTGAGCTGCAGCATTAGCTTGAGCACGTCCTTTCACTAGACTAGTCCGTGACGTTCGAGGAGCCTAGACAAGTGCAAAATGTTGCTGATAAGTCGTACACAGACATGCACATATACTAGCTCACCACTCGCACTACGGACAGAGAACCAGCAAAATCCACATTTTGTAGTGACCATTTAATTTCAGGTCATCTTAGATAATGAAGCTAATGTTAGTTTATTATTATCTAAAATTGTAATTATCTGAAAACAGATCACAGTTAATTGTTAATCTATAATACACAGATCAATATACTGATAAAAATATAAATAAAAATTCACATTTAAATTTCAACTATCGGAAAAAAAAAACTCTTGATTAGTGCAAATTAAATTTAAGCCAAATATAGACATACATTTCATATATGTGCAAGAAATTAATATGAATTTGTTTTAACAATTCTAAAACTAATTATTACTTAACAAACTGTGCAATTTGTTATTATTATCCAAAAATTAATTGATCTTTATATAAAATAAAAGTAAGGAATCCAACAAATAGGAGTCTGGTCAAACTCATATTACCTAATCTTCCATAAAGAACACAGCAACTTAAATTATTGGCATTTCAGGTATAGCTCTAACTTCAAGTAACTTAAGAGAGATAGTCCGCTGTTACCTGGATACACAGTCCAAGCAAAGGGGAAATCTCCTTTTTCAAGTTGTCTCTTATCATTCCATAAATCTTCTCAAGAAAAGCTGTCAGTTGTTGTTTGAAAAGCAAAGCAGGATATTTAGCTTCCACTTGTCGCATTTCGTCCAATGCACCAAGCACCCGACCATTAAGGAAAGAGAACCCAGAGCTTTGTGGTGAACCACGGAGGCCCTGATATTTTAGTTACAAGACTTGCATTAGCTAAATGTATGGTTAATAGATAGGCAGATGAAGCACTAGAATCACTGAAAATGTTCCTCACTTGGGACATTCTCCCAAATAAAGAAGCTGAAGTTGATCTTCGTCGATGGGAAGTAAAGCATGCTGCTCCACTTGCTTTAAGGGTGCGTTGCAACAACAACAACAATGTGGATGAATTCGATAGCCAATAAGATAACGTGTCATTGTTATCCTGGACCTGAATACGAAAATTCTGTAAAGATCATCATTGTGGCATAAATAGAAGTAATCAAACAGTCCAAAGGAAACCAAAAATGTTAACTATCAGACTCCCCAAAGAAACAGACTTTAAAAGATTTTGAAACATTTCCATGCCAGCAGAAAAAGACCAATATGTGCCGTATAACAAGGAGACCAGGATATTCTATATTACCTCAATAGCTGAACTTATTGTTTGAATAATACGATCGAAAATACTTGTTCTCTCAACTTCAAATGACCTCCATTCGAGAAGACATTTGTACATGAGACAAGCAGCAACAGGCCTGCCCCCAGAGAATCCTAAATCTTGGGAAATACATTTGATAAGCAGATCTTGGTTACCCTGACACAGAAAAAAAGACAACGTTGCTCAAGTCTATGAAACAAAGATTCCCTCGACAGTTTTTGTAGCAATTTCAGCTGAGAGCGCCCACCTGTTGCTTCTCATTTAGTGATCTCTGGGGCTTATCCTCATTTTCAGATACCTTAGAATTGGATACAGCAAGTATTGAGTCCTGAGACAATTAAAATTTGTTAGACAAGGTTAGGCATAAATATTTTCAACTTCAGGGAATACATGGACAGATACGAGAATAGCCTTACAGGTGTTCTCTTTATTTCACCATTTTGAATATTCCCATTGTCTGGTGTCCTCTGCAGACAGAAGACATAATGTTACTTCTAGCATTGATGAGCTTGTCCAAATTGAACAGGCCATGTAACTTGTACCTGAATGATAGTTGTCTTCAGTCTTCCAGTCAAAGCTTTACTAGTTGGAGATATAGCAAGTGCTTGTTGACGGATTACTTGATTCTCTGATTCTAGATTAGACACCTTGTCTTCTAGTCTGTAGAAAATATAGATTTATGACCACAATGTTAACAGATTGCAGAGAATAAAAGTGGGAAATAATATTAATAATTTGCATCTGTAGCAAGAAACTATTTTTATGCGTCACACTCCCCTACTCTTCTTCCTTAAACATATTTTTTGGTTTTACTGAGCAATTTCATTTCAAACCTTTGAACTGAATCTTGCAGTTGATCCACTTTTTTCTCTGAATCTTCAAGTTTCTTATGAAGTTGCTCATTATTGGTCAGAGCATCAGCATAAAGTTGTCTTATTTTGTCAGCTGCTTGAGTTTCCGAGTTCACTAAAGCCTGAAAAGAAAATTTTTTCCATCATTCATACTTGCTATACTCAATATAACTTCAAACTGAGCAAAATGCTAAAACAGATCATGACCATAACAGCAGGAGTGCACAAAGAATTATGCAAATTATTCACTCACTATTGCAGCTTAAACACAGAACCAACCAATTACAGCAGCCTAACTAAGATGAACTCCACTTTCATTGTGATTGAAGAGAAATTGATTGAACTGGAGTCAATAGAGAATCAAGCTAAAAGAAAAACACTGCAAAAAACTAGTCCAAGTGCAGAAAGTTGTGAATCAGCTTAACTTAGTGGACAGCAAATATAAAACATGCTTTAGCAAGCCAATTCTTTCATTCTTAGCTCATGCAAGGCATGTTTTTACAGTTTTTATGACAAAAGCATCAACATTATATGTCTAGTATTCAACAAGAACCATGGCTGTAAGGGTTATTGAGATATTGTTCCTGTTGGTGCACTACACAATAATGCAGGAACTAATACTAATCAAGATGAAATTTTTATATTCATTAACAGACTTACCTTCAACTTTCCAACTTCAGCTGTTAGCGAGTTGATTTTTTCTGTATCTTGAACTATCACAGGGGTTTCCTTAATGACTGGAGGTGCATCTCTAATTGCTTTTTGTGCTGCCTCTCGTTCTTTAATTACCAAAGAATTAGCTTCTTCTAATTTTAATTGCATTGCATGCAATGCCTCCTGGAATTTGGCAGTTTCTTGGGCTTTTGCTTCCTCAAGGTCAGTCTGAATTCCAAAGTCAATGTCAATTTTATAGCATTCAAGACATCACCTTGAGGTGGAAAAATACATGTTAGATGATAAAGACAAATTCTTACTCTTAGTCTCTTTTCCAGTTGCAAACGCCATGTAAGCTCCTCCACACGCTTTTCCAGTTTGTCCTTTGCTTCTTTAAGAGCCCCCGTCTCTCTAGCAGCCTAATTAAATGCAAATGAAAAGTTGGCATTTATCTTCCTAAACCCAATCACATCTTACAAATTGAAAATGTAAACAACGCAATATTCAGTGCTGAAATCCAACCATTTTGAGCTTTCTAAGCTCTCGTCTAGCAACCCTGCATCTCCATCCACACTGTGAAACTATTGTCGCCATCTGAAGGCGCTTATAATAAGAATTAGCTTGGTGGCGTCGCCAATGAGCCTGCACACATGAAGTTAAAGAAAAAGATGTCAATAATTTTCCTGAAATTGAAGAGGTTTTCTTTATTAAACAAACTCAAATTTGCAGAGTTAGTTAGATTAGAAGTACCTGAATTGCAATGGCCGCTTTAGTTTGCTTCCTAAACCTAAATTCATTGTGAGCAGTCATTGCCCTTAAACCTGTCTGCAACACAATTGCAGATGATCTCACTCTCATATAAGCTTTCCTAGCAATGTAGGATCGGAAATTCTTTTCGATCCTCAATGCTGCAGCTTCCTGCCTCAATTGTTCAAATAGCTTGCGGCCCACATTACCTAAAGAAGTAAGGGAAAAGCAGAGTAAAAGGGAGTGCATCAATTAAGATTCTTATGAATCAAACAAGTGGCAAACTAAGACCAAGAAGAAACTAAATGATTATATCTCTTATGTATAATTCTTTACTTGGAGATAAGCCAAAACAGACAACTTTAAGGATTTTTTAAGTTGTATATTATTTGCATTGGCAACTAAAATATTAGAAAAAAGGTTGTCCAGGATTGCTCAAGTACCAAATCTAGTATGAAAATAGCTTTTAGTGAGTAGATTATCTCCAACTTGATAGGGACAAAGGAATCACCTCGTATACAAGACTGTAGCTTTGTAGCAGCTTGACGGAAGGCAAGAAATTCCTTGCGAGCAATGTAAGTGCGAACTTGACGCTGAATTGTTCTGGCTGCATTCCCAAGCACCTCTGCTCTTCTGGCGTCCAACTCAGCCATCTGACCTGCTCTCAAAAATATTTTGTTCTTGCCTATCTGTCAAGTATTAAGTAGAAAAGTTTGTGATCCATATAACTAAACTGTTAAAAACTCTGATTCTCCATTTTTACAAGTCTCAACTCAAGATTTTAGAAACCTCACAAATGTCCAACTATACAGTTTAAAATTATCACACTCCATTAGGAGGCTTTAAATGTTACATTTAACCCACCCAAAAATAAAGAAACTCAAGATGGAGAAAAAAAAAAAAAAGCAAACACAAAACTTGCAAGGACTTATATTTTCAAGAGATGTCAGGAAAATATTTTTGCAATAGAATAAGCAACTAGCAAAATAAGAACAGAGGACAACGCTTGATCACCTGATATCCGTTCAGCCCCTTTTCGTCAAGAATCATCTGGCATGCAACCTTATCATCGTAGCTGTCATATGGATAGAGAAGTCATGTATAGCCCTGTCCAGTAGTAATCACATAAAGCATCGTTCATGAAATGATTGTGACTTACTTTCCTTCCAAAACTTCAGGAGCAAGGAGACTAAATCGATTGAGAAACTCATAAAATGTTCGTCTGGTTGGATATCCAGCGCAGCTAATTCTAATTGCTTCAAGAACACCCTAAACAATAACAAAAGATATCATATTTTATTTGAAGAGAGAAGAAAAGAAGTCTATCATAAAGATAATAAGGCATTATTTCCATGATGCACTCACACCACAGCGCAATTGTTGAATGACATTTGAGTTCTCAAAAATAGCAGGTTTCAAAACATTATTTGGCTTCACACAGCGAATGTAGTGAGGTTCTGTCACGCTCAAAGTCTCCATCAGAGATTGGAGTTGTAGCTGAGACAATAAATGAAGATACTGAGATGAGTATTTGAATATCAAATAATTGATCAAGCTAGGAACATGGCAATCAATAAGCGTGCCATTGAAGATCTAAAACTACAAAAATTTGAAGAAAATAAGAGGATTTCAATCAGAATAAGAGAAAAAAAAAAGAAAAGAAAATTTTACTTGTAGTGCTGAATTCAAAAGGCTATTTTACAGTGAAAGCAAGATCAGCTTTAAAATGAAGTACATCCCCATACAATACCAAAGAAAGGCAGCATTACTTGTTTCCACTTTCATTTTCCCAACCTCCACTTGCAAATTACAAGTACACTTTCAGATTTCATGAAGTGTGAGCATGAAAAAATGACGACCGTCAAGCAAAAAGCAGACCAAGAATAGGACTCAAATAGTGTTATCTTTCACCTACAATTTGATTTACAACCTTCAAATTAGTTAGGATTACAGAGGAAGCGATTTAGAAACTATCTCCAACTTACATCAACTGTGGAAATCAGTATCGGAAAGGGAAAGAACAATAACCCAACAACAATAAGTTCCACTTTGACCTCACCAACTAAACAAGAGGTCTGGAAAGTGATTACGCAGGGGTTACCTTAAACCTTGAACCTATGGAAGAAAATTTGGATGACTTTGAAGATTCTTCAGGAAGCGGAGGAAAAAGACCTGCCACAAAACTGCATTTTGAGGCAGTCAACAAGGCTTGATGTTCAGCAACCACATAATCTTTATTTTTGTCCAGGAAGTGATTTGCTTGATAAGTTACCTGGAAAATCGTTGTTTATAAAACTGTAAAAATTCCTGAAAACCAAAAATAGATCCGAAGATCAATCACACAAACAGGAGCTAATATTTTACCTCCCCTGCATAGTGGGATATAGTGAAATCAGTACGGGAAAGTTTAGGTTTGATGAAGCGTTTATTATTTTTGAAAGTCTGGTACAGCTTCTGCGCAAATGTTTCATGAGTAGACCTAGGAAACATGCTGCAAAGATGATATATTAAACATGAGAATTGCTGTAAAAGGTAAAGATAATCATAACAAAACCATAGCAACAAATGATGAACTATTACAAGATGGAGATAAGAATCAACTAGAACAGCGTACCAGGCTTCATCTAGGAGTGCAATTATTCCTCCAGGTTTCTGTAAGAAATCAAATGTGACTTACCATTGTATTAAAATTAAATTCAATCTGACAGTTAGTAGATAGCAACTTTGAAAGAATAAAGAACTTAAAAGCAGCAAAAAAATCAAAAGATAGTAAAATTGCATAAGCAAACAACTAAAAACCTTCTCTATAAGATCCAATACATCCTGGTTATCAATAAACTCAATGTAGCTCCAGTTTATCTCTTCTTTAGTATACTCTTCCTGCTCCATTTTAAAGACATGCTGCAAATATAAAATTAAAACAAATTAAAACCAATCTTATTTTCTCCAGATAAGCTGAAGATAAAATCACCATATACAAAAGCAAACCTGATTAAAATGTTGTTGCAGCTTCTCATTTGTGAAATTGATGCAGAACTGTTCAAAACTGTTTGTTAAAATTAAAAGAAGATAACAGGAAACCTCATCAGCCCAGATAGTTGGTCATTCTTCCCTATCGTTGAGGTAGAGAAAAGGGTTTGGAATCAAAGTGGTTGTGACACAACCCTAGAAAGTAAAATATGGGACGTAATAATACATATTGCGAACACGTCCTTTGGGACATCTCCAGACATACAAGTTCTAGAAAGCAGTTTGATTTGATTCTTGTTACGGAAAATGAATAGCAGGCACCATTCTGCGACTTTGTTAATACCATGTCACTTAGAAAAGTAAGAAAAAACATTAGAATTGAATCCACTTTCCACAGACAATTCTGTAAGAGACAGATTCGCCTAGATACAGCTGAAATTTCAAGAGGTACAGTTGTTACTATTTTATAACAGACCACACCAAGTAAATACTATCCTCTGTTAGTCTTTACGTATAGAGAGTCTGAAAACATATTGCTGAGATAATGAAAGATACCTGTTGCATTTAAAACTTTCAAATCCATATATGTCAAGAACTCCTATTATCGACTGCGAGTTCGGGTCCTGTCCAATGGACACATTAATGTTCTCCACCAGCCTTGATACAAAAATGTAAAGCACATTATTTACTACCTCGCAAATAAGACAAGATAGTTACAAATACCAAAGAATTAAGGAGAAAGAAACAAAATGAGGGTCAATCAGCTCCTATACCAGTCAAATAAACGAGAATATAATGTCTTAGCCAAAGCATCCCGGCTAGCAATTGCATTCTCTGGATCAAGAGTTCTGGTTATAATTTCTTCAGGTGTAACAATTACACGCTTAATTAGGGCATCTTCCAAGCTCTTCAAATCGCACCTGCCCACAAATTAATCAGCACAGGCACAATTTCTAAACCACAGATCATTATGCTAATGCTTAACACAGACATGAAAAGTGCAAATACCTTAAAAGTTCTGAAGTAATATTAAGATGGAATCTAGATTTCTCATCCTTAATAACTGATGAATCTATCTCCTCTCCCTTAGCAAAATCAACATTACCGAGATGAAGTATTGCAGCCACAACCCTAAAAATTGCCTCCTGAAACAATTGTACTACATCAGATCTAACTGGACAATAGATGAATCAAGAGTCAACCAAATAAATGCCAAGCCTCTTGAGATAAAGGAAAAAGCAACCTGCTCTTCCTCACTGATTCCAACTATATCCATAGCCCTTCTAGTGGCGAGATACTCATGTGCATCATTGACTCCATCCAGCTCATAACACTTTGACTGATTCAAATAGTGGAAAGAGTTGGGGCTCCCTAGTTTATACTTCTCTATGTCCTGCAAACAACTTAAAGAAATTTAACTCAAGCACACATAAACAACCAGGAACATCATTTAACCGACACGGTACCAAAGTTCATGATTTAAATGAAACAAAGGAAGAAATTGCAAATCACCTCCGTTGGTGCAGCACATAAAAGGTAAAAACAGTGGTAGTTTCTCTCTGGATCAGAAATTTGGCAAACACGAGATCTTTCAAGCAGATAAGTCCTAATAGCTGCCCCAGATATCCTCCCATGTTTGTCAAATTGGATTTCCACAAATTTACCAAAACGACTACATTGACATGCCCAAAAAGCAATGATGAAACAACATTCAATGTTCATAATTAAAAACCAACACAATATTTTCAACAAATGACATGAAAAAATTTATAAGCTTATCTGTACCTTGAATTGTTGTTTCTGACTGTCTTGGCATTACCAAATGCTTCAAGAACTGGATTGGACTGTACCACTCATATCAAAGAAAGGAATGCAAATTCAGAATCATTATCATACACAATATGATAAACAAAATGTGATGAAAATTTCAAAAAAGAGTACCTTTCAAGTTAAATCCAGCTTACCTCCAGAACTTGCTGTTCAACTGTTCTTCCTTCTACTCCAGATCGCCCTCCCAAGTGAGCAAGATATCTCATAAGCATCTTTGTTGTCTCGGTTTTACCAGCTCCACTTTCCCCACTGACCAGAATTGAATTGCTTTTCCCTTCATTGATCATTGCCCTATTTTCTTGCACCATGGCATATAAATAAGAAAACCCTATAAGAGCACGCAAGAACAAGAACAAAAGGATAGAGTTTCATATCACCTGTATGCAGCATCGCCCACAGCAAAGACATGAGGACTGAGTTCTCCAAATACAGCTCCTTTATACTGTTCCATCATGTGAGTATCATACAGATGAGGCAACCTTTGAAACGGATTAACCGCAATCAAGATATTCCCGGTGTACGTCTGCAAAAATATAGCACAACTAATAACCATTAACACCGCGACAATAATTTAGACTTATTACACTCAAGCATTGTGTCATTATTCCCATTGTATTAGGCTCGTTGTATTTAAAAAAAAAAATCTTTGTAACTAAGATAAAAGAAAAACTAAGCCTCAGGTCCGATGAAAGGAAAATTAAGCCTCAAGTGTGATGCTCCTTTTTTTTTCCTCTGATTTTTGGAGTTAGTATGTTGTTCCTCTCCTTGAGAGGCATTTCATTTGTCTTTTAATGAAGGCCTTGTCCACTGTGCTGGTGTAAAGGTGGTTTTGTAACTTCTCTCACTAAGACACCTCCATATTGGAAAGATATCCATTATCAAGCCAGACTATTTCAGCAAGACCAAGATCAATCACCAACTTAGTCTGGGCTATGACCCTGTTCATTAAGCTCAGTTTGAACTTGTAATGGAAGCACTATGTACTCATAGTTTGAATAAGAATAAATGAAATTTCAGCTTGATAAGGAAAACTGGCAACGCACATAGATTTCATTCAGTTCATATCTAGTAGCCAGATTTTGTAAAACTCCAGGCTCATGCAGATATGAAAGCTTTGTCATATCATCCACACCTCCAGGAGGAGCTTCATTGTCCTTTGGGAAAACTTTCGACATATTTGCAACAACCTTAATCAAAACCAAAAGCCACGGAATCCTTTGTCATCATGAACATTTCAATATAGCATTTCAATAATTTTGTAATAATAGAAACATAAGTCTCATATATATCAAGAACCATACATACAAACATTTAAACATGTACTGAAATGTCACAACACTTACAGTTTTTCCAAGTGTGGTACTGACATGAACTTCATTGCCAGCTATCCGTGTAACTTCACCATCAACCCATGCAAAAATAGGATCTTCAACCCATACATGAGACCCAACAATTATATTGTCTGGTGCAGCCTGGAAATGTAAAGGCAGGAGGCAAGTAAACAAGGAGTTTCTGATTCCCGGAGCAAGAGTAAGGACTTGAATGTACGATGTAGAGCACAATAAATCTCGTCCAAACCCTGACAAGTCCCAACTAATGGCTACTAATCCAAACTAACTCTCTGAACATCAATACTAAAAATGGGAATGGAAGGATTTTGGTTCTACTTATCCTCAATTTCACAACTTCTGTATCGAAATGTTGAGGTCGTGAATTAGAATTGGCTTCTTCAAGAATGATCATTTGGCCACCACTCATACTCTTAGCACTAGGCCATTTCCTAACAACCATAGCCTAAGCCACCTATTTAAAAGGAAGCAAAATATGAGTTCTGTCTATCAACTTAACTTGCCTGAAACACCAGCTACTCAGCGTTAGGCAGTTAGCACAATTCAAGTCAAAAACCAATGAATATGCCTGTCAATCCTTTAACCTTTTCTATTTTCCTGTTTAGCTTAATATATCGTCCAAATCGCGCTTAAGCATTAACTTTCAAAAACTTAAATTAGAACAGTCAAATGAAAAGAATGTAATAAGTAAACGGTTATTCCCTCGTCAAACGAAGTAAACCCAAATTCAACCCAAGTTCTAACTCGTAAAGAAACAAGCAAAACAACAACAAAATTCCAACAGAAAAAAAGAGCCATTCCTCTATTCGAATGTAACAAACAAAAAAGACCCTTAACACTACGCAATTTGCATAAGTACTACAAGAACAACAGCAGATATACAAGAAGGCAGATGGGCATAAGAAAGAATCATGCTTTCTGCTTCCAACTTACCATTCGATAATCCCAAAGAAGCTGGTCCTCTCAACTCATCCAACAAAGATCCTTCAGCTCTAAGATCAGAGCTTGAAGCTTAAGCCAATCAATAGATTCGAATTTCTCAAATTTCAAAAACTAAAAATACACACAACTCCCTCCCTCTCTCAAGAATAAAGCTTTTTATACCAAGATAAACCACACCCAACAAGAAGTATCTCTATGAAAAAGGTTCTTTTGATTCTGGGTCTGATTCTGTATCTTTTAGGCTTTGGATGTTTGAATCTCTCACAAAAGGAGGTCTTTTTGAGTCTGATTTTGTACCTCTCTGTCTCTCTCTATGATTGTTTGGCTCATCTATGTGGGGACACAACCAAAGAGAGCTTCTTTACTCTTGTTTCTCTCTTTATCTCTCTAACGGGGGCTTGAGAGCTTCTCTTGAGAAATGGATTTTTCAAATTAAAAAGAAAAAAGAAAAAAGAAAAAAGAAAAAGACAGCCATTGGAACATCATTATTGACTTTAAGCTTACTCAACTTAAGTTTGAACTTCTTTATTCTAAACTGGGCATGTTTTCCCAATTAATTACATAATACCCTTTTTCCTTTCTCTTTTGCCTTTTTTAATTATTTTTTATGACATACAAAGAATTTTTTTTAATTTCCTTATCTTCTTTAAAATTTTCTTACCTTCAAGTGTTTAACAAGCTCATTTCAATTGAGAAAAGCAATATTTTAGTTAAATGGGTAATTTTATCATTATTTAATTAAATATGATGCTTTAAATCAACAATCATCAATATTTTTATTTTATTTTATCAAACAATTAATATCTAACCATAACTTTAAAAAATTAATTTCAATAAAAAAACTTAACCGATTTAACAGATCTAATTATAAAAATTTTGAATTGCTCAATTTTTTGGTTTGGTTTTAATTTTTTTTGATTCAATTTTTAATAACTCGTTTTGTTAAAAATATTTTATATTTATTATTTAATTAGTCAATTTTTGAAAATTAATAAATTCTTATAAACTTATATAAATTAATTAATTTTTATTTAACAATTTTTTAGATAAATTTCAAAATTTTTGATAAATAAAAACAATATTTTATAATTATATTTAAAAAAATTAATTTAATTTAATTTTTAATTAATTTTTATTACTATTCTGTTATTAAAATATTAATAAATATTTTAACTTTTTGAACATGATAGATGTTGTAATTTCAAGGCATCCTGTGGCTGTATATGTAAAAGTACAACGCTTAGACATGCTTCTACGACAAGACAAACCATCCTTGCTGGCATATTAATTTTTTTAATATTTATTTTAAGTCCAAAGTTTATTTTTATAAACGGTGGCTTAAAATCAATTAGGGTGTAACGGAACCTACCATAAAATTTAATATTTTTATGTCATTTTGTTATATTTTATTATAAAATTTTTAATTAAATAATAAAAGTGTGTTCTAACCTTTAATCAAACATGCCTAATAGATTCGACGTGACGTAACTCTGATGGATTATCATACCTAAATAGCATGAACTATAGTCAATTTACTTTTAAAAATTAAACATATTTAAATCTAAATTTTAAATATGTATTTCGTATTTTATTAAATCTTAAATTACTAGTCAAATCATGTTATAAAAAATCGAACCGAACCAATAACAGGTTGGACCCGACTCAACTCCAACCAGTTATCGGATCTAAATTGAACCCACTGAAGTTAGATTCGACCCGTTGGTACGCCTAAGCTGAACTAAACGGAGCTCAACTTAAAGAGTCGCGTTCCTTAAACCCTCCCATTCACACTACAAAAAGTCTCCTCCAAGTTGCTAAGATCTTCCAGAGTCACATACAATGTCCACTTCTTCTTCTTCACTTTTCCAATCGGCCCACCTCCACCTGATCACCGCCAAACCTGTTGGAGACCGCCGCAGAACAACCCATTTCATCCCCACGATCAAAGCATCGGCAGACTCCTCCAAACAAACGACGACTAAAACCACAAGTACTGGCTCTTCGAGCAAAGGTTGTAACATTCGTGACTCTGCTCGCTTGTTAAACCTCAGCAATCCACAGCCAGACCAAAACTTGACGGCAAAGTACGTGCCTTTCAACGCTGGACCCACCTGTACGGAGTCGTATTCTCTCGATGAGGTTGTGTACCGGTCGCAGTCCGGTGGTCTTCTCGACGTTCAACACGATATGGATGCGCTAAAGGCCTTTCCTGGGTCTTATTGGAGGAACCTTTTCGATTCTCGGGTTGGGAAGACCACTTGGCCATACGGATCCGGGGTTTGGTCCAAGAAAGAATGGGTCTTGCCGGAGATATCGAGTGATGACATTGTGAGTGCTTTTGAAGGCAACTCGAATCTGTTCTAGGCAGAGAGGTTTGGTAAACATTTCTTGAGTATGAACGATTTGTGGGTTAAGCATTGTGGGATTAGTCATACTGGTAGTTTTAAGGATTTGGGAATGACTGTTTTGGTTAGTCAAGTGAATAGGCTCCGGAAAATGAATAAGCCGGTGGTAGGAGTTGGTTGTGCTTCCACCGGAGACACGTCGGCGGCTTTGTCTGCTTATTGTGCCTCGGCGGGTATTCCCTCCATTGTTTTCTTGCCTGCTAATAAGATATCTATGGCTCAACTTGTTCAACCTATTGCTAATGGGGCTTTTGTGTTGAGTATCGATACTGACTTTGATGGGTGTATGCAGTTGATAAGGGAAATCACATCTGAGCTACCTATTTACTTGGCTAATTCATTGAATAGTTTAAGGTTGGAGGGGCAAAAAACAGCTGCAATTGAGATTCTGCAGCAGTTTGATTGGGAAGTTCCTGATTGGGTGGTTGTTCCTGGAGGTAATTTGGGGAACATATATGCTTTTTACAAAGGTTTTCACATGTGTAAGGAGTTAGGACTTGTTGATAGGATTCCTAGGCTTGTCTGTGCACAGTCGGCTAATGCAAATCCTTTGTATCTGTATTACAAATCTGGTTGGAAAGAGTTCAAACCTATTAGGGCAAATAGTACATTTGCATCTGCCATTCAGATCGGTGATCCAGTTTCTATTGATAGAGCTGTTTATGCCTTGAAGAATTCTGATGGGATTGTTGAAGAGGCTACTGAGGAGGAGTTGATGGATGCTATGGCTCAAGCAGATTCTACTGGTATGTTTATATGCCCCCATACAGGGGTAGCGCTGACAGCATTGTTTAAGCTTAGGAATAGAGGTGTGATTGGGCCGAGCGATCGGACTGTGGTAGTCAGTACAGCTCACGGCTTGAAGTTTACTCAGAGTAAGATTGACTACCATTCTAATAATATCAAAGATATGGCTTGTAGGTTTGCTAATCCACCTGTGAGTGTCAAGGCCGATTTTGGCTCGGTTATGGATGTTTTGAAGAAGTATTTGGCCAGTAAAACACCAAATTTTGATTAGGAACCTTTGTAAGTCATGTCGTGTTAGTCAAGGTTATTGCTGTTTTAGGCATGGTTGTCATTGTTTGAACTTTTATTTGTGGTATTGAAAGTTTCTCCGTAGGATTGAAACTGTCTGAGCTCAAAGCTTTTAGAAGAGGACAAACACATTTGAGATACCGTTTCCTTTATTGAACTAATGAAAGTTTTTATAACTTGTTTGTTTTATATGTTCATTGTGTTCCATACTAGTTGCTATTGCTGCTATTGTTTGAGCATTTCTGTTTCTTTTCGCCATTAGAATGATTCGGTCTTCCGGGATCTAGGGCTCTCTTTCCCCAGCATATCAAACAACTTGCTTAACCAGTGAGCTATATGTGTCTTGGTGTAGTCCCTATATTATTCTGGTTAGAGCCTGACAAGTTTTACTCATATGGATCAGAACTCTGCAGATTATGTTCCTTCCTGGCATTACTTTCTTTTCTGATTTGAGTTCCAATTTGGCTCATCAGACGAAAGAACATTCAGTCCTATCTTATTTGAAAAATGAGCATCAAGTAGATAAACTGTTGAAAAGCATCATCCCATTGAGTTTCATTATGGGCTAAACTCATACTTACTAAAGCTATTTTGTTGTAAGAAGCCCAACTCACTACCATGTCTATAGTTGGCAACGATTTTCCCAGGCTCGGACCTCCGAAGACCCGAACCCAAGTTAGAAATTCTTCAATCAGGCTCCAATGTCTTAAGTTTGGAGCAAATCAACCTGATTTTTCATGACTGATCGAATTTGTTTTGTGACATGACCTAATTTGTCATCTCCAACTACAACCTGTTGGTCGAGCTACAACATCCTTGAACCTTATGCTTGTTTAGGCTTCAAGCAAGCCCCTAAAACGTGGGGAACGTTATTTGTTTACACAACTCAAGTCCTATTCAAAACGTTTTAGTGTAGCAAAAGGCACAAGTTTAGGTAAGTTGGCAGACCAGACATTCATTAACTATATTGATCTTTGCAGTTTTGTTAGCCACTCTTTTGAAAATGCTGCAGATATGGTGGGACTGTTAGCTTCTCATGTGAATCCTTAGATTGATAATGATTAGATGCAAAGCATAGATGTTGGTTGGAATCAAGCAAGGTGTGTTTAAAGCATAAAGCAAGAATGAATTTTTCATTAGAATTAGCATTTTACGTACAAAGAAATTCTAGCTCGTAACAATGTCTTCTGCAATCCAAAGTTGCTTATACACAATCTGTAAGATGGTCTGGAGTTCATGCTCCGCCATGACTTGACCATTAAGGCACTAAAAGCCATTAACTTCAAGTAAAATACATACGATTCACATGGCACGACACAACATATATATATATCCATGCACTCAACCACCAACTCCTTTGTCCGAAAATGGCGGCCCAACTCCGAAGACACCTATGGTCCAAAATCAAAATATGTTTGTAACGTGTGATTGGTTAAGAGTGGAAACGTGTTTTGTTGTCTAATAGTAATAATTACTGTTTTACGGACTTAATTATAAATAATTAATATTTTATCCGTTGATTTAAGGAATCAATAAATAAAATATTTAAAAATATCATTTTCTTCTAAACAAGATCGCAAAAATCAACCACAAACTCCAATCATTACATACAAACATCTCTAACATCCCCTGGTAACCTTCAGGAAGAATGAAGCTGTGTTCTATACAAAAAAGCAAAAACAAACAATTACTTGTATAATTCAAAAGGTCCCTTTAGATTCCTATGTGTTTATCTGTATCTCAGATCAACAAATCCTCATTGAAAAAAGAAGATTGGACTATAAAATATTAAAAATTTGGAGAAAAAATAAAGTCAATGAGAGCTCAAGAACAGAGAGAACAAGAACAGAGAATCAGGTCTAACTTCTCCCTTCTCCTTCATTCACTGAGCTTGATTCTATGCCAAGATTTGATCTACCCTTCACAGAATTGGCCTTCTCCAACATCAAACCAGCTCTGACCCTTGCAATGAAGTTATCAGCTTTGGTGTTCACATCAGGACTTGGACAGAACAATGCAGCTGTCCCTCCACCGTCAGCCATTGGACTGTCACTTGATTCTTTATCTGATGGATCTTCAAGGTTGTCAGAATCGGGTGACCCACTTAGCGAACTGTTGAAGCTTCCGACCCTTATGTAGTCACCTTCAACTACAAACCTCCAAGGTGGCATCTTGAACGGCGGCGGAGGGGGTGGTGGTGGTATCGGAATCAAAGGTGATGCATTGCCACTATCGACGTTCTCTTCAAGGGTGGTGTTTGTTTTCACCGGCTTTGGTGGTTTATTTGACGTGACTTGAGCAACTTGGGACTTGGTTTTTGACGCACGAGATTGAAGTGGTTGCGTGATGGTAAATGATGGTGGGGGCGGAGGAGGCGGTGGTGGCACTGAGTGAATTTTCTTGGTTTTGCCTCTTTTGGGAGAGAAAATGTTTTGGAAGAAATGGGGTGGCGGCGGAGGCGGAGGTGGCGGAGGTGACGGTGTTGTCGATGTATACGAAGTTTGAGGATGATCAAACAAGCTCGCAAGATTTTCAACACTCTTTTGTCTCTGCTTCTTTTTCTTCCTTCTCAAAGACCCCAAGAAACTATCTTTACCTCTCCTTTTCTCATTTTCGTTGAACGGAGGCCGCGGAGGAGGAGGTGAAGGCGGCGGTATATAAATGTCCTTAGCCACTTCCAAGTTTCTATCTTCACTTCGTTTCTCATGATGTCCAAGGTCATGGTATGTTCTCTTCACTTTCCTCTTCACAACTTTGGAGGTAGCCCCCGAAAGTGGTGGTTGTGGAGGAGATGACGGCTTGGTCATCGGCGGTGACGGTGGTCCACGGGGAGGAGATGGATTTTCAGGTGGTGGTTTATAAATAACTTCCTTCTGATGGCTAATCACAGAAGGAACAACACGTATATCTTTGGTATCTACACCTTGTACTGCTTCCTCATTCTTGCTGGATTCTTCTTCTTTCTCTGTTGGAGGATCGCCATGGTTGATCTCATAAGAGCTTGAAGCTCTGTAACTGTGAAGATGGGTATCATCATAAAATCGCCATCTTTCTTCGTTAGTGATCCAGTTGGATTCCTGACGTAGATCTGGATACGAACTGAAGCTCCTCAGCCTGCTCAAGCCGTTATACGTTGCTCGATCTTGATCGTACCATGTACGAGGTGTCGAAGGGTGAGACTTCTGAGAATCTTGTCTCAAACCAGACAGGCTCTGGTCTCCATAAAAACCTGCACTTTGGCTGTTATTGTCGCTGTTGTTGTTTCTGCTGAGAAATCCGCAGACAATAGCGAAGAGGACAAGAACAAGGTTAAGTGAATCCCAACCTTTCTTGATCGAGTGTGGTCTAAGGATTTGAGAAGAGAAAGATGTTAAGGAAGGAACAACAATGAAGATTAAGACGAAAGCTATGACTAGTAAGGCTATGAGGAGTAGGCCAGAGTTGAGGAAGATGGAGGAGGAGAATGGGTTACTCCGGCGGCGGCGACCACGGTGGAGGGTGGTGGTGGTTTGGAGCCAAAAGGGTGGCAACTCTTCCTCTTCTTGCATTGTATTGTAGATTGTAAATGTTTGTTCTTTTACCTTTTGAGAGACTTTAGGTTTGCTTTAGAGCTTTTGGCTTTGGCTTGCTATATAGTAAATGGATTAGTTATTTAATTATTTAGTATATAAATAAGTATAAATAAATATAGGGTGAGGCTAAGCAATCCTAATATCCTATACTCATCACATTGCAAGAAAACAGTGGCATATACCACATGTTGCTGACTGTCATTGTAGGAATGACAGCTATGGAAATAGCAAGTGCCAAGTAGTCCTTTAGTTTATATTTCAAAATTAAAATTTAAAACTAAAACTAAAACATTATTTTGAATTATTTCAAAATATGTTAATATTAATTAAAATTTTAAAAAGTAGCTATTTTTTAAGTTATTATAATATAAATTATTATTAAAATTGTCATAAATCAACTATATAAATCCATTGATATATAAATAACTCTTATTTAAGACGAGGAGTCTCGAGCAATTAGTAAAAGTTGCTTCTTTGTGATCAGTCATGAAAACAACCTATCTGTTTAAATTACAAAATAAAAGCTGCTTACATTAATGACCTTCTTCTAACCATCATAAAACGGGGAGTCTTGTGCAAACTCTGCATTTTAGTGAAATACTGATTGAGTTGTTATATTCACTCATAATTTTAAAAATATTTTTAAATTTTAATACTAATTGATATTTTATTTAGATTTTAAAATAATTTTATTTTTGAAGTGAGTAAAAATATGAGAAAATAAAGTGAAATAGTTAGGATATGCCCTCTTAATGATTGTGAGAGGAAAGTGTGCAACTATACTTGATAAGTAGGTGAAATTTGTTGACTATACTTTTAGCTTTTTGTATTTGACTGTCTTTCTTTGTTTTTTTAACGGAGAACCTCGAAATCGTTTTCTTTTGGATGCATACTGAGTAAATATCCAAATTAACGTAATAGTCTGTATATTATATCAACCGGATGTTCCATATATGACAAGCTCGATCGAGATAGCGTAAATAGGAGAATCGAACACAAGATATTTTGGCCTCACGTCCTTCCACTCTACCAACTCAACCACCCGTAAGGGACTCAGTCTTCTCATTAATATAATTATAAATTCATATAATAATTTACAAATTAATTAATTGATAAATTAATAATTTAAGATATTTGATCATTATCTTTAAAATTAAGACCCTATTTTATTGAAAGTTGATATTGTTACTTAAACTTTTGTCAATTGAAAGGTTTAATTTAATAATTTATATTAAATTATAATTATAATAATACTTCATTATTATTAGTTTATTACACCCTATCTAAAATTTCACAGTGAAGCAGGGTTTGGAGAAATCTGATAATACGTATTTTACTTAATTTGTAAATCATAAATTTGGATATTTTAACACAAATTGATGCATAAAGAAGGTGAAGCAAGGTAGATAGGGACTTTGTGCACCAAATCAAACCGCGTTTCCATTTGTTGCATGTCTCTATCACCCCTTTTGCTCTTTACCTTAAAATGTGAAATTGGACTCTTACACAGAGAGGAGACAGCTATTTTTTTTCTTTTGGTGCAAGAAATTAAAATTTCTGAAAAGGAACTGTACAGTTAGTTCTTGACATGAAATCAAGGTTTGAACTTTGATATGTTTCCCATATAAAGCTGTTGTCTTTTGTCTGCATTATCGGCACGATGTTCATAGCCTCGTCTTCACTGGCATTGCTTGTAACATAAATTCAGGGAGCGTCTATACTCAACCAAGAAATGCCAGCTGAATAGCTTAGACACTTGTGCTTGCATAAAGATGATAATAAACCGAGCTAAAATCCGAACCTTCAAGTAAACCCGAGTTGAAAGTTTGTTTTAGAGGTTAAACTGGTCTGAAAAAAGTAAGTTTCTTTAACCTTCGCATGAGAACTCGAATTATATCAGTTCAATCGAAATTTTAATAAAGAAGATTTATTAAGATTAAGATCGAATCCAAGGTTAAGTTTTACTAACTTAATTAAATGTGGACCATTTTACCAACTTTAATAAGCATACTTAGCAAACATATGAATCTGCTGGTTTTCTGGAAAGGAACATGTTCAGTTTAACAACACAACTCAGATAAGAGCCTGTGAGTTGCTTCAAAGTATACATTATCTTTTTAGTTGGCCAACCTGGAAACTCTAAGCAGGTTAAGTAACAGAGCATCATCAAGTTCCAAGATTTTTGAAAATGTAACCTTACTGACACCATCAGGGTGCTTTTCCAAAGCTTTCTTCTTGGTATACTAGGATATAGCTTCTCTGGGATTCCATGCTCATGCGAGGACCTAATCACTTGGCAGACATTGATTTCAGGAAATCTTTTGACTGTAGTTGGTAAATTAAATTTCGTCTAATTAATCCGAACTATTTCAATAGAATGATGTCATTATAGTACTTGACCCAAATCAAAATTGAATTTAAGCTATTCAAGAGTCAGATTAGATTTAATGGCGGCCTAAATCTGGTCAGACTCTTTGTCATTCTTATTTTTTACATAGTTCTTGGACAAGTCTGTTTCACTGCTGGTTAATGAAACAGTTTCTGACATAGAAAAAGATGGAATACATTTGGCATTTGCTAATGGTGACGAGGTAGAATCCATGTGATGGTGGTAGTGGCTGACAACATGTCCAGATTTCTCAGGTATGCTTATGCAGTACCGCTTCTGATATAAGGTTCAAGATTCCAACTTTATGAACATTCACTTAAATCATATACATTAGCATCTATCGGTAATAACATTGATTGATGGTGCATTAAATACCTTTACAATTAGGAAATCAGCACAAGAAATACCATTTTGGAAATTAGATATTCTTTTGCTTCTGTCAGCCCTCCAGCAAATCAAATCTAAGTGACGTTTTCTTGACTGGCCATCCTCTTCAAGATTGAAGTGAGTTGCAGCCATTCTCACCGCAACTCGAACCTTCAACCTATCGAGTAAATGGACTCCTAATAGGGCTTGCGGCTCAGATCACCCTCTTTTCTTGTCTCATGCTATATCAGTATGTAGATCACAAAACATAAACATTGACTACTTGAACATTAAGGAGATGATCAGAACCTGTTCATCACTTCTTGGCATTAACTTCTCACAAAGTAATTGATCAAGGGCCTAATTTAGAACTAGAATTAACTTGTGATCTCAAAATTATGTATTGGATTCCTCGTTCAATGATACTAACAAAGGAGGAAGTTTCCTATATTCCAACCAGTAAGTTTCAAACATTCCGTCCACAAGTGGTGAGCAAAAAGTCTAGCTATGGTCTCACTGTAGCTGCTGCTTAAGCCAATTAAAGGTTGTTCTTTCTGATAGACAGGAAGCATCTCCATGAATCGAGGAACTTTTGTTTGCATAAGAAAAGACTAGCTATGGTCTCACTGTAGCTGCTGCTTAAACCAATTAAAGGTGTCCTTTCTGATAGACAGGAAGCATCTCCATGAATCTAGGAACTTTTGTTTGCATTATATTATTTGGGCTACATACCAGAACCGATAACATCTGAGATTATGTAGGATTATACATGATTTACATATACTTTCTGAGTTCACAGTGGATCGAAGTTTTTTCAAAGTTAAACTACTACTAATGCATACTTAATCGGTCTCTTTAAACTTGAAACTACATTATGTGTATTACTTACAGGACAGGGGATTCACAGATAGACAGACACTCCTTCTAGCACCGAGGTTTTGCTCCAGGGGAAGCATAGTGGAATTACTGGATGGGAAGGGTTACAACAGAATAACAAGTATAATGATCACCACAGCTACTGTACATACTGAAGCCTGCAACAATCAATAAATTTTGGAATTGTTGGGAGGAATACAGGATAGGACCAGTTGTCCCAAGATGAAGAACTTGAGCAATGATATCTATGAAAATATGCCAAAAGACCAACATAAAGCCCGAGAAACCAAGAATCTTCCCAAATTGCAAGAGACAAAGACAAGTGTATCTCATGCACCCACAATACTATAAAAGCAATAAATATTCCCAAGAATGAAGTTGCTTCTTACCTAACCACTTTATCTCACTAAAATACTACATTTCTCTAGCTTTTGCTGACTTGATTGTGAAAGGCCAAACGCCAGCACTTGGTTTTACATGTCTTCTAAAAGGAGCTCCTAAAGACAAACACACGATAACCCTTACATAGGATTTTTGAGCTCAGAACAAGGCACGTAAAATTTTGGAGTTCAGAAATCCGTACATATCAGGCAACACCCTCTAATTCAACCATCAACCACTTCAGAAAACGTGGCATATTAGGTGGATGTCAGAAGCAGAAATGTCTAAACTGAAAACATTTGATCCAAATTGATGGATTACCAATCCATAATCTAACATGTTGCTGGAAGTCTATACCAAAAGAATAAGAATTATGGAAGGATTGTGCTCCCGGATGGGGACATTAGCTGCTTTTGCATGAAAAGGTCGCTTTGATTTTAAAGGGATATAAGCATATAGAATAACTAGTACTTCTAATTTGTATGCTATCCATATTGGGATAGTGATAACCTCTCCCCAACAGCACATACTTGAGATATGGAGAATTATTGGTTCAAAGATCTGAAAAAGTCAGCAATTTGTTGTATTGCAGTTTACTGGATCCAAAGGAAAAAGCTGATTTGTGTGGGGATATGAAAAAACTCTATCTCAAAATTCCGAGGAATTAAAACCAATCACAGCAATGACCTGTTGCTTTTCAGATTTCAACAGTCAAATCAGTGCTTAAATATTTCTAGAAAATAGATAGTTCTGATTTTAGAGTGAATGATTAAACAGAAAAAATACCAAAGCAAAGAGCACTTACTACTATTGCACATGCACCAGTCCCTATCACAAGTTCTGATTTTAGAGTGAATGATTTAACATAAAAAATACCAAAGCAAATGAGCAAAGAGCACTTACTGCTACCGCACATGCACCAAGACCTGATCTTTCTCTTGGATCTTTATGGTAGTAGCCACCAAAGTAGAGAACAGTAGCAAAGTACCACATAAATGGGAACACAAATCCCAGCAAGAAACTGCAGAAAAATTGGTAAACTCGAGGATGAGAGAGATAGAGATAAAGAGAGCAGAAGAGAGAGGTAGGAAGACTCACGAAAACCATCCTATTCCACAGCCGCAGCAAGGAAGTGGTTTATCAAAAAATCCAAGCTGAGGATCTTCAGCGTCTCTAATGGGAATATATTCTACTTTAATGCTATCAGCAGCATCAGCCGAGTGCCCTGCATTCAACAAGCTACCTCAGGCAACTTATACAGATTAAGCTTGCTTAAAGGACAATGTAGTTTGAAGGTCCTCTGAACAAGACCAATTAATATAAATAAAACTCTACAAAAGCAGCTTCTCTTGACTTGGTATCTTAACCAATTTCAAGTTTTAAAAATTTAGAGTCATGTTACCAAATATTTATATTGCTACAAGGAGTAGAAGGTGTGGAGTACCTTGATCCATGTCTGCAAGATAACACTAAAAGTTGGTATCGACAGCTTCTCAGTCTATGTTTTAGCCAGTCTGCAAGACCAAATATGCCATTTTACTTAAACAAGCATGGAATCTAATGAACTGTGTAAGAGTAAGACCTATCCGGTGAAGGCAGAAATAAAAGTGCAATAAGGGAAGCAAGGAAGCTTGTACTAGAAATTTCTCAACATTGGACCAGAAATAAATAAAAAATCTGAAAGATGGATTAAATCCAACCTCCTGGTTTCTAAAAGTTAATATGTTTGATCACTACAAGAAAACAGGAAGTATCAAACATTTGCAAATATCATAAGGAAAGACCATCACCACTAACACCAATATCATTTCACATACATAGCCACAGAAAAGTTGGCAGCAAGCAAATTACGTATCTCAAGAAAGAAGAATGCTATCAAACTGAAAAGTATCACAACCTCATTTCATTCGCCTGCATCAATTACTGTTTGCATTTAAAAGTCAACGGTAGAAAACATTCAAGCCCCTCAAATGGAGCAACATATATTAGCACATCCCAGAAAACAAAATGAATCATGCAGGCTTGGATTCCTTCAAGTTGCTACAAAGCAAATAATCTGGTTGCAAAGGGTAATTCACAAACATTCCCTGAACCAGCACCTAGACAAACTGCAGTAAATTGACAAAGGTAGTTTCTAATAATCAGATTTAACTCTCTAATATGGTAGCACATAGGAGGATATCGTCGCACATAATATAAGGTAGCAGAATCTATTTAGAAAAAAAGGCTATAAATTTCTTCAATATAAAGCAGAGAAACAAGCTTAACAAGATGGTAAACTCAACATCAACCTAGGAATATATAATAGAATTCAATAGTAACCTTTGTATTCCAAAGAGACCAAAAAACAGTAGAGACCAGAGACCGCATTCACATTGCTTACAACTAGAGAAAATGGTCCAACCAGTAAACAGAGATGGATATTCCAGATAAGAAATTCCACAGAATCACGAAAAATATTCCTTTCTCCAAAATATAATTATTGAGTCCACATGTTACAAAGAGACGTGAGAACAGCAACACCAGGGAGTGAACCTTTCTTTGCCAGAATTTGACTCTCTAAAGAAGTTGTATGCAAGTTTGTATAGCTACAGGTCCCCAAACCCATAAAGATCAGTCCTCATTATTCGACATGTCAGATTGAAGCTCATTTGAACCAGAACAGTAAAATCATGCAAACGGACTACATAAAGAACACAAAATGCCACTAAAGGTAGAAAAAGAGCTAAGGTTGACTGGTTAAGCGAATCATTCAGTAACCCTAATAACCAACAGATTCACAAATTCCACAAGTCTCAACATAGAATTACCCCAAAACCTGTCTACAAATAAAGCTTACAAGGATTAAGGAAAACCCAACAATCGAACAATATCAGAAACAAAACTTCACTAAAGAACAATATTTTAATCACCCAGAAACAAACACAAAGTCCAACAAAAAAGAACACCAATTTCCCCCGAAACCCATCACCACAAGGACAATGACGAATCCAAATTCGACTGCTACCGCCCACAAAAGGATCCTATAAGAACCCCTACAAAGCAGAAAAACAAAGGGAAGGTGCGTCGAGGTTAGAAGCTTACCGTGATTAGACGAAGGCGCTAATGGGTATAAGGGTACAGTGATCAGATAGCTGATCACTGATGATAGTATTAAAGGAAAAAACTTTCCTGGAAAATCAAAGAAAAAAAGCATAAAGAAGCAATCTTTATTCTTCCTCTTCCTTTATTGTGCTAGAGGTAAGGGTAAAGGAAGCTTCTTTCTGGAATTTTAATGGTGAAAACAACTCTTCTTTTTGTCTATGCGCCTCAAAGAGAGCTTTTACATTACCTGCTCTCAGTTCTCGCGATAGAATGTCGACTGGGGGAGAGACCAAATCAATCTAATTGCTCAGTAACAATATTTTTTTAAAATAAATTTAGAAATTTAAAATAAGACTAAAAATAAATCTTTCATTATTATTAAAATTTTAATTTGAGTTAACATTTTTAAATAAAAATTAATTTATTTAGTCGTATATATATATAAACTAATTATTTTACAAAAATTGAAAAATTTTCAATTTTTGTGAACTGATTCAATACAGTTTAAGAAAAAATGAAAAAGATAAAGCGTTGGACTAATTGGCACCAGTAAGGTAATCAAGTTTAGCTTGATCAGAAAGCTTTTGTCTTTCTGGCTGTTAAGCAAAGTCAAACTCCACTCTTTGATTTGGTAACATTATCTGAGTTTTCCCATATCATTTTCTGTTTGGTTACCTAGAAGCGAAGAAAACATAATAAGTTGGAAGAAAGATCACTTCTTTTCGTCTCTTTCCTTAAGCTTAAGGGTATGGGAACTGTTGTAGCCTTCCAGGTCCATGCTGTGTTTGGTAACAGTCTCAGGACATTTACTTCCAAAGCAATCAGCTCCTACCGGTATTGAAATCATAGCATACCAGATACTTGTATCAGATTATATCGTAAAATTTGGGTTTATACCAACCATACTGATCAGTACAAAGACGAAGGTTAAAACTGAATCCAGTTCCGGTACAGTCTACTGGTGATTCAGATAATCTTTTACCTGCAGAGTCACAATGGAAGCTTGCAAAAGCACTCGTTTAAGAGCAAACTGGCAAGTTGATCCTTGTCAGTGAATACATTTATGAGGAGTATATATACATGTAAACTATACATATGTGCTTATGAAGTAAAGGGATACGATTCATTTGAAGTGTGACACACACTTTGATCTTGGAAGTTCAAAAAATAAGAACCCTGTAAAAAATTTCCCCATCACCCACCAAGAGGACGAACATAAAGGTAAGCAGGCATAAGAATTCGGATGATAGATATCAAAAACACATTCGATATGGCATTCAGATACACTTAGCTATATAGTACATGCTAGTTTCTATTCTTGTACACACATTAAGCCCATAAGAAAAAGGAATGGACTGAGCTATATATTTGATTAGAGAGCATTCTTATACTAAATTATGGTATGTAAACTCAAACTGGGTGATGGGAGAAGCCAAACTTCAAGTTTTGGTCTTAAACTTTCTTTGAGCTTTCAAGTCCACCACAATCACAGAGATGTTATCCTTACTTCCCTTTTTCAGTGCAAGCATGGAAAGGTGATCCGCAGCTGCTTGTGCGGCGGGGTCTATTCCGTTCCCTCTTTCGCCAAGGGATGTAGCTCCATTCCTTTTGTGCCAGAGCAGAATCTGCCTTCGAGCGATTTCACAGACTTCATCATTTGACATGACATCCCATAAACCATCACTAGCTAAGATAAGGCATTCATCATCTCTAGCTCGAGGAACAAACATGACTTCCGGGTCCGGGATGATAGATGGTTTCAAATATTTATCACCTATTCAGATACAATAAATCATAGGATAAGTCTTCAATTTCTGGATCAAATTCCACTTGAGCTTCAAGATACCTTACAAAGATTGCGGTGACATTGAAAATCAGATAAGCATAAGCTTAAACACAGCAATCTGCAGTAATCTCTGCTTGTTAATAGGATATAAGTTTAAAATTTGCTAATTGTCATGATATTACTCAGATAAGCAAAGATTGACCTTCATGACATAAAACAAGTACACCTACCAATGGACCGTGACATTGCAAGAACGCCAAAAACACGGTGCCCATTCCATTGAATCACCTTGCCTCCAGATGCCTCAATCCTCGCATACTCATCTTCTCTATTTGGCTGGGAATAACAAGAAGGAAAATAAGTATCAACATAAATCAGCATCTACTATTAGCACCATCACGTTCTTAATCAAATAAAAGGATAAGACTTACCTTATGATCAACTGATAATGCCATCGACTCTTTCCCACGATAAAGTACAGCTCTTGAGTCACCACAGTTTGCAACAATTATGTGGGATGAACAGACCAGCGCAACCACAGCCGTAGATCCAACAGTTTCTGGAGCAATAGGCTCACAGGAGGAATCAAAAGTATCGCCTTCAATTGTGTTGCTACATTTTCCTGCAATCTCATCATCAACCTTGCGAAAGCAACTAGTGAAGGCTTTCTCCCACTGCATCTGTTGATTTCCCCATAAGCAACCATTAGCTCGACTGTTTTTTATCTTTATGATCTCTTCCACCAAGGCCACGTGGATTCTATCGTGACAGTAATTAGCAACCTGTACAAGACACTTGTTATTATGGTGACATGCCTTACAGTCAAGCCAATGATAGACGACATCGAAAATAACACAATTAAAACAAATGACAGATGGATCAGGATACGCTATAGAGGAATTTACATCAATGATCAACCAATAGTAAGCCTGTGAAGTTTGACTAGGAATAAAACAAATATTTAGGACCTACAGAGGTGACTACTATAAAAGGAAACCATAAAATGCTCAAATCAAGATCAGGTTAAGGCGGGTAAAGTATCTATGACTAATTTCTATTCAGGAAGCCTCCAAATTTCAGAAACTTAGTTCTTCCATATGGGAGTAATTAAACAAATTAGTTCTTCCATATGGGAGTAATTAAACAAATAACCAAAAATGTAAATCTACCTGGGCGCCTCCATGGCCATCATAAACACCAAAAAAGTGACTGGTTAGGTGTGTCAAACTCTCGCTCACCCCATCTACAACATGATCACCAATCAGCATTTGGATAGGAATTTTCACAAACTGCGGAAAAGCTGAAACAGCATCTTCCATTTCTGATCTTCTTCCGCAGATAGATACGCATCCCCAAAGAGGTACACAGTCAAGCTCAAAAACACTCCTTGTTGTTCCTCGATCAAGAGTCTTCTCACAAGGCAACTTCAGAACCACTGCAGACGCCTTCAAGTCCGAGCCATCAGAGATCTCTGCATTTGGTTCTACGGCTGCAACAAGGAGTTTGGCCATTGGCACCTGCACCTCATCTGATGACTCCACAATGATAGCTTTTGCAAATATCTTACTATTTTCAATTTCACCAGACTTTGGCAAGCTGATTTCAGTTAGCAACAAATCCTTGTTGATAACTCCATCACTTTCTTCCGTAACTGACAGAACTTCATCATCCTCACTCTCCTGCACCATGACATCACTACTAATTGAACCAATTCCATTCTCAGGCAGCATGTTCAATAAATCAGTCCTTCCAACAGTATTATCTTCTTGTTCAGGCAAAATCAAGAAGTTGGCTTCACTTTTAATATTATTACTACTTTCCAGTTCTCTGGAATGAGAGTCTTCAGACACCACCTTAGTAGGATCAGTTAACAAACTTGCAGTTTCAGTTACAAGCTTTATTCGTGCAATTTCAACGTGAGTTGAAACCCCTGAGTTATCACAAATAGTATTTCCTAAACTAAGCGTCATTGCAACTGCTGGAGACATCTCTTCCATCAACTGCTCTCTCTGCACCCAGTCAACAATTATAACTTACAACCCCCTAACCTAGGACAATCTACAGATTCTCATCCTCTTCATCTCCTTCCAACACTGAACTTGGGATAAAGCTTCCACTTTCCAACAATATCTCTTCCATTTTCAAAATCCAAATTACTCACCACCACCCTTTTGATTCAGAAAATTTTACAGGGATCACTGAGACATTGGATTAAAGATGCAAAAGGATCATCAGATCTGGCGGGGAAGACTGATCCAACCTTCCAACTATGAATATTTCAAGCATCCATTGTTAGCCTGTCTTATCCAAATCTCCAGAACTCAAACGAAGTCTTCACTTCCGTGAAGGAGCCATCAAGGCAACCAAAATCCTAATCCAGGGCCACCAAACCTTTAATACGAAGAACACAACCGAAAAGTACCAAAAATCAAGCCCTTATGTATGAAGCAAATAATAGGATGCAAAATGGACAGCAGGAATACAATCTAGGAGAATAAAAGAGCAAAAGTTGCAAATCATTCTCAAAAGATGCAACCTTTGACACATAGAAGATGGCTTCCTGGATCTAAGTCAATCCATCTAAGTTTCTCTCAAAAATTATGGATCTATCTTACCAACTTCAAAAAAGATGCAGTATTCCGTAACAACATAAGAGCAAACAACAAATTTCAGGGAATGACACTCTCATGATCTTAACCCACTCAAGACACGTATCATAAATCATGCATATCAAAACAAAAAAATTGCAGGCTTTTTACCAATTGACACTGAAAATCACTTGGAGTTTGAGAATATGGTGGTGATTTAAGACCTCTTCCCCACAAAGATCTTTCCTTTTTCACTCCCTGCGTTCCAAGGTAAGGTAACAAAGAAGATTGGATGTAAGTAAGAGAGAAGAAGAAGAAGAAGAAGAAGAGAGAGGCGACAGAAAAAGAAGGAATTTTTGTGGAAATGCTTCTACTTTTCTTTTTTGGGATTTAATTAAAATTTATTTCCACCGCAATCTCTCCTCAAGAAGACACGTATACATGTAATTATCTAACATCATTTATAAGGCTGTCTGAAAATGGTGTTTAGGTTAGGGGGTGAGGTGAGGATAGTGGTTACATGAAGACAAGTCCTCATGGTTTTTTCACGAGGCAAACTTTGAGGAGAGACACGTGTTGTCTAAGACTGAAAAAGTCCACTTGAAGAGCAATAATTGTCTCTGTACCCACGTGGTCCAATGGTTTCTATCTGTAGTAGATCCTTCCTATCCTCCCCATCGTCCTCTTCCTTCCTACCTTAGCCTCCTTCCCCCTCCTCAACCCACTACCTGACTTGTTAGTGATGACATTGGATCCAGCGGCTCTTTAACATGTTTAAAATTCACAATTTGGTCCTAAATTTGATTTGATTTGATTAATTCTAAATTTGGTTGAGATAAATAAAAGTTTTTTTTGTCTAAATTTTAAAAAATAGAAAATTTTAATATGAGTTAAAACTCGTTCAATTCAAGTCAACTCTGTTAATTTCGAATTGAAATGGGATAAATTTGAAACCGTTTTTTTTTATAGAGTCAATTTCAATTGAAATTAACATATAAATTTTAGTTAATTAATGAATAAATTTTAATTTAATTTGAAAATTTTAAGTTTAACAAAAAGTTTAGATTTTAAGTTAAAATTTGAATTTGAGAACTTAATTTAATAAGATTAAATTTGTATTCAACTAATCTTAAAACTTAAATTTTAACATAAAATTCAATTAGAATATAATTTAATTTGGGATAACAAAAAATTTCAAACTTGATCCATCTCAACTTATCCTCAACCCTACCCTTTCCAATGTAAATATTTATGATACAAAAGCTATAACCTTTTTAGGTTTTCAAGTAATAATTATAAATAAAAAACTATTTTTTTTTTTGGTAAAAAGAGAATATTTTGTTGAAACAATTAACGAATAAATTTTAATTTAATTTGAAAATTTTTTAGTTAAATTTTGAACTTAATTTAATAAGATTAAATTTGTATTCAACTTATCTTGAAACCTAAATTTTAACATAAATTCAATTAGAGTATAATTTAATTTGAGATAACAAAAAGTTTCAAACTTGATCCATCTCCATTTATCCTCAACCCTACCTTTTTCGATATAAATATTTATGAAACAAAAGCTATAACCTTTTTAGGTTTTGAAGTAATAAGTATAAATAAAAACTATTTTTTTGGTATGAAGGGAATATTTTGTTGAAACGATTTGTATTAGGCCGAATCCACTCGACCTTAAATTTGAAATTTGAAATTTGGATTTTTAAAAAATTAAAATCCAGTTGATAATAATTATCAACCCTAATTTTCAAGTAATGAATTTTTCTTTAAAGGCTGCTTTTTTTTTTTGGGTAAAAAGGAAGCATCTTGCTTGCAGAGACATTATGTTTTTCTTGGTAAAAAAAAAAAAGGGGGTTCTTGAACTTGAGAAATTGTAAAAGTGTATTAAAAAGCAGCATGATGATCATCTTCTAAACTATAAAATTAAGACTCAAGTACTTTATACTCATCTTCCCTGCCAATGGCTGTCTTATCCATATAATAAGCCAATGGGATAGCAATAACTTGTCCAGATTGCACACTTTGAAGCTTGAAAGGATGAAGGTGGTGCTAGGTTGGGCCACCTTCTTCTTCAACTATAAAATATTTGAGTTGTATTTAGACCAAACTCAGTCACATAATTAAAATTAAAGGTGTAATTTGTATCTTAACATTTCACAAGTAAGTCTTTAATGTTATCAACCAATTCCGCCGGTTTAACCGTAAAAATCTTAAACCGTCTAATTTTTTGAAATGATTTGCTTTAATAATTATTGTTGTTAAAATTTGATCAATTTATTAATTAATTGTTGCATTTTTCATCATCATCACATCTAGTTCGAAGTTTCACAATAAAGTGGAATATGAGAAAGTCTGATAATACACAACCTTACCTCTACATATTAGAGAGGTTATTTCCAGTAGATCTATATGTAGATGTGATAATAAAAGAATGATATAAGTTAAATAATAAATAAGTAAAACTGACATGCTAAATAATTATGTAAATAAAATTATAATAAATACATAAATAAATAAAATATAACTCAACTTTTAGAAATAAAATATATTTTAAAATTAAAATATAATAAAATATATTATCTATTTATTTATATAAACGCACCAATACCTAGATAATAAAATAAACTAAAATAAATCAATCTCTGCTATAGGCCAAAGGAAAATGTTGGGTTCTTCAATGATTTTGCAGTCCAATCAATTCTTCCGTGTCTCTCCTTTATGGAATACACTCGGTGGTTTGGAGCATATGTATTCGTGAAAAATTGACTAACCGAAACATAGAGGATCTGTTCCCACTGTTGTTACTTGTTTTTCACTCTAAAATATAATGATTTTAAGGAATAAAGTATTTAACCATAATTAGTGTTATAAATAATAAAAATTTGAGTTAATTGTGACGACCACTAAAAATTTTGAATTATCTACTATGTACTTATTCATTTCTCAAATAATTATTAATAATTTCATAGTTATTTTTATTTATGCTTATTAAAGTAATTTAATTATTATTTATTAATTTTATATTCATTGCTATTTATATTAATTAAATTAATTTTTATATCATAAATTATTTAATTATAATAGTAATTTAATTAATATTAATAAGCTTTGAACTATTTTTCACCATAAAAATTACTTCAATATAAACATCTTTACTATATTTCAATTACATTTATATATGAAAAATCAAGATCGGTGACATATTGCAAGATCTTCCAAGAGTGGAACAAGTATTAGAAGTGGTTCAATTGATTCAATATTGATAAACCTAAAAAAGAAAGTTGAGGGTTAGAATAAGTATATAACCAGAATTTTTGGAATTTCACTTGATTATCTATGGTTTCATTTTGTGTGTTCGAGGTGGAAGTTTTGTATAAATATATCGTCATACTATTAAGTATTTTGATTAAAGTTTTGTATCATTACGATAAGTGTTAAGTGGAAATGCGATGATGCATGCAGCTAAGACATTCTAATAGATCGGTAGATTTGAACTTTGTTCCTACATGACTCGATCAATTCTATCAGGTATAGTATTATTTTTTATAACCTAAAGTCTAGTCCGACTCAAACCTATTTTTTTAAATAATTAACATATTTCTTACTAAATAGTTGAATAAATATTATCATAAATAATTTCTAAGAACCATCATGTATTTGTTAGTTTAACTAAAATTACCCTGGAATACAAGGTTAGTTATAAATCATCCAACATTTTATCAGAAACTCTCCCAACCAACTTTGGTTTTCGTTGCAGATATTGTTGTTTTGGTTTGTCTGGTTAAAAGAGACAAGTAGACAACCTTTGAAGACAAGTAGACAAGTAGTAGAACATGACACTAAACAAAACAGGGGTAGGCCAAAAAACTAACTTCATAAAAATGAGTTTTTGGAAACGGCTAACGTTGGTTTTCCTTGTCGTTTGATGTTCCATACTTAGTAAAAACATGTAACAGACACGGGTTTTGACAGGTTTTGCATGCAAAAGTTTAAAACTTTTGATTCTCATATCTTCCTCTTTGTGCTTGAGATCATAGTTGTTCTTGCACCCCCAGGCTCTGGCTTGGAGCTGCCAATTGTGTTTTCACAAGTAACCTTAAATACCCAGTTCGTTGATAATCTTGAACAGGTCTTGGATTTACCTGGAATGGCTTTTAAACGATCGACGTTCAGAGAACAATTGAAACCTCTGCAGTTGCCTGCAGAGACAGCAGTTCCTGTCATTGCAATTGATAGAGACAAGAACAGCCAATGTGCAGTCAAATGGGCATTAGAGAATCTTTTAGTCAAGAATCCTCATTGTGTCCTTCTTCATGTTCTAGGCAAGACATTGCATCAAGGTCTCTATTGTCCTTTTATGTTCAGAAAAATTACTGTTTATGGTTTTATATTCGAGAGTAGTTCCTGGTAATGCTTTTAAAGGTCACTTTTTGTGTGAAATGGTATTGCAGAGGATTTCAAAGATGTATCTAAAGAGGGTCGTCTTCCGACCGCGCAAGAGCTTCATCAATTCTTCCTTCCCTACCACGGGTTCTGTGCTCGAAAAGGGGTGAGTGCTACTTGATTGCTTGATTCCTCCACAGGACTAAAACCTTGTGATTCTTTTGATTTATATAGAACTTGGTGGCTTGGTGCTGGCTCTTCTGCAGATTGATTCTGAGAATCCGACCTGAGCAATCTTAGAGTTCCAGAACTTTGTTCAGAAGAAAGCATCTGTTAAACAATTCCACATCTCTTTATTGCAAAAGCACCCATTGTTATTGAATACAGACACAGAAACTTCTGCAGAAGTTAGATAACTTGATATGTCTTAGTCTGTTTCTTATCTTCCTGATCACATTTATTTGACTTCTGGGATTCAGGTTGTAGCCAGGGAAGTAGTTCTTCATGATTCCGATATCCCGAATGCACTCACAGAATACATAGTTAGGAACTCCATTAGTGCTATCGTGGTTGGTGCCTCCACCAGGAATGCTTTTATAAGGTCTCTCTATTCAACTACCTGCATTGATATGGTGCAGTTTCTCTTCTGTTTCTGATGGAATTTCTCTTCATCCAGGAGGTTTTGGAACCCGGATGTTCCATCTGTCTTACTCAAATCTGCTCCAGAATCATGTGCAGTCTATGTCATATCGAAAGGAAAACTTCAAACATCCAGGACACCAAAATATCTTCCATCACCTTCCACACTTCTTGTTACTCCAAGGCCACCTCAAACACCAGGAAGTAATGCTCATACTCCTTGTAAGACACCTGTTACCGAAGCCACTACTCCTACGAATGTGATCCGTTACAATCTAGAATTTCCTAGTCCTCCAACTGAGAGTCAGACATCTGAATATATCCCCAGGTAAGTTCTGAGGACAATGCATTTACTTTCCAATTTCTTAACTCTTGAAACATGCAAATGTTTTCCTCTCCTTGCTTTATGATTCCCCGGAAAGACCACAGCAAAGAACATGCATCGAACAGTTGAGCAGAATGGAAAAGAGAGGAATTGTATTAAATTCCCATAAGTGGCTTCGTAGTTTCTGTTTATCTTCAGTTATTCATGTGTCAAGATTGTTCTTCTATGTTATCTAATGTAGGTTTTGTCTGTAGTGCTCAATTGCATGCCAATTCAGCTTTTCTCTATGCTTGGCACCAAGTGTTTTGCTCTAAGGGTAGCTGCATTTGACTGAAATGTGCAGAACTAATTTTTTCCAAGGACTCTGGGGAAGTGAAAGTTCTGGCATACAGTCTACCCAGGGAAACTATGCTTTCGATCAAATGGTGTCGTTTGACAAGGACAGAATCAGTAACAGGGGCATTCCAGCAGTAACACCAACTAGTAACAAGGGTACATCGGCAAAAACATCAACAGATAACCAGTCAACAGATATGCTGAACAGAGATCCCGAATCAGATACCGCAGATTTATCTGGTCCAGTAAGTTTGCAGTTAACTGATATTTCATCTGGAAGTTCTGACTTCCCAGTCGATTCAGCAAATTCCAAGAGCTCTAACTCTGCAAGTAGTTCAGTAAGTATGATTTATTACTCAAAACCAATGTTCATGAACAAAGAGAACTAATGCACATAATGGTTAGACTTAGATGTTTTGTTGAATGATCGAGGTTTCCGATGTTTCGATATCCCGTTATTTTAATGAATCAACTCACTGTCATGAATTATCCACTTTGGCAGCAAATCTTCGATGAAGAGATGGAAAGATTAAGGCTTGAACTGAAGCAATTTATGCAGAAGTATAACTCTGTTTCTCAGGAAGCTGCTTTGGCTGAACTTAAGGTGAATATAAGTACATAGCTAAAGTAAACCAACTACTTATGAATCAATTCAATTGCTAAACATATTTTATGTTTGTTTCCAGGCCAGGGAGCTTCACCAGTTGCAGACACCGGGACAGGGCCAATTAGAGGAAGCAATGGTGGACAAGGAGCCGGCATTGTTTCTAGCAGAGAAGGAGAGGCAGAAGAACAAACTTTCCATTGAAGCAGCAAAAATGACACAACGGCTAACGGAAGTCGAAAGACAGAATGCAGAAGGGAAGGCCAAGCAGCAGGCAGAAGAGAGGATAAAAGAAATGCAAGCTCTGGCGAAGAGAAATGTAAAATGCAGGATATACACCATTGAGGAGATAGAGGAAGCAACAGATCGTTTTAACGTCGAAAACAAGATCGGTGAAGGCGGATACGGTCCTGTTTTTAAGGGTGTAATTGATCACACTGATGTAGCTATCAAGGTCCTGAGACCAGACTTCTCACAGGGACAGCGCCAGTTCCTGCAAGAGGTACTGCTAATTCTTTGGTTTAATTTATCGGAATGTGGTTACAGGGAAGCATAAATTCTGCATTGGACTACATTCGCCAACAAGAAAAGAAAGAAACAAAAATCAGGCCTTTTGAAGGATAGGTTCATATAAGTTGGAGTCTTCTGGGAAGATGGGTTCCTTTTCCTTTCTGAAACGTACAGACAATCTGAGCATTGCATTGACAATCTACCTTTCAGGTTTGCTCTCCTTTTTGACAATTTATCTGAAACCACTTTGTCATCACAGGTTGAGGTCTTGAGCAGCATAAGACACCCAAACATGGTAATCCTGCTTGGTGCTTGCCCTGCATACGGATGCCTTGTATATGAGTACATGGACAATGGAAACTTAGAAGACCGCCTGCTCAGGAAAAATGACACTGATCCAATCCCTTGGAGAAACCGTTTCAAAATAGCTTCTGAAATTTCCACTGCCCTTCTTTTCCTCCACGAAACAAAACCAGAACCGGTGGTGCATCGTGACCTGAAGCCTGCAAACATCCTCCTAAACCGTAATTGTTTAAGTAAGATCAGTGATGTTGGTTTGGCTAGGCTAGTTCCACCATCTGTAGCTGACAATGTCACTCGGTATCGCTTAACAGCAGCAGCTGGTACTTTCTGTTATATCGATCCAGAGTACCAACAAACCGGAAAGTTAACTGTCAAGTCAGATTTATATTCATTAGGTATACTGCTGTTACAAATTATTACAGCAAAGAGTCCGATGGGTCTATCCTTCCAGGTTGAGCAGGCCATTAAAAATGGGAAGTTTTCAGACATGCTTGACCCAGCAGTGACAGATTGGCCTGTAAAACAGGCTTTATCACTTGCAAAACTGGCATTAAAATGCTGTGAATTGAGGATGAAGGACCGGCCGAGCCTCGGTTCAGTCGTTGTACCGGAGCTAAATCGGCTTAGAGATTTTGCATTGGCAAGTAAAGCTGGTGAGCACGAGCCAATCCTTCTGGCTTCCTGTCCTCGCGACTCAGATCCACTAGTCCACACTGAAACTAATCAGGTTAGTACAAAACTCAGCTAAATGGATGAACAAACTTGAAAATTAACTCTTTGACAACACAATTTTCCCATTTTCTGTTGCCGCAACAGTAGCATACAGATATTCTGTCTTTTCACATACAGAAAAAATCTCAAAACTTCCCTGAAAATGCTTGGCATACCTTTATAATGCAAAATCAGGGAGGAATGGGATCCAATTCTAACCCCGAAATCGAAAATTCCAACGTAGATCAAAGCAAAAGACGGGTGGCAGCATCATCTGAAGACAATGACCAAACTGTGGAGCTTTAAGCATAGAGGTCCTGGAAAAGCTAGTGCCCTTCCACCCAGAAGCAGCAGAGACATTTCAAAACCAAATGCAGGCCAATTCCTAGGCTGCTTCTCATCATTTGTAAGCTGCAATAATGAGCCTAATCTTCCAATCAGAAGATTCTACTCTTTCTCATGATTAACCCTGGAGTTCCTAACAACATAGTTCTTCTGTCTTATGGGACCTGAACATCAGCAACATGTGTTTCCATGGAGATACTATCGCAGAAGACCAATCTAGTGGTCTACAAAGTAACAGTTTCAGCTAACTTGCTTTCTCTTGTTTTGTCTTCTTGCTTGTTTCACGCAACAGATTCAATGAAGTTTCTCCAATGCACTGAGCGTCCGACCTGAAATAAGCTAAATTTATTAAATTTATATTAGATTAAATAAAAAATATCAATTCTATAGGAAATGTGACTATAAAAAATTTATTCGAACTTGTTAAATAATAGTTTTAATTTGAAAAATGAATTGGTAATAAACTTTGATACTTGCTAGACATATTATTAAATAAAACATATTTTATAAAACTCTATTTGATAGTTAGCCTCTTAAGATAAATGTAAATCTTACGAGAAATTATACTAACGATTACAAATTAAAGATAGAGAACGGAATATATTTAAGTTGGTGAAAATTGGAAAACAGAAAGTGAGAGATTTAGATCAAGTTTGTTGTAAAAAGGATAAAATGGGACAAGTGCTCGTGGATGAAAATGGCATCAAGAGAAGTTAGTAGAGACATTTCTGTAATCTTTTTAATGAAAGGAGAAGATAAGATCTCCTTAGGAGATCTTATTACATCCGACAAATATGATAACTTTACTTGTTATCGGTAGATCACAAGAGAAGAGAATAAATCAAAGGAACTCTAACAGAGATGAAGAGTGGAAGGATAGTAAAATCTGATGAGCTACACATAGAGGCGTAGAAGAGTCTAGGAGAAGAAGGTCTTACTTGGTTAGCCAAAATATCGAATGAGTAGAAACTTACACATTAATCCCTTTATACAAGGACAAACAAGACATTCAAATTTGTAACAATTATAAAGATATTAAATTACTCAAGTCACCCGTGAAGTTACAAGAGATGGTGATTGAAAGGAGAGCGAGGAATGATACACTTATCTTGGAGAACTAATCTAGTTTCATGCTAAAGTGGTCTATGATAGAAGCTATACAATTCTTTAAACGATTAATAGAATATTATTTGGAAAGACAGTGGGATGTACACATGGTTTTCATTGACTTACAAAAGGCTTATAATAAAGTACCTAAGGAAGTCATGCAGAGACGTTTAGAAGGTAAAGGAGTTCCTATAACCTATATATGTGTTATTAGAGATATACATGAAGATGTTATAATTAGAGTAAGAACAATAGGAAGAGATACAAAATATTTAATTTTCTATCAATATCGGGTTACACTAAGAATCCTTATTGAGCCTCTCTCTGTTTGCAATAGTGAGAGATGAGTTCATCAAGAGCATCTAAAGGGATGTATCTTAACATATATTGATGTATTTTGATATATATTATTTGTTGATGACATTATTTTAGTGGAATAGGTAAAAGAAGGTGTCAATGTCAAATTAAAATTTTGGAGGAATATACTAAAGTCAAAAAACTTTAAATTAAGTAGTACTATGATTGAGTACTTAGATTTTAATTTTATAGAGCATAGGGTGACATTCAATATCAAATAAAGATTGTTTTAAGTTTATTGGTTCCATCATCCAATGCAATGCTGAGATAAGAGAAGACATAGTATACCATGTCAAATTATAATAACTTAAATGGAAGGTGCATAAAAAATTTTATGTGATAAGAAGATATTAATCAAATTAATAAAATTTTCTGTTTACTAGTTAGGTCAATCATGCTCTATGAAGTTGAGTGTTACACATCAAATATTTGCATAGTTATAAGTTAATGGTGACGAAGATGAGAATGCTCTATTAAATATATAACCTTACAATAAGAAATCAGATTAAGAATGTAACAGTAAATGAAAAATTAACGGTGGCTAACATTGATGGTAAATTAAAAGAAACAATATTTAAGTGATTCGGACATGTTAAAAGAAGACGTCCTAACGTCATAGTAAAAAAAACAAAGAAGATTATATTTGTAGACTAAAAAAAAAGAAAAATTAAAAAGAATTTAAAAAGGTGATAAAAATGATATAACTTAACTTATTGAGGATTTGACTCTAAAAAAAACTTTAACAAACTAAAATATGAGTAAAGAATCTTACATAAAAAAAATTCTTTTCTTTTCATAGTTATTTTGATCATTTCTTTTTGACTCCTTTCTTTTTGACTCCTCTGTCTTATATTTCATTCTAACACTTTTGGGTGTGTTTGGTAAATAGCGTGTAAGCTATATCTCATATTAAAGAATAGTAGATATTTGACTATATCAAACAACTAGTATATTTGTTTGGTTAGGAGTTGGTAAGGTTGACTGATTCAACCCAACCAACTATTTTTTAAAAAGCTCCTCCAAGTAGCGTTTCAACCTATTACTTAATAAAAATCTTAATTAAAGATAATTGTGTCCTCAAACTCATTCCTTATCTTAAGCAACTGGTAGCCCTTAAGTTTTTTACTTTTTATGATTCGTGTATAGATCGTTTATAATCTCCTCAAGCCGTCTTCTCTAAATATTTAAAAATTATCGACTTGTCAATTATTATTGATTTTTAGAATTATTATTATTATTATTATATATCTTATGTTTTTATTAGAGTTATAAACTTAATTTTTGTAAAATTAAATATCTAAAATTTAATTTCTAATAAAAATATTCAACTAAATAATATTCATTTTCTTATAATTTTTTTAAAAGTCAAATTTTCATTAATCATTTAATACCTAAACAGTTAATTTTAAATAATTAATTTTATTAAATATTTTTAATAAACAACTGATATTTAATGATAATCAACTTATATAAGCTAATAGTTAATTCGTTGCTAAAAATGACGTACCGCTCGCCCATAGAGATTTTATATTCAAATCTTGAGCGACATCGAACCCAAAAGCTTTTAATAGCAATAACCATAAACCCGCGTTCGCTCTCTTTGTGTAGAAAGCTGATGGCTCACTCTCGCTCCGATCGCCAATCGGACGCGACCCAGTCACCGCAAACGCGACTCTACAACCCTTACCAAGACCTGAACTTACCGGCCCACAGTCTCTACAACCTCCCGACTTCGCCGGAGTATCTCTTCACCGAGGAATCTTTCCGGCAACGGCGTTCCTGGGGCGAAAACTTGACCTTCTACACCGGCTCAGCCTACCTCACAGCCTCGGTTGGCGGGGCTTCCGTCGGATTATTCTCCGCCATCCGCTCTTTTGAGCCTGGTGATACCTTGAAGCTGAAGGTGAATCGGATCCTGAATTCGTCGGGGCATTCAGGTCGGTTCTGGGGGAATCGAATCGGAGTTGTTGGATTGATCTATGCGATGATTGAGAGCGGCGTCGTCGCCTTCACGGATAGGGATGATGTGTGGACTAGCGCGGCGGCGGGGTTAGGGACCGGGGCGGTCTGTAGGGCTGCGCGTGGAGTGAGATCGGCGGCTGTCGCCGGAGCTCTAGGAGGATTGGCCGCTGGAGCAGTGGTCGCCGGGAAGCAGACGTTGAAGAGGTATGCGATGTTCTGAGGCAAGAAAAAGTGAAAGAGATCAGAGTGAGAGAGATTGGATACTGAATTTAGAAACACAATAGAATTAGGGTTTGATCATTATTGTGTTGCTAAATTGCATTGATTTTGACCAGTAGTTGTATCTGCGAAATATGAAGATTGAAACTTTGCTAGAATCAGTGAAAAGTTGAGTAATTTGATCTTGTTGCTGTTGGATGAATAAGATTGAATTGAAATATTGTCGATTCTGTTCTAATGCAAAGTGCTTTTCCCTTGTGTGAATGTATCGAACTTGTTTATTGAAATGCTACAGTGATTACTTTAGACGTATTTGTTAGAGTAGAAAGCTTGGGGTTTATATGTATTGAAAGTTCCATTTTTGGCTTGGGTTATTGGTTGTTTCTTGTTGTGACAACTAGTAATTCTTTCATTAACTAATTTAATTATGGTTAATGTAAGTAGGAGTAGTTTTGTGTGGGGAAAGGATGATTACTTGAGGGATGTTTCTTGAGTTGAGAGTTGGAGGCTTATCAATATAGGTATTGAACTTTCATTTCCATTTTGGTTCGGTTATTTCGTATTTTGACAACTAATAGCCATCTTCAAGTTGTACGATTGAATTGTATTCGAATCATAATCATATTGGTCAGTTTAAGTAGGCGCGGCTTTGTCTTGGGTGCAAAATGATGGGCTAGTCTGAGTTAGTGGCATTTCAAAAGGCATTGATACGGAAATGCAGTTGCTGCTAATCTGCAAGTATCATAATTAATATAGTCCTTCTATTAGTGTTTCGTTTGCTAGTCATTTCTTTTTGTTTTGCATATAATGTTTGTGCTGCTTTCCATAGGAGCAGCAAGTGTTGCCCCATGTATGGTTTGAGATTGTTGTTAGATTTCACAGGGATCGGGACATAACGATGTAGCATGTAAAGATATGTAATCAGATTACTTGCCAACGAGGAGTACTTATTCTTATGTATAACTCTTCCCCATTTATGGGTGTGATGAAAGACCATTGTCTATATCAGTTTTATAGGGGATGCAGTGGTTCAGTTCGAGATATCTTAATAAATGGTGTTAGGCAACCTATAATGATTGAAGAATGTAGCAATGGTTATTTAGGCAGAGTTTTTTTCATGCATATTGTTATCCAGTATGCTTCTTCTCCTCCTTTTGATCATCTGAAGTCTCAATCTCTAGACCGGAGGGGAATTACACACCATTCAATCTGGTAGATGGAATGGGTAGATTGTCTAATTTAGTAACCACTTAATTGTGTAGAGAAAGATGTAGATACAAATATTGAAATGTCTGAAATTATAGTGAGTGCCGTGAAAATATTTATTGCATGTGTATAACGATTTGTTCTTGTGTTTTATGGAGAAGACGAGCACAGGTTATAGCACTAATTACATTGCAATTCTTTCCCTAAACTATGAAGTGAGTAATATTATCAGGCTCAATTGGGTTGGTTTCGTCAGCCTCACCATTGTAGAGAATAGAGATTAGAGGAGGAGGTTGTACGGATCTCGGTAAGTATTACGGTGACTTTTAGGAGGGAACCGAACTGAATCAAATTGTGAAGTCATATTGTCAAAGTTATGGTGCAATCTGTCTGATTCCTATGCATTGCTCTCAATCAATATTTAAAAAATTACACCGAAAAAAGATGTAAGGTTTAAAGTTTTAGTTACTATTAAATCGTGATAAAATTATTTAAAGATAAAATAAAATTGAAGAATTTAAAATATAATTGAATGTAATTTTTTAATTTAAAATTATTAAATAAAATTAATATTATTTAAATCATTAAAAAATTTATAATATTAATATGACACTTATGTAGATTTTTTTTTTGATCTTATGCTTATATATAATTTTTTTTAGATGATTATTTTGTTGGTATCATGACTAGAGTTTTAGATATCATTATGTACCGACTGGTATTGGCTGATACAAATATTAATAAATATAATTAAATTTAAAATATATTTTTAAAATATATAAATTTTAAATAAATTTTGATTTAATAATTAAAAATATATAAAATAAATATTAATTTATAAATAATATTTTTAATTATTTATTTTAAAAATAAAATAAACATAATATATAATATAACTGTAAAATATCATCACAGTGGACTATTTTATAATTTAAAAAAATTAAAAATTATTTTATAAATTTAAAAAATTATTCAAAATAGTACTCGATACAATACCATACCAAAATCTAATTCAATATCAAATTTGGCTCGTGATAACAATTTTGACAACATTATATACTTAATAATTATGGAAATAATTTATTCGTAAAAATTATGAAAGTAAGGCTACGTGCATTCATATTGATGACCCTCTTCGAAGGCTAATAAAGCTAAGAACCGTGTGCTACGTTGAAATTTTGGAAACTAGTTTTTTTTTTAATTTAATTTTTTTAAAAGTTTCTTTTTTAAAACTTCATTAAAAAAACGATAAAATGGACATGACATGAACATTACATGTAGAGTAGCTAAATGTTAATTAATTCGAGTTTAATTAATTAAATTTGACAGAAATTAATAAATTATTATAATATATATTTAAATTATTAATTTAATTTAAATTATTTAATTTATATCAAGTATTTGAAATGATAATTTAATTGGTTGACTTACCATAATTATATTAAGTGTGCTTTTTTAATTTTTTAACGAAAATATAAGAATTTTAAAAGGTTATAAATATAAAAGGATAATTTTTTTTAAAAAAGAGAAATTATCTTTTACGGTTTTTTTCATAAAGGGAAAAGAATACACCGAAAGCTAAATGAGTCGGGGGAAACTGATCCCCGACATATCCTCTAAAAGGAGACTGTGGCATTCTAAAGGTGAAACATCAAAATAAGTGACTCCAATGTCGTTCAGGCCTGTCGGATCAACGAGCCAGTCCGCGCATCTGTTGCTCTCTCGGTATATATGGCGATGAACAACAGACCAGTTCCAGTTGAGGAGTTCCCGGATACCCATGACGAGAGAGCTGCCCGACTGAGAGCGAGAGGTCACAAATGACAAGAGCTGGTGCATCCCCATTGAGTCCACTTCCAGCTTAATCCTGCGGAAGTTCAATCTCCAAGCTAAGGATAGACCTGTGTATACAGCCCAGAGTTCCGCTGACTGCGCTGAGCACCAACCTATGAGCTGTGAGAACCCACCTCACCAATTGTCGTCACTGTCGAGTATAAGACCGGCACAACCTGGGCCACACCGACTTTCGCACACGCCGGGTTCAACGAATCTGTTGGAGTCGATCACAGGCAGAATGGGTCAAACTCAACACGGATGGAGTTTGTAATCTTTTGCGATTTTTTAAATTCCTATTAAACCCACAGTTATGGGTTTCGTTTCATACCGGTCCAAAATTGGTACGAAATTTCAAATTTGGGTACCGATTTTAAATACCGGTTGGTACTGGCCGGTATGCAAAATATCGGCCAAATACCGGCGGTACAGGAAATTTTAAAAATTTGGGGGATTTTTTTGCAAAATTTCAAAAAATTTCAAAATCTCTTCCCTCCCTCTCCTTCCCTCCTTTTTTTCAAACTTTTTAAAATAATAATA
>JANJEY010000005.1:5283270-5306049 GCA_024703695.1 Erythroxylum cataractarum | reverse complement strand
CAATTAATTAATTTAAAAATATAATGTATTAGATTATAATTATTACACATAATAGTATAATAACAAAAAAATAGAAACATGATAATAAAACCAAACATTTTTTGTTTTCAGTTTTTTTTTAGAAATCTCAACCAAACAGGTTTTTGTTTTCAGTTTTTATATTACAAATCTCAACCAAACAGGTTTTCGTTTTTTTAAGGAAAAAAACAAAAACCAAAAACAGGAAACAGAAACCAAAAACAACAACAGAAAAACAGAAGTGGAACCAAACGGCCCCTTAGGAACTATTTTTTAAATTTAATTTTTTTTTTAAAATAGTACCTAGTACTAACGATACCCGTACAGTTCTAATCCAGAGCTCGATTTGATACCAATTTCGATACAGTATTCATAACAATGATTAAACCCAAATGAGCCTTTTAAGTTTTAACTCATTCAAGTGTTCTGTAGTTATAGGCATTTGCTTAATATTGAAGAGTGCGGGAGGAGGGAGGGGTAAAATGGGAAATCCGAAGCAGAAGTGGACGGCGGAGGAGGAGAAGGCACTCTTGGCCGGAATAGCGAAGCACGGCCCCGGAAAATGGAAGAACATTCTCAGAGATTCCGAATTTGCCCCCTTCCTCACTCTCCGCTCCAACATCGACCTCAAGGTCAAGTCTTCTGTATTTGTTACTCTTAGTTTCATAATTTATACTCGCTTTTCTGTTTGTTCCCCGGGAAAAAGAAGTACTAGGGAAAGAGCTTGCTTTTGATTGAATTCTGGTCTGGATTGTGTTTGGGTTTTGAGAGGTTTGATTTTTATTGATATTGACCCAGCAAATGAGTGATATGGTGATGTTTCCTTGTAAGGTGAAGCAAAATGATTCCGGGTATCCAAGTCATTTTATCTTCAAGTACATTAGTTTTTGACGCTGCCCAGATGGTGTAAGTTGTCTCATGCTTGCTATATACGTGCAGGATAAATGGAGGAATTTGACTGTTAGCCATGTTTCAAAAGGTCCCAAAGAAAAATCAAGGCCACCAAAGCCAAAATCTGTGGCTCCACCTTCTTTTGATACTCAAAACTTGGCCTCTCCGGATGAATCGGCTGATGTTCTTACTGATGATCCTTCAAGTAATGAATGGGATAGAAAGAATGCACTGAGGTTTGACTAATATGTTCTGACGCTGTTACTCATTTGTTCTGACAAGAATCTAAATCTGTTGTTTCACCTTAAAATTCTTAGACAAATTGCGGTGTGCTATGATGAGAGGGAAAAATAGCAAGTTAAGTGGTCATTGGGAGTGGGACTGCGCTTGTCTACAATGAATAAGTCATTGTTTTTGGATCAATGAAGGTTTCATGCAACTCTTTCATTTGTGTTTAGTTTCAAATGGTGATTGTGGAGTTAAAAGCATCGACATTCAATTTCGAAAGAAGATTGATTAGTATTGAGCTTGCAAATGGTTTTTGTTACCTTGTCGTTATTTTAATGCTTATAATTGCTTCTCTACCAGCTTCAATCAATGGTAGCTAAAATAGCTTCTTACCAATGTAAGAATTTTCCTTGCAGTTACTCATCACTTGTCCGATTCTTGTTAATATTTCTTTAAATGTCTACTTATCAGGTACAATGCAATGATCTTTGAAGCACTTTCAACTATAAAACTTACAAATGGATGTGACATTGGTGCTATTGTTAACTTTATTGAGGCAAGATGAATTTCCCTTCATATTGTTTGTCATTGTCTATTTTGTGATCCAAAATTTGCTGCATATATTTTTCTCTGATGGAAATTTGTGTGCTGGAATGATATCATGCCCATCTTGTAATTTTAAACCTTGAGGCTTGAACATTATAAAACGTATCAGCTCTCAAGAAAAGTAATGAACCTTAGCTTTTCTGCAGAGAGGCTGATGTTTGTGGGACTATGAGATCAATCTTTGTTATTTCTTTCAACTTATTGTTATGTTTTATGTGGCCACTTTTCCTTTCTAACATTTTGATATACATGCTGCAGCAAAGGCATGAAGTGCCCCAAAATTTTAGAAAGTTATTAAGCTCAAGATTGAGAGGGCTTGTCGCTCAAGGCAAGCTGGAAAAGGTGAAGAAATTGTTCTTCTTGTATTTTTATGTATTTTGCTATTCCCTTTTCTAGTTTTTGATTGCTGGCCTCGATTTTCCTAGGTTCACTAAACGTGAGCACAAAAATTGCTGGGAGTACATGATGCTGCACTTGTAGAATCTTATTATGTGTTGGTATCAACAATTGCAGGTCCAAAATTACTACAGAATTAAGACAGATAACATTCTTGGAGCAAGAACACCAACACCAAAACAGAAAGATATCAGACCTCGGCAGCCACCGAGTTCTGGCTTGACCTTTGGTGAGATTGTGGAGGAGGCAGCAATAGCAGCAGCTTACAAAGTTGCTGAAGCAGAAAACAGATCCTGTTTGGCTGCTGAAGCAGTTGAGGAGGCAGAAAGAGTCTGCAAAATGGTAGAAGACACGGATGCAATGCTCCAGTTAGTGAAGGAGATTTACAAACAATGTAATGACCAAACTATTCTCCAGTGATTAAATCTGCTTTTGTTCTGTGTGATATTGAAATTTAAAGATGGTGTGCTGTTATAAATTTGGCAGGTTCACGAGGTGAAATCGTGCTTTTGGCTTGAGTTGATGGATGTAGAGTTTAGGAAAGGCAATTTTATAATCATCCAATTCTGTATGTAGACCAAACGCTTGCCATTTTGCAGGTTGCAATTGTGTGGTCGGTTCCTGACTTCCCGATCACCTTGCATTTTGTTTCTTTATAGAATTACAACCAAAGTACAGAGGTTGAAGCTGGATTCTTAATTACAAAGTTTGTCAAGTCCATTTGAACTGAACGATAAGTAACATTGTCATCAGAAGTCTGCCATTGTTGTACGTAACAGAGAAACTAGTTTTGTTTTATGTATATTGGCTAATGTATACAATTTTTTTGCGCAAGAAACTATATAGAACTTTTGGAATGTATGTCTACGTGCCAGTTGGAATGTATTAGTATGATGATATGTGAAATGATCATCTAAACAGAGTAAAACAAAGAAAGACTCTCCATGTAACTCATAGAAAGCTACCTCTCATCCCCTTAATCATGCAATTTCTTCTTTCAGAAGAAACAGAAGACAATAGAGATAAATAAAAACCGTAACTACAAGAAAAAATCAGCTGCCAAAAAAGTGCTTCCAACCATTCCAGTCTAAATGGTAATAATCCATCCATTCATTGTTATCAAATTCATCTGCAAAACTTTTGACAGTGGAAAGAAACTTCCATAATTTTTTTCTGGATCCTAACCTATAAGAGCACTAGTCCAAGCTCTGATGCCTTCAAAGTTTGTTTAATCCGATAGTTGTAAAGATAGTAGTGAAGTTTCCCATCACCTGGCCCAAATTTAAGCTCCTTCAAGAAAGAACCATTGTGCATGACATCCAGTGCATTGAAAACATCATAGTCTTTGCGTTTGGCAACAATTAGAGCATCATTCATCAACTGAAGCAAAGGAGTCTTTGTAGAAACATTGTAATAAGAGTAAGCTGCCTTCAAAGTAGAGTAGCTCTGGTTGCCAAGTATGGAAGAAGGAAGAGTGTAGAAGCTGCAGAAATCAGTGATCTCATGTGTTTCAGGGCATTCGACGACATAACTATCCACAACATTCTCCTTAGGCAAAAGCCAGTGCTCGACATCGTTATCATCAAAGTCTGGTGCGACAATGAACTGGCTCAAATATTTCCTAATGGTCCTCGTGACTGCAGGAACATCATGGAGCTCCATCTTTCTGAAACCTGGGGTAGCAGTTGTGTCTGGTAACTTGTAAAGCTTAATTGTTCGGCTCATTGTCATCCTTGCACCAAGTCTAGAAAAACCAACATCAATCAGCTTCTTAGGATTCAAAGATCTATGCCAATACTGACAAGTAGATATTGGTGTTGGAAGAACAATGCCTGCAGTATAAGCTGCTTGCCAGATATGCTCCAAGTGGACTCTCCTTGTCACCTCTTTAATCATGACAGGTGCAAGTCTTTTTGATCTAAGCTTCTTATGGACACACAAGAAATTAATCTCTGCCATGTTAACAATTTCATCGCGGACTCTGATTCTTGCAGGTATGCCAGTTATGAAAGCAACTAACTTCTTTGAATTTTTGACACGAACACCAATGTGCCAACTCTTGAAATAGCCTGGAGGATGAAGGGCCCATTGAAGAAACTCCTTTGAGTAGTTAAATCTGAACATGTTCTCATCATCCTCAACATAGTTATTCGTCAAAAGGGTGTATACTTCAATACACATCTCTTCAGAGTCCATATCACAAGTGATCCATTCATAAGGGTTTGGGAGATTGTAAGGCTCTTGTTTGACTTCAGACAAGGGTGTCGGGGCTTCAATAGGACCTTCAGGCAAACTTGTATCCCCAATATCCTTGAACTGTCCAACTGGCTGGCTCTCCCAGAACTTGTGTCTCTTTCCTAGAGCAAGAGACTCTTGAACCTTTCGAGCCAAGTTATCAAGTGCAAGGTCACTATCAGAAGGTGCATTTCCATCAGGACTGGGGTTAGGAGTTTCTTCAGGTGCTCCAGAACTTGCATTACTATCAACCATTTTCAGGGCAATATCTAAAAGGACTCTGTAACAAAAGACAATTCACAGAAAGCAATTCATTTCACAACAAATGGGCAGCAAAAACTTCCTCTCCATTACAAAGTTGTGTTCAACAGAAGAATCAATACAATCAGAACAGCAAAACACAATTGTTTTATCATATCAAGCCAACAATAACAGAAATATAGGTCCCAAAAATCCAGCTGCAAATTTATAGGTGCAAAATGTTTGCAGAATAAACAGATAAATGCTTCAACTGCTGTTTGAAACAAGGGAAATTGTATGATAAACCAATTAACCAAATTAACAATTATAAGTTAACACTGCAAAATCCCAACTAGCAACAAAAATAATAATCTGCAAACTAAATAAGCAACGTAAACAGCCACACAAGTACACACAAAAGACAATGTTACATTCCAATAATCTTACTCCAATAGACTCATTACAGCATTTTGCGTGGTCTAGGCAGCGTTTGAACAGATTAAATCTCCTCACAAAAAATAAATAAGTAAAGGGCGTTCAACCCTTTCTTTTATCTTGTTATTGTCCATAACAAGCTACCAGAATCATACATCAAAGACTATAGACAATGCAAACCCGTATTTGCCAAAAACCCCAAGTGTAAACACCACCAAAGCTCTGACACCTTTCTAGCTCCAAAACCAATATAATCACCACCCAAGATCCGAAATCAAAGCTACCCCATATGGCGAAACGCAATACATAAAAGAAAAACATAAAACATTGAACGGAATATAACGCAAACAAGAACAAGAATCGATCTTTCAAATTCGTACCAATAAAGGACCTTAAAAACGCTAAAACGTAAGCAAAGACGTAGCCTTGAACGAATGCCTCTTTCGAGGATATATGAGAAACCTAGAGAGAGAGGTGGTCCACTTGCTGGTTGCTGCAACTTTAACGAAGAACAGGTAGCAAAATGGCCACTCTTCGGATTCGTGGAAAAGAGTGTGGAAACAGTCGTTGTAATTCGAGACTGTGTACAGGGGCTTTCCGGTCATGTAAGAAATGCTTATTTTGCTTCTTTAAGGTGAATTTTAGTTTCAGTTTAAAAAAAAATCATAAGATTATAAATGAATCATATTTTATTAATATGATAATTTAAATTAAATTAAAAATTAAAATATTTATAATGTACAACATTTTTTTACTGTTTAAATGTACAACATTTTTTTACTGTTTAAGTTCTATTTATGTAATATATATTTTAGAATTATTTTTAAATTATTTAAAAACTATTAAATCATTAGTTTATATTTTAAATTTTAATCATTTTTATTTAAATTTTTGTAATTTTAGAAATATTTTTTAATAACAAAAAGTTCAAGATGTATTATATTAAAGAATTTTAAAAACTATTTAAATTAAACTTATTATTTAAAGCGCATAATTACATATATTTTTTATAATTTACTATATTATAATTACCCTCTTATTATCGAGATATTAATACTTTTTAAAAAATAAAGAGATGATATATTTTGTTATATTTTATTTTAAAATAATTTTTAAAAATTGAGTTATATTTTATATTTTATTTATTTATGTATTTATTATAATTTTATTTATTTACTGATTTAGTGTTCTATTTTCACTTATTATCTTTTTATTTGTATTATTTTTTTATTATCATATTTACATGTAATTCTATTAAAAATAACCTTTTTATTATATAAAAATAAAGTTGCATATTATTTTATTGTGAGATTTAAAAATAAGTATGATAAAGATAACTCTTGGATTCTTAAAAGTGGAATTGGACCTATATTATAATTCAATGCCTTGACTTTCTAACTCTTTTGCCTTTTTGAATGGAGACTCATTCATGCTCATGCCCCACCAAAACAAAAAAATGCTAGATTCCCCATAAATTGAGTTTTTAATTTTTATTTTATTTTTCAATTACTTTGAATTATTTTATCCACTAAGAAAAAAAGAACCAATCTTTTATCCAAAAGTTGCCTTTTTTTCTCTATTTTTTCCTTTTTCTTCTTTTACAAAAGACATCTTTCTATTCTTATTTTTGTGCGAAACTTCAATTGAATGTTGAAGATAACAATTCTTATAGAACAAGATTTAAAAAGTTCACACCTTTTGTTTCTTTTTACAATATTTCTTTTTATATTATTATAACTCATCCATTTTTTATTGATAATCTTATAGCTACAAAAAATTAGCAATTGAGACATCTTTGTATCATAAGTCCCTTTCAATTTCTAAGTCCCCAAACAAATCCAAATTGGATTCCAAAATCCAAACTCTTCAACAATGTCAAATTTCCCATATTCCTACGTCAACAAGGATTTCTCTTTTTCATTGCCAAACGATAACAAATCCCATTACAAAGGGCAGAAGTGGTAACACAGGCAAAGAAACAGCATCACCTTAGGAGGGTTCTGTTGTTAAAACCTAACAAAACATCCATACTCACAAAGACAACACAGCACAAGTACAAGTAAACAGTCTCCTCGGCGCAGATCCGAGGAGTTGGGGATTAGAAACCTAAAGTTTGTTTCTTTTGCTTTCAGAAACTCTCCAATTCTCACTCCACTCCTTACTAATCACCAATTTGCAGGTCTCTCACCCTTTTCTTTATTGCTCTTTGTTTGTTTAGGTTCCTTGCATTTGGTTCGTTTAAAAGATCTGTTTTTGGATTGATTTTGATGTTTAGGGTCATGGGCTATATCTATGTTTGTGGTTTTGGGTTTGATGTGTGTGAAAGAGTGGTCTTTTTCTGTAGTGTGGATGAGAATGTTATTGTTTGGGATCTGGGTTTGATCTGTGCGTTTGATTTATTGGTAAAGTATGATTTTTTTTTTGTTTGGGTCTGAAAGCTTTGATCTTTGTTATTTGTTTTGTGACTTTCTTGGGACTGTTTTAGTATTAGATTGAGTGGGTAGAACTTCCAGGGAACTCTTGACGATTTAGTGATTTTGGGTTGAGTTCAGTAATTAGTATCATGGTCTCCATGTTACTTTCAGGTTTCGAGGATATTGCATTTATTGCGTGTTTATGTTTGTTTTGTTCTGTTTAGCTCTTTGGTCATGTGTGATTAGTACTGATTATGGTCTTCTATTGGTAGAAGTCTCTTGCCATATATTTTTGCATTCCCGTGACCGCACATTATGTTAGACTTGCCTGTATTTGCTTATATTTTGGTATCAAATCCAGATGCAATGCTGCACCTCTGTACGTGCTGATATGTTGTCCAAGATTCTGTGCGTGTTTGAATTTAGTGCTTTGTATCGGTTGCAGCCACAACTGTAAATTGTTTATGAAGGTTTTTGTTCACCATTTGGACAGAAGTGATAAAAATCATCATGTGATACTATTAATTTGTGTGTTTTGGTAATATAAGCACCTAGAATCTTTTCTTAGTTCATTAAGTGCGTAAGTCCTAACTTGATTTTGGAGGAGCGGGCAAAGCAGCATCTGGTGTTATCTTATCTAATGTATCAGATATTTGCACTCCCATTGTGTTTCTTCTCGGGACATTGAAGCAGAAGTTTAATGCTTGTCCTCTTTGTTTGGTTTGGTTGACAAGTTTGGCTCTTCTGTAATATTTTTAATAATTCTCTATTTCTCTTTGCATTGGTGGAGGGCTTTCTTGCTACACTCTACATCTTAAATATGTCCTGGAATTTTGGATTTTATTTGTTTTATGTTTCTGCTTTGCATTGATTATGGAACCCGTGCGTTCAACCGGCTTAATTTTATAGCTTGTATTTGCTCTTTCCAGGTCGCGAATGGACCTTGTTTATATGTAACATGTTGACTTGATTTGTGCAGCTATGGCAGGGTTAGCACCCGAAGGATCTCAGTTTGATGCTCGACAATTTGATGCAAAAATGAGTGAAGTGTATGTCTTGTACAACTTTTGACTGTCCGTAATTCTCAATGGCTACAGAATGTAAAATTTTTACAATTTGATATTGACTTTCTGTTAATTACTTTGAAGCCTTTCCACTGAAGGACAGGATTTCTTCACCTCATATGATGAAGTTTATGACAGCTTTGATGCTATGGGATTGCAAGAGAACCTTCTAAGAGGCATTTATGCTTATGGTAGGTATATCGTGGTTTAAATTGTTTCTTTACATGATTCCTCACATTTAATTTACTCGGACATGGGAATTTTCATATTTTCTTATTCACCCGCACTGTCGATGTTTTTGTCTCCCTGGGATATATGCAACTGTTCACGGACATTCTCTCTTTTTTCCTTTGAAGGTTTTGAGAAGCCTTCTGCAATCCAGCAGAGGGGAATTGTTCCTTTTTGCAAGGGCCTTGATGTAATTCAGCAGGCACAATCGGGAACTGGGAAAACAGCAACTTTCTGTTCTGGCATTCTTCAACAACTTGATTACAGTTTAGTCCAATGTCAGGCACTGGTTTTGGCTCCTACTAGGGAGCTCGCACAGCAGATTGAGAAGGTTATGCGAGCCCTTGGTGATTACCTTGGTGTGAAGGTTCACGCTTGTGTCGGTGGAACAAGTGTCCGTGAGGACCAGCGTATCCTTCAAGCTGGTGTCCATGTTGTTGTTGGCACTCCTGGTCGTGTATTTGACATGTTAAGAAGGCAATCACTTCGTCCAGATCATATTAAGATGTTTGTACTGGATGAGGCTGATGAGATGCTTTCACGTGGTTTTAAAGATCAGGTTTGAGCGCAATCTCAATATGATCTGTTAAGTTTCCATTTGCAGTTGTTCTCTAATTGCAGTGGTTTTGCTCCCAGATATATGATATATTCCAGTTGCTGCCACCAAAAGTTCAAACCGGTGTATTCTCTGCTACAATGCCTCCTGAAGCTCTGGAAATCACGCGAAAATTCATGAACAAGCCAGTTAGGATCTTGGTTAAGCGTGATGAACTTACACTTGAAGGTATCAAGCAATTTTATGTCAACGTTGAAAAGGAAGATTGGAAGCTTGAAACACTCTGTGATCTCTATGAGACCCTAGCTATCACCCAGAGTGTCATTTTTGTCAACACTAGACGCAAGGTCGACTGGCTTACTGATAAGATGCGAAGCCGTGATCACACAGTCTCCGCTACTCATGGAGATATGGACCAGAACACTCGTGACATCATTATGCGTGAGTTTCGCTCTGGTTCTTCTCGTGTCCTTATCACCACAGATCTTTTGGCTCGCGGTATTGATGTGCAGCAAGTTTCCCTTGTCATAAACTATGATCTGCCGACTCAACCTGAAAACTATCTTCATCGAATTGGACGAAGCGGACGGTTTGGAAGAAAAGGTGTAGCCATCAACTTTGTGACAAAGGATGATGAACGAATGCTGTTTGATATCCAGAAGTTTTACAATGTGACGATCGAGGAACTGCCATCAAACGTTGCAGATCTCCTGTGACCATAAATTTTTTTTTGGTGCTTGCTGAGCAAAAACAGGATTTCTGATTTACTAGTACTATTTTTAACCCTTTCTTTTTCTTTGCTTTCTTCCATTTTGTTGTTTAGTTGTCTTAATTCAATCATCTGAGACATTGACTGTTCAATCTCAAGCGTTTCCTTCATATTTGGAAGGACAAGGGAAGGGATTGCCAAGTTCCTCTTTCAGTGCTATGATCAATGTATCTGTTACGAAATTTTTTGTTGCATCTGGGTTTCTTGTACCTTGTACCTACCTCTTACAAGCCAGGGTTGAACTCTGCAAATGTCTACAATATTTATGTTCTTGATGAAAGAAGAGCATTGAGGAGGGAATGTTGTACTTAGTCTTCCATTTCAAGTTGCTTTTAAGCTTTTTGTTAGAAAACATATCATTCAGGTCAAAGAACACAAGATGCTGATGCTTGATATTAATTTAAAGTGGATACAATTAAAAAATATTGTTTTTTTAATTCACAATTTTGGGAATTCTTATCAAATCAAATAATCATTATATTTTGCCAATTACCATCTTCATCTTGAATTTTTATTTAATATTTTAAACCTCATTTTCTATGGAAATAAATCATGAATTTGTAAATCATAAATAGTCATACTTTTATCAAATTAAAGGAATAAAGGGTTTGTAAAATGAGGATTTATTTGGTGAAAGTTAAAATTTTAAAGTGAAATTTTAGACTATATAATGGTTTTTAATTTTCTAAATAACACTAAAGAATCTCTTGATAGGCCAAAATTTAACATTAAAATCTTTTTTTTAATATCACTTTCTAGATTATTTTATAAAAGATGGAAATTAAAATTAAACAAATTTCACTTTTTCAAGGTCATTACTAATTAAGAAGCCAAAAGCTACGATCTAAACTTTGAATCAAAAGAATGATCAAATGTGATTAATATTCACAAGTGCACATCAAAGACCATTCAAAAGCAGCTGGCGGCCGGTCCTCATTCAACACCACATGCATTCGCGTTGAAAAGTCTTACACCTCCATGGCTCCATCACAGCTTGGTCAAGCAAACTAGCAAGTAGGATTGGCAACAACAGGTCTGTGAATTTTAACTAGATTGTTTTTTTTTTTAATATTCAACAGTTGCATCATTTAATATACTGAAGACGTCAACTTAGATTTCTTTTTACCAATTTCAACACGAAATCTGATACACATACTATAGGTTACATGGGTATTATACATGGATATTAAATGATAGCAACACCATCCCCACAGAAGAAAAGCAATCCCAAAGCAGGATTCTTTTTATTCTTTTGAGGTTTTGACACCTTTCTCTGACCTTAGTTCTTGAGTCCTTCAATCTTTCTGCTGCTCAAGTTTTGATCAATGGAGGGATTTAGATCCAAGTCATGCAGAAATGGTGGGATGCAGCTGGAGAGCTACTATGGAGGCAAGAGAACCCCAGGAAGCATGCAAGACTTGAGGTCTTACAGCGTGAATTATGCAGGTTCTGTGCAGCCAAATAAATTGAACAACGAGGTGACGATCAAGAAACGAAAGAGCAATTTTGGGTTATCCTCAAAAAGCTGGAGCTTTAATGATCCTGAGTTTCAGAGGAGAAAAAGGGTTGCAAGCTACAAGGTTTATGCTATGGAGGGCAAAATGAAAGGGTCGTTCAGGAAGAGCTTTAGATGGATCAAGGAAACCTACTCTAAAGTTGTTTATGGTTGGAGTTGACGAATCATCAAAACAAGAAATATAAATCCCAGATTCTTTTCTTCTGTTTTTACATGTGATGATCAGTGCTAAGAAAACCTGTCTATGTTTGTGCTTTCCTGTGTTTGGGCTTAGTGAAATGAAGATCCAATCTCTATTCTACTGGAAATGTTGTAGCTGACATATAGTATCTTATCGAGAAATAAAGCTGTAAACTTTCTTTGTTGTTATTGTTTCTGTTGCTGCTGCTGTTGTTCTTCTTCTTCTTCATCTGATGGATCATGACAGTGAGATCTTCAACATGCTTGTTGAGATTGGAAGTGAAAGGATCAGATAAATAAATTTAAATAAAGGATTGATTTTTTTTCATCCACTGCATTAGTGGGGCAAAGAAACAAATATCAATAAACTGAGCAAATTGTGTATAAACTGGCAGATCATCAATTGTTGAGAAGAACTTTGATCTACTCCCTACCGCGTTTATTAGCTGATATGGCACACTTTCCCTGTGTTTCTGAATTCTTTTCAAGTGCCATAACTGCGTTGATTATGTCAGAAACCTGTTCTAATGTTACTTCTATTAATTATATGGACAAAGTAATGGATCAGGTTCTGCCAGGAACACTTCCAGTTCTGAAATATCAAACGTAGGCCAGAAGACAGCAAAATAAGACCATTAATATGTCTTATCTTCTCCTGTGAAACTTATCAAGTCTGAGAATGTGATTTGGGTTAACTTTCTCCTCAAGGGCAGGAATAGTTGAAACTATAAGGGGAAGATAAGAATTTGGTATTGAGTGACAAGAAGATTCATTGCTTGAAAGAGTGATCAGTCGCTGGAATGTATACATGACAATAAAGAAAATGATCCTGTATTAAGCATGGTTTGGTCCATCTTCACTTCTTTAATTCAGAAACTAAAAGATGGTAAGCAACCAACATAAATGCACAAAAACAATACTTGCTATATCCATATAGGAATTGTATTCTATGTTTATGATCTGATTGATCAAAAACACCGTATGAGATAGGTGAATATATTACAATGACGAGCATTTGCCTCGCAGACATGGGACACAGAATTGGGAAAACACATTCCATGCAGAGTCTAGATCAACATCTAGTTATAATATAGACACGAGCAGTATATATCCTCTCTTCATGTGTGACAGAAGAAGTTCCCTGGTTCGGAAACTATATGAGGGGGATATGATGTGATATTCCCTAATAATGTAACCTCTCATCGTTATTGAAATGCAGGCTCTCAATGCCCCGAAGAGTTGACTCGAATGTCTTAATGATTGATGTACTTCGACCCGAGGATGAATGCTTCAGTTCTGAAGTTACAACTGGGGAAATTCTTTGTCCACTAGAAATTTTGTGTACTGCAGGGCCGGCTTCTGTAGTATGAGGGCGAGTGGGGTCACAGTCACTCCCGACAACTGCTGCATCGCGACTAGAAGAGACAGCAGGTCGTTTTGTTGAGCCACTAGACCGGAAAAAAATTGAACTTGATAGCTGCAGCAATTGAAGCATTTAGAATGAATCGCTAGAAAACCACTTGTAAGTAACTAAACACCAACATTAGCCCTGTAAAATTCTTTTAGTGCCAATCCCACACAATAATATGCAAGAGCAAAAAGAGCCTAAGAACCATCAAGCAGTAGTTTCCAACTGTATCCCAAGTATGAAAAGTGAACCAGTTAACGTTTTCTGTGGTGATGCCAAACCAAAGCAGACTCAAAAGTACTTTTAAGTGGTGCTCAATCAAAGAAGATTTGAAGTGCTTACCACTCCATCTTTAGTTAGAGCCTGATCATCTGCAACCGGGTTTTTCTGCTTATACAAGTTTCCAGAATTTGAAACTGGTCCCGAGTTTCTCCTTCGAGTTGGATCAGTTGCCGACCTACCCATTTTATCTTCTACTCCACCTGTTAACAAGTGAAAGCCTATCTATTCAGATATCTCCATTTGGCTACAGAATACTAAGAAAGTAATTATAACACTCACCTGACTGCCTATCAGCAATAACACCAGCAGGAGGCATACCAGAACTTGGCCCAGCACCAGGCCCCTGGAAAACAAATAAATGAAGCATCTTATGAGTTTTTTGTAGCAACATACTACGTGCAAAGATCAGATAGAGAAGGAAAAGACATACACTGCCACTTACAATTGCACGAGCAGGAGGATTAGCAATCTGCGATTGCTGATATTTCAAAATTGTCCAATCAAAGACATAGTCAAACTGGAAACCTGAAAGGAAGAAAATCAACAAACCGCAACTGACTTAGTTCCTGGAAGAGTTTCAAATTAAGAGCTTATGCTTGGGTTGCCTATTGTACAAAACATCCATGATAAAAACTTTAACAGTAAAAAAGTTCAAACCTTCACGAATAAATAGATCACGGAAGAGTCTTTTCAGATAAGCATAATCAGGTTTATCATCGAAACGAAGTGATCGGCAGTAGTGAAAGTAAGAAGCAAATTCTGTAGGATAACCCCGACACAACGCCTGAAATAGAAGCATAAGAATTTTTATTATCAGCCCTATAAGACAAACACTTAATGTAGTATAATTTCAAGTAAATTTATTCACCTCAATGGAAGTTGATACTTTTTTTTCACTGATCTTTTCATATTTTTGCTTTTTAGTTCCTGCTTTTAATCCCTGCCAAGGTAGACTAAGAACAAATATGGTCATAACCAAACAAACCACACAATTAGTGTTCAAATAACATAATGATGAAAAGGAATATTACCTTCCTCTCAGAAAATACATAAGAACATATCCAAGAGACTCAAGATCATCCCTGCGGCTTTGTTCTACAAATCATAAAAGAAAATTTCAGAAAATGATAAAATGAAATGGAAGCATAATGAGCAAAACTAAAACCAAGAATCAGTTGTACTACCAATGCCCAGGTGGGTGTTTGTGCTAGCATATCTTGCTGTTCCCGTCAAATTCTTATTTTCTCTGCATAATGATATGAGAATCTAATATTTAACATCAGGAATGCAAACTCAATTGTTGGTTCACCAATAACATCCAATAAGGCCACTGCACATATTAAAAAATTTCCTACAGCACCAGCATAGGCAAACTACATAGATATTCAAAATTAAGACATAATAACAGCATAACAATTAATAAGCAAAACAAAACAAGACACTACATAAATCAGCTACAAGCAGCCAGCACCAGTCGTAACCAAAGAGCAACTATAAGACCTGAATACAGATCAAATCATGATCTACCCACATCATCAACATGAACTAATCGATTCTAACGCACATGTAGCACAGTAAGGTCACCCAGATGAAGCATTGGCCTTTGTATTTTAAGTTTCACAATCAGTTAAAACAAATTATCTTCTTGTAGCTAAACAGGACCAACCTGTATGGAATATGTTGATGTGTTGAAGTGTCTCTGTACTTCTTCACCAGACCAAAGTCAATGATATAAACCTAAATGCAAACATGTATAAACTAACATACCAAAAATAGAATGAAGAAAATTGTGAATGATAAGAACAGTCTCCAAACCAACACCTGATTTGCACGCCTTCCTAAACCCATAAGGAAATTATCAGGCTTGATATCACGATGTAGGAATGATTTGGAGTGAACAAGTTCAACTCGATTGATCTGAAACAAATATCCCAATTCCAGAATGAGCAAAAGCACCCAGCACTAGGATAGAAGAAAGGTACAAAACAAAATAAAAATACCATCTGATCTGCAAGCATCAGAACAGTCTTCAGAGATAATTTCCTACTGCAAAAGCTGAATAGATCTTCAAGACTAGGTCCAAGTAAGTCCATCACAAGGACCTTATACTCCTCTTCAACACCAAACCATCTAACATTTGGGATTCCAGCTATCAAAATTAAAGACAGCAGCAGACAATTAGGGACTACACAACCAGAAGTACCAATTCAAAAAACAAAACCAATTAGAGTACAAAGACAAAAAGAGACATTACTTCCTCCCTGTAGTATCTTATACAGCTTGGATTCATACATCAATTATGTTGCTAGAAGTTGAATGAGTTGATGTTCCATGCATGTGTTTGTGTGACTTTGTCTAAAATGTTTAAACATTTTGTTGACATTGACCTTCAATTAGTTTATACCAAATACTGGAAGGATCTACTTATAGAAAGAACAATGAATAGCTACTTCCAGCCAATTTCTAGTTTTCGTTTAAGATAATTCCTATATTACCGTTTAGCCTGTTAACTAGTAATTAATCTCCAATAAGCATCACAGATCTTTTCAACACCATAATACTCTTCTTATATGAAGCTAAACCTGGTCAGTGTAGATGCAGAACCAAGATAACTAAAAGTCAACCTAAAAAATATGAATTTATTGCCTCAACAGAATGTCAATCTTGTCCTTTTCTCAATCTGAATGGATACAAACTCAGCTAAACAAAAGTAAAACAGTTGCAGTCAACACAGTAAAAACCAACCTCAATATAAGATGTAGCAACTTCTGAGTGCTTCTCGTTAGTCCTAGTAATCAATATATCCCAGGTGACATTCAAACAAAAAACCTCCAGGTGCATCAATAACGGGAAATTGATGTTGAAAAGGTAAGCATTCAATTAGGAAGACAAAAATCAAATTCAAATGGATAATTATAAGTTTCTGAACCTTCGTTACCCACAGGATCAGATGAAATTTTCCCTTCATCTTGAAAGGCTGCGCTGATGCCTTCAAAGCATATACCAAGGATTACCAAGGTGAAGCATATACCAAGGATTACATGAAAGACTTCTAGGATTATTGCAACTCTATAAATCAGAACCTAGAAATAGACATATTACCAGAGATAAAGTTTCAAACTGCCAACAACACAAGTAAATCTATTCCTTAAACAAGCTAGAAGCTATAAAGATAAAGACACACACTGATAAAGAGAGGCAACAGAAACAGAGAGATGAAGAATAGGACGCATCAATGTGAAATGAAAAGAAGAAAACGTGAAGCCTTAGTTAATTGGACGATAACCATAATTAATAAAATTTTTAAGAGGAGAAAAATAGGGATACCTAAAAACTACAAGAAAATAAATTGCAAAAGCAAACATTCAACCCACATGCACATGTATGGGCACAGACGGTCTGCTCACCATTTCATCCTGTAAATGCTATACGTCTGCGATTTTCCACAAAACGTTAGGAACAAAACCCGAACCTAAAAGATTTGGAACCCGAAATCCGAACCCTAGGTCATGATCTTCTCCAGTAAAACTTCAAAGCAATGCATTACACAGGAACCAAGTAGCCCACATTCTCCAAAAACGCCCGAAACACGAAAAGAAACTACCAAAAGGGGAGATCCGAAATCATCCGTGAGTTAGGTTACGAAAACGGAGCCGAAAAAATCGACGGAGCCTCGATTTGCAGAAAATGAGGAGTTTTCAAACAGGATAAGGAGGTCAGTCGCCAAAACTATGAACGGTTTCATGCGAAGCGAGGGAGTTTTACGGTGGAAGAGAGAGAGACAAGAGAAAAGAAAAGTAAGGGGACGACTTAGAAAACTGGAAAAGAGTTAAAAGAAACGTCAGAGTATAAACCAGCTGGTGGGAAATTAAGGTGCGAGAACAAAATGTTAAATTTTAAATAGCCTTCTGCAACGTTTTGTTTAATAAAACATCACGATTGATATTTAACGACCTTTTATAAATAAAATGTCGCAGAAAATGTTATAATTCTATGACGTTTTATAAAAACGTCCCAAAAAATTCAAACATTTTGTGACGTTTTATCTAAAAAACGTCACAAATAATATGTTATTCTTGTAGTGAAATACAATAGTTTTACACAAGATTTTAGTAAGTCGACACTGCTTATTTCTTGACACTATCCACTTGTACGAATAATCTGACACAAGATTTTACTGAGTCGATATTATTCACCTCTTAACGCTACCCACTTGTACTTACATCCTGTGAAAGTATTTCACATTTAATAATACGATCATCTAGTATTAATCTCAACAGAGAATTTTTGCAACAACGGAAGATAATGAATGCGAAGGTATACTCTTAAGTGACAAAAGCAATAAAAACGTAAACAAAGAAACACTTGAGTTAAAAGAAAATACTCCCCTATATTTGCTACTTCATCAAATCGAAATCATGAGAAGTTGTCCAACAAGAATTCTGTTATGAACCTTTGAATTAATCACTGAAGCATTCCACACACAAAAACTATAAAACTCATCAAACGAACATGTGTTTCATCACTAAAACATCCCAAAAACACAGCTGCAACAATAATTGATTTACTACTTGTTTTTCACTCTAAAAGAACGATTATACCACTATCCAAAAATTCACTTTTATGCATATGGAACACAACAACAAAGATTGCTCAAAATCACTGAAATTGCAATGCCAGAGATAGCTCAAATTGTAAAAAAAAAATACAGCTATTAAATCACCAAAAAATATGTTGCATCATCTTCAATAAAAAATGGTCATCTTATTGCTAATAAATCTTATCTTCTGTAGGATTTTATTTTTCACACTATCTTATTTTCAAGAATTCCACACAAGAAAATTTTCTTATCATAATGACATATCAAATATATCCAACTACAAATAATGCCTAAAATAATTAATTAGGTATCTTAACCAATATCTTAATAGTTTGGCCAGCTCCTTCAAATTTGCCATACTTAGCAATTGTACAACGTCCGATGTCCATCAACATTTACGAAAAAAGCTCCACAATAAGATCACACGAATAAATCATAATTAGATGATATACACTTTTTAAAAACTCATTACTCATGTTTGATACCAAAGCATATTTTCAAGTCTACAACAACAACAACAATAATCTGCTAAAAGTCCTACTAATAAACTGAGTCTGAGAAGGTTCAATAGTAAGCAAACTCAAAGGAAAATAATTAAAAAAACCTATAAAAAGGACATCTCTATGTGAGATCCTTCGTTAATATCCTAGTACACTAAAATTTTTTGTTGAAACTTATGTCTTTGGTAAGTTTTAGCAGAGCTATATTATTCTTGATTACCTCACTTTAGTTCTTCTTAAACCTTTTTTTTCTCCTCTTACATTCTTTAAGTACAATCATCTCTCATCTTCTTACTAAAGTGTCAGAGTGTTTCCTTTTAATATATCGAAACTATCTACCTTTGTCTCTCTTAATTTTATTAATGTTAGCCATTTTTAATTTGTCAATTACCATTGCAGTCCTTATCTTATCTTTTCTAGTAAGATTGTACTTCCAACAAAGCATGATCATCTTTATTATTATTAACTTATGATTATACATTTGTTTGATGAATCAATTTTACCCGATAGGAATTCATCATCGTCATTATTAACACTCAGTTGAAGTCCTACTGAGGTGCAAGATATAAAGAAGAACGATAATACGTTGCTTTACTCCTACCTGGTAGAGAGATTGTTTCTATCTAATTTTAAGTATTAGTAAAAATATAACTTAATTTAAGTATAAATTGTTTAGAAAATATTCTTAAAAACAAAGTAAAAAGATAAAAATGTTTGCCTCATCTCCAGTGGATTCTTGGGAGACTAAGTTACACATTTTTTTCTCCTTAATAAAATAAATCAAAATTTAAACTTTTCAATAATAATTTTTTTATACATTAGACTTTTTCATAACTGAAAAGTGTCTTAAATTTGTAACTCTAAAACATTAATGTGATCACTAATAATCGGTGGTAAGTTCCAAATATAATTTCAGTGGAATAAGACAATTTAAAATATAATCTTAGTTATACACAAGAAAATATGATTTCGAAGAATCCTACATGGCATTGGCATTTTTTGTTGGAAATCTTTAGGCTTAATATATAGATATAGATAAAAGTGGCAAGTAGTCCCTTTTTTATATATACAAGGGAAAACACAAATTACAAGGTCCTTCGAGGGAGGCAAGCAGTCCCTTTTAGGGGCATAGAGTAGGCTTTTAAGACATTATTAAGTATATATATACTAAGGACGAAGGGATGGACGACCACGCAATCCATCCCCATCGTCCATTTAATCTAACAGTTATTTTAACGTCTTTAACCCCCCCCCCCCCTCCTCCCTGTATATATGTCATGGTTATTGTTGTTTTTTATTATCGCTCTCGCTCTTTCGTTTCTCTCTTATTGTTTACCTCTGCAACCTTGACTTCCTCTACTTCTTCGCCTTGCCTTTACCGGTCACCAACACAGAACCTTCCTTACTTTTTTTTGTTATGTGTATAGAGGGGTAACGGTTGGGGTTTACAACTGTGGTTTTGTATTTCCTTTTCTCTTTATTATTATTATTTATTATGTGTACAGATGGGTCACTCTCCAACAAAGCCTTTTAGGTTTGGAGTTTGACTTTTCAGGTTTACAACTGTGGTAAGCTCTTCTTTTTTCTTGTGCGGTTAACGGTATTATGGTAAGCTCTTCTTTTTTTGTGTTTGCGTTCTTTGCTTCGACTTTTTATTATGTATACAGATGGGTCACGGTTGGGGTTTATAACTATGGTAAGCTTTCCTTTTTCTTCAGTCATGGTTTTGTATTTTCTTTTTTCTTTGGCGGTTTTATTTCAATTATGGTTTCATCGAGTTTTTATTATGTGTGCAAATGGGTCACTCTCCAACAAAGCCTTTCAAGTTTGGAGTTTGGTCTTTCAGGTTTGCAATTGTGGTGAGCTCTTCTTTTTTCTTCTGCGGTTTTATTTTTATTTTTATTGTTTGTACAGATGCCTCACTCTCCAACAAAGCCTTTCAGGTTTGGAGTTTGGTCTTTCAGGTTTACAACTGTGGTAAGCTCTTTTTTTTTTCTTCAGCGATTTTATTTCATATTTCATTATGTGTACAGATGGGTAATTGTTTGCGTTTATTCTGTGTATAGATAGGTTACGGTATTGTGGTAAGTTCTTCTTTTTCTTCTTCTGCAGTTATAATTCAGTTATGGTTTTTTATTTTCGTTTATTCTGCGTACAGATGGGTAACGGTACTGTGGTAAGCTCTTCTTTTTTCTTCTGTGGTGTTATTTCAGTCATGATTTTCCATTTCCTTTTTCTGTTTGCGTTTATTGTGTGTACAGATGGGTTTAGGGTATTGTGGTAAACATTCGTTTTTCCTTCCCTAGAATAATGATTGATATTTATCCACTTTAATTTTTTCCTTCGATTTTCATGAAGCTTTTATTATGTGCAGAGATGGGTTAACTGGATTAAAGGAGAGAGAGGATCGATTTTCTTTTTTGCTGCTTCATCAAGATTTTTTTATTCGTTCTTTTGTGTAATTTCTTCTTCTTTTTGTTTGTTTGTTCCAACAGAGATGAATAAAAGGTTGCTTATAGACATTTTTATGTCCTGATGTGTTAAATTTAATTAAATCCAGCGGTACGTCAAAGGTTCCAAATGCTGTAAGCATTACAAATGAGATCTTAATCATTTAATGTCTGATACAATTAACATTTCGCATTTAATGCCTTCGTTGTTTCTTATTTAAAAGACTTAACGTTATTTTTAAAAAATTATTTGAGTCATCTGTCTTAGAGGAAACGAAGGGCCATCGCCTTGGTGAAATTTTGGCAGCTCTCAATCACATCGTATTAAAATTCATTTGCGACTTAAGTAATCCTCCTTGGAGGAAACGAAAGGCTATCTCTTAAAATTATTCGGCTATGCGCATACCGTGTAAAAGTTCTAAACGTTTTTTTGTTGTTCCACTCGCAAGTTGATGAAGCGCTTCAATAAACTATTCTTAATCATAAAAGATACAATTAATTGAATAATTAATCTTTAATTTTTTGTGGTGTTTTATTTCTATCGATAACTTAAAATATTTTTTAAATTAAATGTTCAATATCATTGTTTTATTGTCTTCTTACAAATTATATGTATTAAATTGAAATTTAATTATTTCCTTATTATTAGCAATAATAGACAAATTATGGTTAAGATGTAAATTTCATATTATAATTAAAATTATTATAACAATGAAAATTTAAAGTGATGAAGCAATCTATAACGAAAGCAGAAACTAAGACGAAGCGGAAGCAGTTATCTAAGATGGAAACAGAAAGTGAGAGAAAGCTGAAGTCAAAGTGAGACGAAGCGGGAGAAAAAGTGAGACGAAGCTCAAGAAACTAACACGAAGAAAAGTAAGACGAAGCGGAAGCGAAACTAAGACGAAGGAAAGTAAGAGGAAGAAAAGTGAGACGAAGCAAAAGCGAAACTAAGACGAAGTAGAAACTAAGACAAACTGGAAGCACTAATCTAAAAAGGAAGCAGAAAGTGAGGCGAACCTGAAGTCAAAGTAAGACGAAGTTGAAGTCAGAGTGAGACGAAGCAGAAGAAACTAAGACGAAGTGGAAGAAACTAAGACGAAGCGGAAGCGAAGGGAGTTTAGGATTATTAGAATGATACTAATATTAATTATAAATATGAAAAATAATATATAAGATTTATAATAATAAGTATATAAACTAAAGTGGGGAAATAATGATAATAATAATAATTAAACATTCAAAGAATAATTTATTGTGGTAAGCTCTTCTCTTTTCTTCTTCTTCTGCGGTTATATTTCAGTCATGGTTTTGTATTTCCTTTTTCTATATTTGTTTTTTGTTTCCACTTTCTTTTATTTCATTATGTGTACAGATGGGTAACTGTTTGAGTTTATTCCGCGTACAGATGGGTAACAGTACTGTGGTAAGCTCTTCTTTTTTTTTTTCTACCGTGTTATTTTAGTCATGATTTTGTATTTCCTTTTTCTGTTTGTGTTTATTTCGTGTACAGATGGGTAAGGATACTGTGGCAAGCTTTTCTTTTTTCCTTTCCTACAATAATGATTGATATTTGTAAGCGATCTAGAAGGGGGGGGGTTGAATAGATCTTTAAGTTTTTTTGAAATTTTCTACAATAAAATCAGAAGTTATTTTACACAAAAACAATTTAAACAAGTTTAAATGAAAAGAGTAGGGAAGAAGAGCAAACACTGTTTTTATAGAGGTTCGGTGCTAAGACCTACGTCCTCTACCTAAGCTCC
>JANJEY010000005.1:5178866-5207579 GCA_024703695.1 Erythroxylum cataractarum | reverse complement strand
TCTTTTGTTTGGTCAAGCGGCGAGCTGCACCCTAAGAGAGACAAAGATGCAATCTTGATGTGAAATAAGAAGAGTTGAAGATGAGACAGATACAATCTTGATGCGAAATAAGAGGAGGGGTTACTAAAGAGAGAAAAAAGACATTTTTGGTGGCAGACACTCACAGCTGCAGAGGCATCCCTACTAAGTTGTGCAAGCTGCATTCCGAGGCTTTGTTGATTGGACATGAAACTTCCAGCATGAGGATGCTTGCTGGTTGAAATAGCTTGCCAGTTAAGCATGGACCTCCACGTACTTTGCTTAGCCAGCTTGAAGCCCTGTAAAGTAAAAGTAAATGCAATGAAAGAGGGAAATTTCCTTAGCAATAGCTTGGTGATGTGTAACACAATGTGAAAACACAGTACACATATACACCATCTATGTTTCACACCATGTAAACAATCTAAGAACGTGAGCATCTACCATGTTGTTGCCTGTGGTGATCCAGACTCATTACGTTACAGCTACTATTCACTTGGCTAAGTTTAGTTGTATATGTTATAAGATTCAGGAAGTTATGTAGGGCATGTTCACCTGTGTCGGATTAAGGTACGATCAGCAAGAACAGTTTAGTTAATAACACCATCAGCTAAAGAAAAACACTTACCTTGTTTGTAGATGGAGAAGTGGGGATTTCTATGTCCAGTGAGCAACTCTTTGGGAAAACCCCTTTTTCTATATCTCTGATAGCAGCAGTTATTAATGGCAAACAGATAGCAACTGCATCTTTAAAATCACTTTCTTGACTTTCATCCTTCTTCCTGTAATAGAATATAAATACAGATGATTACTCATAAGCAATGTCAGAAGATGGTAATTACCAAAGGACATTTAGTTACCAATTCAGAGATATTGACAGAGATGGGACACCATCCATCAGTGCCTCTTTGGCTCCGGCGACAACACCTGAGTAAAACCTGAAGTATTTCCAAGTAACAAGAATGGATGTAACCATATTAACTAAGACACAATATCAATCAATTGAAATACTATACTTATGAGTTTTATCCTAATGGAAATTCAAACAAGATGTTATTGAACCAGTACACAGGCATGAGCAGATTACTAACATGTGATGACCACAGCTTGATCCCCGGTTAATTCCACTAATGACCTGAAAATCAAATCAAAACAAGCTTAAGGTAGGCCTAAATTATAATTAACCATAAGTTATATTTGCCTAACAACACAAATCTAACCAGTATAGGCTTTGACCAAGAAAACAGTGCTCCAGATAATGCCAATGAGACACAATCCACTGGAGTTCCTGAGTGCCAATACCAAAGGCTAAGCATTTGCAACTAAAATGTATCCCGTAAAAGTCAAAAACTATAGCAGACTTATGTAGGCAGGCAAAGTTTAAGGTAATAAAGATCTACATCTGAAAGCATGCTATTTCTAAGCAGTTTTCCAGCCTTAAGCAAAAAATAAAAAGTTAATTGAACACCTCAGATCCAGAATAGGGGGCTCTATTACTGTTAAAACATGAAATTTACCTTTCCAGTAACAATATCCACCACACTGGGAAAATAAATCAAATTAAGCATCAAGTATGACTCTACCTGAAACTTCGAAAGCTGTGGCACCACCAACATCAGCAGAAGTTACAGCAACTGTTTCCCGTAGAGTCAAGGAATGGCCTGCCATTGATTTGTCCCTAAACCAAACGACTCACAAACTAAAGAAATCAAGCTTACAACTTTGAAGGTGGGGAAGAAAAAGTGGCCATATATGCCTGTAGAATTCTCAAATCATAATGTGCAAGAGATGTAAAGAGAGGACCATTTATCCAAACTTGATATCTTTCCACAACAAGAAAGCACCCAAAGGAGAGAATCCATTTAAGGTAATAAATGAAATAGAAAGAAGGAATATTCTTCGCAGATGTAAAACAACAGAGACAACCCAAGGGAGCAAAAAAATAAAGGCTTTCAAAAATATCCAAATAAGATAACAGTGCTAAACAACCACAAGTAGTAGAAGAAAATAGACTAGGAAAAAGAGAACCCACGATTGAGGAGCGCAGACATGGACATTGTAAAGACCTTCACGGACCAAAGCTTCAACAAGATAGACTAGACCAGGGGACTCAATCCCATCACCATTGGTGACCAAAAGAATAGGCTTTGATGAATCTTCCGTGCCCACTGAACTTTCAGCAGAGGTAGAAGCAGACGGCTCTGTGGATTTATCACCGGAATCATTTGATTGGTTCCCATCTTCACCTTTTCTGCTCAGCAACACTTCCTGAAGATTGGAAACCAAACCTGGTGGCAAAAAGTTGTTCTTCACAGAAGTCATTTTCCAAGAAACCCCAAAAAAATCCCACAAAAGTAAACAAACACACAAAGATGTTAAGCCCCTTGAATCAAGAATCAAAACCCTCAAGAGAAGGAGAGAGCAGCGGCAAAAGGTGGGCAGCAAAGAGCTGAAAATGAAAAGGGAAAATAGATGGATAGACCGGGTCCAACGCGGTTAAGGCTTAAAGGGAAGTAAACAAGAGGAAGAGATTATAGAAAGAGATTGAAGGCAAATGAGGTTTCAATGGTGACGATTAAGGAGACGAGAGAAAGAACAGTTTTTTATGGCAAAGATTCAAACTTGGAAAAGGGAAGATTGTCCTGATACTGATCACGCCTTTGGGTCGTGCCTTTACAACTAAACTAAAGTACGTGGCAAGCTTAAAGATCGAATCTTTTATTAGTTCTATTTCTCAAGCTTTGATGCTACCTTGTCAGACACGTACATGAACACCATTGCTTCATGTTTGGTAATAATGAACCAAACCAAACACATGATGTAATAAAATCTCATGTCCTTCATTTATTATTATTAACAGTATCAACTTATTACATTGTTATCAACTTAACATGTATAGAGATGCATTTATGGTATTTTAGGTTATTTTCATGTACTATAAATAAGGATAAAAATATAAATATCCTTTTGTATTTATGTATTTAAAAAGTATTTATAAATATTAACATTACATTACAATATAAATTGTAAATAAAGTAAAAATTTAATAATCTTTCTAACATACATGATAACCCTTCTCTGACTCCCACAAAATAAGAAATATGCATTAGATACGTTGATTTTAAATTGACTTTTTAAGCAAATTATTTAAAAAAATATTTAATAATTAATTAAACAATAATTTGTATTAAAATAAATTAATAAAAAATTAAAATTTATTATTATTAAATAGTTGGATGGTGGGTGGGTGCTAGAATCTTGGAATTTCTTACATGACATGCTGAAGTTATTCTCTTGTCGCTGCAAAACCTTTACTGTTTAATTAATAATTTATATAATTTAATAAAAAAATGATAAATTATTTAGTTTTTTTTGTGTTTAAAACTTTAATGCGCCAATCTTGAAGAACAATACCGTACCTTATATTTTGTAATTTACTATATTTTAAAAATCGAATCAGTTTAATCGGTTATATAAAGAAAATTTTAATCGGTCAATTTTTTGATTTAATTTTAATTTATGATCTAATTTATTTTAACAATTTTTGTTATTAAAAAGCGGTCATTTCATTAATTAATTGACTAATTTTTGTAAACGAATCAGTTTTTGTAAATCAAAATAAATTAATTAATTTTCACTTAACAGTCTATCTTTTAATTAAATTTTAAAATTTTTTATAAGTATAATAATTTTCAAATTCTTCAATTATATTCAATCTTTAACCAATTTAATGACGATCTAATACCAATTAAGCTTTTTAAACCTTAAATCTCATGTCTTATCGATTTTGAAAACATTGCTAATTTAAGGCTTCAAAATATTCATGAGTTTTTACAAGTATTACAGGTGTTTTAAATGCCATATCTTGATAATAAAATAATTCCTTCTAATATAAAAGACAGGGAACTATTATATGATTAATTAATATTTTAAAATTATAAAAATTTTGTAAATTGTAAATTTTTATTAAAAATAAAAATAGAAATATGCACTCAAGAAAGTTTTTAAATATAATATAAACTAATTAATTTAAACAAAATTAATAATTTAAAATAAATACAATAAATTATTAGTTTGAATTAAATTTAATTTATTCGAACTAACTAGATAAACTAGCTAGTATTACTTATCTAGTTATTCCACATATTTTTACCATTATTTTTTAACAAAATTTTTAAAAATTATTTGATAATTTTAAAGATTAAATAGTGTCATTTGACAAAACTATAAATACTTGATGCGTTAAAATCATATTAAGATAATTAGATATTAGCAAATTAAAGAAAAATTTTACAACCTCTCTATTAATTAAGAATAAGGCTACGAACTATTAACCTCTCTTACTAAATTTTTTGATGTATTTTACAAAGAAAGAATTGAAACTTTCTTAATTAAAAGATGGCAAAAGAGACATTTACCAATTATTCCAAGTAACAAATATTCTGTAATCATGAAGATTTGAATAGTTTTAGATTGTTGCATCAAAGCCAACCATCATGATTAAAATTTTGGAAACAAGTCATTACTAATCTTGAATTTGACCTTTTCAACTAAACAAAATGATTTAAAAATAAATAAATCTAATAATTTATGACAACAGCAACACTTAAATATAGAAACATCTAATAATACACAATATTATCTCTAATTAGTAAAGAAATAATTTTTAAAATACCTCTAATAATTTACAAAGGGTAATTCAATAATTTAATTGTAGAATATAATGTATTTTTAAAAGGGTTAAATACATTTATTTATTTTTCATCTTAAATTTGTACACTTGATATTTGATATTCACCTTTTTTCTATATTCTTTTCTCATGTAAGAAACCAAAACATATCCATCCAACTTCTGACACAAGTTTGCTTCTGACAGATGAAATTTACTACAAGACACAAGTTTGCTTCTTTGCAATCTTTTATCAAATTTAGTTAAACCCAACAATATATACAGTATACATCTCGAACTCGATCCGAATTATCTTACGACGTTCTAAATCCAGCTCGTGCAAAAAATCTACAATTTTTAATACAAGGACAGGAAAAAATTTAATGTCTTGTCAGCTTAATTATGAAAAAGAAAATAAGGTGGTTGGAAAAAAGTTTGGGGTATATTGGCTTGAATGATGAAGAAAGGGACATGGACACAGACATGTGTCAGGTAATACAAATAAACCCTGGAGGTTGTGATGGTGGAGCCAAGTGACAACCTAAAATTTGACTCTTCACGTTCTACAAAGGAAAGGAGGTGTCATGCACTTCCCATTAGTCATGGGTTTATAAACTTTTGACTTTTGAGACATTGTTCCTTGTCTTTCAGATTTACCTGTAGGGCCCTGAGCAAGGTCATGCCATGTTCCTTACAATCATGCAGCATCTTTCTTGATTAAGAGAAGTACCTCATGATGAATCAAATCTAGTTTCGGTATCTAGTTATCTACATACGTGCAACTCTATGTACATCTTGCTAGACGAGAGTTTTATGCATGTTTCAGCTTACTGGTTTGATAAGCTGACCTCCATTGATTTGCCAAGAAGTCTTATGCATGTTTACTGATTGATTTCACCATGGATGGAACCCGACAGTGTTAGGGGCTTGTTATATTCACTTCCTTGGTCGAGGCTGTATTTGTCCAAGTAGGCGTTAGCTGCAAACGTACCTTTCCTGTCAGCTTTTGCTAGGAAATCTCTACCGGAACTTGCATTGCTAGAAGATATTCCAAAGTTGTACATGTATCTGTTGAATTTTTATGTAACAGTTAGGTTTCTTTTTGCTTTCTCTTCTTTGCACTTCTTGCTGGGAAAATATCTTCTGAGCAAGCAATAGGGTTCTTCAAGCTCTTCGTCAAGGTGCTCCTGATATTCGCGATAATTTCCTTGTTTTTGGAAGTCATATCGTCTCTCGACAGCGTATTGGCTAGCTCCAACATTTTTGTCATTCCAGCAACCTGAAGGAAAAGATTGACATAGTGAACTATTTCGTGCTCCATCAAGCCTACTTGACCAAAGAGACAATAGGCAGTAAATAACTTAGTGTTGTTAGAGCCTTACAGTCTGCCGAAAGACAGACTCCAAAGACGTATGGCGTCCAACATATCTTCTGGTAATCTTCGAATACCACTGATAATATTCATTACAATCTGCCCCCTCACCACCTTTGACAATATTGTCCTGACGTTTCAGCCATTCAGAACAACTTGAATCTGGACTTTCTAGTGTATCTACCTCAGTGTCAACCCTTAGAGCTTGTGGTATAGGTTGACATATGCCGAATTGCCTTAAGCATTGTGCTTTTCTGATTTGTCAAAGCAAAGCAATGTTGTCTTGGATCTACCAAGAATCAACATAAGCTTGATACCTTCTGGAATAGTTCTGTTGACATTCTTGTAAGGTAACCAGTCAACCTACATGTCCCCATTAAGACAATGATATCATGAATGGTCAAATAAGAAAGGTGGCTAAGAGCCTAGGAATATCCACAAAAAGAGAAAGCATATTGAACAAGTAGCAGAAATGTACATCGTGTGGTTGCAGAGAATCCAACACCTTGCGATGTTGAACGAGATTGCATTTTACTCGCTGACCAGTTTGTTTTTGCTTCCACCGAAGTGCAAGTGCAAAGGTACCATTGGTTGACACTTGACAGAGTTTTGGGCGACCAATATTTAGGTGAGAGTAACTCCAACACTAAAATAAAGAAGTAGGAAAATTGAAGCGAGACTGTGTATATATTCACAATGAGTAAAATTTTTAGAATATAAGAGTGGGGAACACATTCCAAGAATGCTTTAGTTTGCCTAGCTTTCTAAGTTAATAGAGGCATTCGTGATCCAGTGTAAGAATCAGAATAGGAATCCTATATAGGAATCGAATATCTTTCAACTAAAAACCCATTTGTGTAGAAGTATGCCTGCAGTTAAGTAAAATGCAACTCCTACGCTATCCTGCAAGAAAAAGAAGAAAACCAAAAGGAGTTGGAAGAAGCAAGTCAAAAAGAAATGCAAGCAACCTGCAATAGAGTCAAACAGCCACTGATGGTGCATTGTGATTTAGTAGTGGCATTACCAAGTGCTCTATACAAAAATGCCAAAGCTGCTGCACCCAAGCATACTTCCCTGCTCTGTAAAAATCCTCAAACAATGAAAGGTACATAACTGGAACTGTATTCCCACCAGTTGTGGAAAACATGGTACTCCCAATAAGATACAGAAGATAAGCACGTGTAGATTGCTCAACCTCTTCGACTGGGGAATTTTCTGAACACTGTGAAAATGTTTCTTTCAACCATGACAGCTTTACAGATCCACCTCTTCGATCATTTGACGATGGTGTCTTCCCTAAGAGCCTCTCACATGTGAACCCACTAGAAGAATCTTTAACTGTTGCACTTGTAACGGCCTCTCCATCAATTGCCAATCCTAATATGAGTGCAACCTCATCCAAAGTAATGGTCATTTCCCCAACAGGCAAATGGAATGTGTTAGTTTCCTTTCTCCACCTTTCAACAAGGGCAGAAATCAGCTGGTTGTCTAAGCTAAATGCTCCAATTTTCATGAAGTGCTTAAATCCAGCTTTCTCCACCAACTCCATTTGTTTTGCCGTCAACTTCCACTCATCTAGTTTTGAGGTGTGCTCATGGCATCTAAGTGCACCACGTTCCTATAAATTATCCCCAAAAAAATCACTATGCTAAAGCCTCTTAACTTCTCAACAGAGTTGATCAAGGAAACAAAAGAGGAAAATAATAAATAGTCTAAAATTAAACCATACCAGTCCATCCCAAACAGCAGAAGACACATGTTCGTCTTGATCATAGAGTACAGAAGGATCAACCGGCCCAGGGCCATCATTAAACCCATCTTCTAGAGCATTAGTGGATGAATCTACAACAACCAACTCCCCAATCGTGTTCATCATGCAAAGATCAGTCAAACAAACTCCACTATGTTTAGGATCAAAAGGTCAGCACTGGCTAAGAAAACAAGAAGGCAAAAAGATCGCAAATGGAACCCAAAAATCAGTCACTAATATTATCTCCAACACTCAAATCCATAAACCCCGAGTGCATAGCCATTCACAAAGTTAAAAATTGAGAATCACAACATAATTTGAATAAAATTATCAAATAAGAACGTAAAAAATGCAAGCTAAAAGCAAAAGCTCTTCCATGAACCAAGAGAATTACAGTTTGTCAAAGTTGCTGTCAAGCTCAGTTCCTCAACTATCAAGTAAACAAAGTTTAGAATTTTTTAACAATTTAGTGTAAACCTCAGTTCCTTAAGTATGAAGTAAGCAAAGTTTAGAACTTCAACAAGTTCCAAGGACAAACAATAAGAACCCATCTATTGAAAAACACCAAAACCTACACACACATCATAACATAAACCCAGTTGATTTTGAAGTTAGGAACAAACAAAGTAATACCCTCTAGTCATTTTATCGAACAGGTTCCATGAAAATGGGAATTTGAGGTTTTTACTTAGAACTCGATGAGAAATTTCGAAGGAGGAGAAATTTTAGACCTTGAACAACAAAGCCGTCAACTACTTGTCGTTTCTAGAGTGTATGCTGCGATCAGAGAGCGTTGGCAACGAGCTGCAAGGTGGAGAAGAAAGGAGGTTGATATACGACATGTCGTTGGGTCTCAGTTTGTGACCCGTCGGTGGACGGCCAACGACAAGACAGATGTATCTAAATTGAAATTAACAGAATAAACGTAAGTTAATTGAATTTTAAATTAAAATTAAAACTAAAAATATGATTTGATTTAATTTAAATAAATTTAAATAAATTAATATTATTAATTCAATTAATTAAAATAAATCAAGTTAAATTCAGCTCAAATTTTTTTAATTTAATCTATGGAGTAATACAAAATTTAATTAAATTAATATTATTAATTCAATTAATTAAAATAAATCAAGTTAAATCTGCCTCAAATTTTTTTAATTTAATATCCAAATAATACAAAATTCAATTCAATTATTTAATTGAATTTCGCATTACTCGATAGAATAAATTAAAAAAAAATTGAGGTAAATTTAACTTGATTTATTTTAATTAATTGAGTTAATAATATTATTTTGTTTAAAAAAATTTAATTTAATCTCATGCTCGAATACATAGTTCAATTAAATTTGGGCTTTAGATTGAGTTTAGACCCGTAAGAAAAATTTGGGCTTTAGCCTCCTAGAGCCTGACCTAATCCAAAGCCGGTGATTCAAACCATTGTCAACCCCAACTATGCACTTAAAACATTTACAGACAGTGTCCAAGATTGGCAGGGCCTAATCCAACAAAGGACCAGTGTAGTTCATGCCCATGGCAATGTTTTGGATGCCTGATATTTAAGTTTATCAGGTTCAGTCCCGAGAATTATTAACATCAGCATTGAATTCCTCATCCTGTCATTCATCATTCAGGATTGAAGAAGCAATCACTAAGATGTAGGCCACAACATCTGACTCTTCATGATTCTCACTCCATACATCTAGAATTGGAACTCTAAAAACTCACAGCTCTGCTCAATTCTGTCTTGTAGACCCCGAAAACATGAAAAGTTGCGGATTTCCAAACATTCATCTTGAAGTAGCAGAAGGGTATTGAAGATGAAGTTTCTGCTTGTACTGCTTAAGTTGATCATCCTGTTCAAATAATCACAACTAAATTACCAAATAAAGAAACTTTAGGAATGGGAAAAGCGCCCTTGCCTCACCTTCCTCCTAACTTCATGCTTCAACCTTGCGATGAGATCGAAAAGATACTCATAGTTAGACTTGTGAGGCTCCTGCATTGGAAACACTCTTCCTTTGTTGCAAAAATGTGGAGGGAAAAGATCAGAAAGCAAAATAAATTGCCATTACCGGAAAATTCGAGGGAAGAGGCAATCCCTCAACCTCAGAAACATTAGGAATTACTACCAGTTCAGTGCCACTTGCATCATCTTCCAGGCATCATCTTCCAGGGATATATTCCATGAAGGGGGATTAGAAATACCTACAGCACCAAAACTCATCGAAGCAGAATAATGTCGTTGACCAAAAGAGATATGAGTAGCTGTATCCTGTATTTACTAGAAGAAACTAAGAGTGTAATTCAAGATCTAAAAATAAAAGATTAGTGAAAGTGCCCAAAAGAGAAAGAAATGAACATTTAAATGGCAGAACACTGGCTTAAGGGAAATAAGATATGATTTTTACTATAATCTGGGTACCAACTGAGATTAGTTATAGGGATGCTACATCTAGAGTCTACACTGTACTGTAAGCACCTTTGTATCATTTGAATCAAGTTTTATGCAACCATCCTCAATCTTCCTCACTGCCAATTGGTCACCATGATCTTCTCCATTGGCATCCTCAAGTTCTGTCTTCATTTCAAAGGCAACATTTCCATTGATATCATTCCCAACCAAGAAATTTTCAGTTGTAACATTCTTACCAACCCAATGATCTTTATTCATCAGATGATTATCCACTTCCAATGAAGTTCTCAGGTGCTTAGTCATCTTTTTCCCCCAACGAACTATTCCCTCCTCAACTTCATCTTCCTGATCGAATCCATGCAGATTCACAGCACTCACATGTTCTTTAGGAATAAAGCCTTGCCCGATTTTTGATATCATCAGAATCTTATCCTTCTCTGGTTCATTTAAGTCCTTGAAATCCATCCTATTGATTTCATCAAGTGTCTTTCTGCATGCACTGACCTGCATAATGATTTCAAGCATTCGTCAGAAACTCGTTTCTCATTTTCTTGTTCCACTTCTCGTCTTCGAAATCAACTAAAGAAAGGGAAATTATAATAGATTTGCTACAGACAGTGTACAAGTTAATTAGCTAACCAAACTCAAACCAACATGACAATTTACAACTGAGAGCTAGAGCATTTAAACAAAAGCATACCATACGCTCAATCCTAATCTTCAAGATTCGAGATATATCACCTTCTGCAGCCTGTGAAAATTTAAAACACAGAAAAGAAACATCCATTATAATGCAAAAGAGAACTTAAAACATACATACATTACCTCGCTTACCAGTTTATTTTGACCATGGACAATCCCACTACTAATTTCTCTCATCAACACCAAAGCTCCAACCTCCCTATCATCTAAAGTGGCGAATTCCAACGAATTTATATAGTCCATAATCTTTCTACAATCATTGCTTCTCTCTTCCAAAACTCTCTTCGGTTGCAGTTCCATTGCAGATTACTATGCCAATAAAGATTCGAACTTTAAATTCATAGTACGAGTAGAACAACGAAATTGGAGCAGCAGTAGAAAAGAAACGAAATAATCTGAGAAGGGTCAACTTAAATCACTTAATTCAATCCAAAAACACCCTCAAATTCAACAAATCGTTAAACCCAGACGAGACTTTCATCCAATTCCCAAGGGAAATCACAAAAGAACCCAAAACTGACAAGGGAGGAACAGTCATAGAATGGATTAAAGTCAAAGGAGAAAAGCCTCACAGTAAATTCAGACAGTTTCCAACAACCAACGTTTGGAAGATGAAGTGATGAACTCCTTTTGTTTTGGAACACCTAGTGAGAGACAGAGGAAACAAACGAAAAATATAATCTTTCTAGGTTTTGAAATCAAAGTTACAATTTCCATCTTACTTTTTTTCTTTAGTTTTAAAAATAGCAAAGTTAAGAAGTTATAATGTTTAAAAGGTTCGGTTAAAAGGATCACATCTATTGCTCCCAAATTGTTGGGCACAAAATCACCCGAACCCGTTATTCTGGTTTTATTATGTGTCATTTTATCTTAGCCACATATTTATATAGGATTTACATATGCAACTGAGATGAAATGGCACAAAATAGGATTAGAGTAACTGATACAAAAGATCACAACTTAAATTGGCACAAAATTACCTGTATCAGTTCTTCTGATCCCACATAATTATGTGGCTGAAATGGAGTGACATAGAATAGACTCAGAATAACTGGTATAGATTGTGTCCTCCTTAAGTCCCATAGGTTTGGTTTGATCATGTAGAATCGAACCCATTTTCTCATTAAGCGAAGAGTACAAAAAAATCAGATTGATTTTTTGATTAAAAAAAAATATTATGTGAAATCTTCGGTTTTTTCCTCTTTCGCTATCCCTATCTCATAGGTACAGCGTTTGAATCAATAGAGAACCTCTTCTTCTATATCTGTATGAATCGATATTATTACATTCCAATTCCTTCTCGACACCTCCCAAGAAAAATCCCGAATTGGATCCCAAATTGACGGGTTAGTGTGAGCTTATCCATGCGGTTATGCACTATTCGAATAGGAATCCATTTTTTGAAAGATCCTGGCTTTCGTGCTTGGGTGGGTCTCCGAGATCCTTTCGATGACTTATGTTGTGTTGAAGGGATATCTATCTGATCCGATCGATTACGTAAAGCATGCGGCAGCAACGGAACTGGGGAATTACCTTGCCATAATATGATGTGTTTCCAATGCTAATAAAAAGTAACCCATCAAATAGTATTTAACATTCAGAAAACCGCCAAATAAAATGTGTCTCAAGCTGAAATATCACAAGTACCACCTCGTCCTGGACCATTGCAAGGAAAACTATAACCAAAACCCTTTTTATCTGACATTAACTTAGAACCAAGCGCATCTAAAGCGCCTTTTACTAAGATCAATGTGGTTTACCTTCAACATCTTAACTATCCAATTTATTGTAATAAATAACTAAGATTTATTCAAACATAAAATATACAGCATTTTAAGAACAGTAAATATGTTCCCGAGAAAAAAATAGATGGGTTGGATGTAGTTGGAAACAGTGGCACATGTTTTCCGGAATAGGGTGAACTGAAGCCTGTTTTTTATTAGTATAATTATCAAAATTAATCACTCTTTAAGCCTTATATTTAGCTGCTTCATACTCCATGATCAGGCTGCTTGTTCTTAAAAATTCCCCATTATTTGTCGTTTTGCATTATTAAGTATTTTGAAAAATGATAGAATGAGCCTTTAATTTGAAAGAGAAATTACTAAATATAATTATAATAATTTTACATGATCATAGTACTAAATGACATGCAGAGTATGAATTTCTTTAATATTTTTAAAAAATACTATCATGTTTAGTTTAATTATATTTATAATTTTTTGTGTATAATTGAATGATGTTTATAATTTTACTAACATTAATTAAAAATCCCTATGTTTTATTTTATTTATTTTTATAGTTTTATTTGTTTTTAAAATTGTTTTAACAAAATATATATAAGGAGATCCTTATATATTACTATTTATTAAAACAATATCATATTTATTTTATTTTATTTAGTTTTCATTAAAATTTTAACATAATTTATGTAGTTTTAAATATGATATATGTCAATTCTATCAAAAAAATATTTTCAAAAGATATTAAAAGAAAAATTATAAAAAATATGAGAATCACTACTTGTAATATTAAATTATATCAAAATTTATTAAATCAAGAAAATTATAAAACAAAATATTTAGATGAACAAAATTTCATGTATCATTAGCATTACAAAGGACAATCAATGTGACTCAGATCAATGGACCATCAAAAAATTTAGGGTTTTCATTTTTTATTAACAATGAAGTTTGTTTTAGTTTAAAAAGATCGCATCTTTATTATCCCAGAGTTTGAGATTGTGTAAATCACGTATCTTTTGACTGCAAGAGTGAAATCCCATTATCAGTAAGTAAACCCTCTTTCTTTCTCACAAACCCCTAGCAGGCTCTGGGCGGTCAAGGGCTAGGGTTTAAATTCTGTTGAAAGGGGAATTGAAAGCTGAATTATTAGCCAAATGGGTGACGAGAGGAGATTTGAGGATGATGGGTCTGCCTTTAATGGTGTGGAGGAAGAAATTGAAGACTATTATAATGATTTGGGAGAAGAAGGTTTTGGTGATGCAGTGAATGAGAGAAAGAACTCACACCCTTCACCTACTTCTTCAACTAATTCTGGGTTAGCTTTTGATTTTCGATGCTTGTGGTTTAATTCTTTTAAAGTGGAAACTTTGTTGAAGTAGTGATGAGAAATAATTTTGGGTTTTCTTCTTTTCTATTTTTCTCTTTTGTTGCAGAAAACTCTTCGTTGGTGGCATCTCCTGGGAAACGACCAGAGGTGCACAAAGTTCTCGAGTTCATGTTTTTACTGTATTTGCTGTTATAATGTGCTAAGCAACTTGGTATGCTTCTGTTTGAATCGGGGTTGTAAATTTGGTAGGATTAAGTATTTGGTGCTTGGTACACTGGAGGGTGTTGGTCGGGTACGGATTCCAAATAGGAACTCAGTGACTGGATTTTGGTTCTGTGGAGGTTTATCATTTTGTTATTTCTTGTATCTTATTTGGTCTTGTTTTAGTGATAGATCGTGCTTAAGGTTTGGCATAATTCTCAATGAGTTACTATGTTAACAATTTATTGTGTACTTGGTTATTGTTCCTTGGAAGCTTTAATTAAATTGTGTGATGCGAGGTACTCTAGGAATCCCATTGTAATAGCTATCCGATCATTTTGCGAGTATCTTGGCTAATGGTCCTTTTCGGTGCGTTTCAACGTGCTAAGTTTGATAATTTAGCAAGAGGTTTTGATATAGTAGCTATTTTACTACTTTATATACATGTCCTTGATTGTGATTTTTGTTACCATCTGTTCCTTTGGTCCCGACATGTTTCATGTGGATTTGTTTTCAGAGACATTTACTCATCATTTCAGCCAGTATGGAGAAATTGTGGACTCCATAATAATGTCAGATAGACACTCTGGACGGCCACGGGGGTTTGGATTTGTAACTTTTTCTGACCCAGCAGTTGCTGATGAAGTTTTGAAAAATGAGCATGTTTTAGACGGCCGAGTGGTAAAATAATCTTCTATTATTTACTGAAATATGATGCTTATGTTCCTATTCTTTTTTGTTTCTCACCATAGTGATGGTTAATCTTGTACTGGTTAAGGCATGTTTTGGTGTATTCTGTTGTCAGGTGGAAGTCAAGAGAACAGTTCCAAGGGAAGATACAGAGGTTAATGGCATAACGTCACCAAACAAAATTTTCATCGGTGGAATACCATCGTCTTTGACTGAAGGTTTGCATGGTTCAAATCTTAATTGTGGATTTTTCATTTCCGCTTGTGTTTGACTTGTGTTTGACCATGTAGACGGTGCCCTTTTCACTGTTTCCTTTGGACACAGATGAGTTGAAGGAACACTTCTCTATTTATGGGATTGTTGTTGACCACCAAATTATGGTGGATCATCAAACTGGAAGGTCGAGGGGCTTTGCTTTTGTCACTTTTGAAAGTGAGGATGCGATAAAACAGATATTGTCGGAGGGCAGAATACATCAACTTGGTGGCAAGCAGGTGAAGTTTGAAATTTGGTTGAGATTTGATACGACTGTTGTATACTTAATGTTTTGAAATGTTCATAACTCAAGATTTGCTAACATAATATTTAGGTGGAAATAAAGAAGGCTGTGCCAAAAAGATCGGGTGGTGGTCCTGGCAGTACCGGAAAATCCTTTGGTAGAATAAACAGTTATACAGGTGGATATAGTGATCATCACAGTTCAGAATATGACTATAATGAGAGAATGGGCAGAGTACATGGTGGGTATGGCTACTATTATGGATATCCTCCCAATGGAGGTTATGGGGGAGGCTTTCCTGGAGCATTTTTGGGTTATGGTGGCTATGGTTATGGATTTGGATTTGGAGTTGGAGGATCGGTGATGTATCCTGCTAATGGGTATCGAGGCACTGGATTTCTTATGCCGAACGCGAACGATGGTGTTGGTGGATATCCTGGTGGAAGAGGACGAGGAAGAGGAGGCGATAGTGGTAACAATGGACATAACGTTAATGGTGGTTATGGCGATGACAAGGAATACGGAGGTACCCCTAATATAGTCGGTGAGCGGTATCATCCATATCGGAAGTAGATAACTTTCGCTTCCGGGTTAAAAAGGTTGTAGATGAGAAAGATTGATTTTCAAGCTTGTTAGGACTAGGCATTCTTAAATCCTAGTACATAACATGTTCTGTTGCAACTGAGATTGAATTGGTCATATCATAAACTGGTTTCCTTATGTAGACAAGTCCACTGTTTCATTGCTGAATGCACCATATTCTGGGTGAAAATTTGACATAAATGAACACGAGCAAGATTTACGGTCCAAAGTTGGTCCGAAACGGTTCAATTAAATTGCTAAAATGACTCTGAATCGTTTCAATTAAAATACTAAAATGACGTTATTTTGGTTCGAAATTTGAGTGAGATAATTATTCATATTGAAGTTTAACTTACTAGCTTAGAAATAAGATTCCAATCTAAAAGATCACAATATCACTATCACTATCTTTCTATTGATGTTGAAGTTGAAAGTTGAAACCTCTCCTTAGTTTGATAAGAGTTTTAATGGAAGTGGTTAAAATTTTAAAAAGGATAATAAACAGTGTTTACTTTTTATAAATTAACTCAATAAAATAATCTTTTAATACGCTTTCTTTTTATAATTTAGTAGGTTGGAATTAATAGATTAAAATATTTTATGAAAGATATAAAAATTTTCTATAATTTAATTTTTAAAAATTACTTTGATTTTCAATTTTAAAGATTTTTTTTCTTAAATTTGGTTAAAAATAATGAAAATTACGTGCAAATTTTCCAAATATCGTTAATATGGTAATACAAATTAACTTGATTAACTAATTAGACTCAACTTTAATTCATAATTTAAGATAAATATAATAAATTATTAATTCAATTCAAAATTAAGAGTTGAATTAGATTATTATATAAATAAGAATTGAATGGTTTATATATTATGTTTATATCGTTTTTTTTTAATTAAAATAGATTTTTAAAAATTAATTATAAAAATTTTCTAAAATTTTTCTAGCAATAGGTAGCTGGATAATTTTGATTAAAATGGATGGATTGTCTTAGCTTTGATGATCTTTAACTTTACGATTAGCGTTTCACTGGTAATGTTTTTTTAATGTTTATCCAACAACTGACACACCGAACACTGCACAGACCGTTGGGTTGAGACTCCCAAGGATTGAGGAAGTGTACAAAAATGGCCACAGCATCATCACTAGTGAAGGCCACAAACACTCACTACTGCTTGTTATCATCAACTGCCATGGCAACTTGCTCAAGTTTTCGTCCACAGCTTTCCCACCGTTTCAGATCAATACCCACTTCTAGTTTCTCCAAGATTCAGCCTTTTTCTGCTTCTCTCAGAGCTTTCTCTGCCCAAGCATCCAGTTCTACTAGTAAAGGTGTCTACTTTTTGTGTATTGGCAGTGTTTTCTTTGATGGGTTGTCCTGTTTTTGGTCTGTTATCTTCTAGCTGACATCTTATTCAGCAATCTGAACTTTGTTGAGGCTTGATATGCCGATGATTAGAATTTGGGATAACTGTTATGGTACTACTGAATTGTGAAATTGGCTGAATTTTATGGAATTTGTGCTTTTATGAAGTGGGATTGGAAGATGGAGGTCGTGACTTTTGGTATTAGTTTCACAGTGCTGTTTATTGTAATGCTCCAATGGTGATTTGTGGAACGACCTTGTTTCATACTCGAAATAAATGATTAAACACAACTTTCTTCTTTGGAAAAAGCAAATTCTTATATGTAGATGTTCCAGTAACTGAAATCTTCTTCTGTTTATGCTAAACTATATCTTATTTTGCATTTGCAGCAGATGAATTGAGCATACGTGTTGGCTTTCTGGGGATTGGAATCATGGGTTATCCGATGGCGCAGAATCTCATAAAAGCGGGGTATTATGTGTTAATCCCATAAATATTGATTGAACTTTCATGTGAAACAAAACATTAACTCTTGCTGATGACTATTCACTCAGAAATCACATGAAGTCTTTGTTTGTCTTTGAATCATGGTTCTGGTTGCAGTAAATGTTGAAAATATGTAGCCTTTTCATTTGAGATAAGTATCAAAATTTATTCTCTGAAGCTTAATCCTTGTTTGAAAATCTCCTAGGTGTGATGTGACTGTTTGGAATAGGACCAAGAGCAAATGTGATCCTCTAATCAGCCAGGGTGCAAAGTAAGTACTTAATCTGTTACATGAAATTACTTTGGAACTCTTACATAAGTATGGAATCCGCCAGAATATGAAAATGTCATGCATTCTCAGAATCATGACACTTCTTACATGAAAATTTTGCTCAAGTAGTAATAAACAAGACAATTTTCCTACAAAGAGAAAAGTACAACCTTGTTTTGTAAGAATCATTAGATATTCCATTTTGCCCTTAACCAAGCCTATTTGTAGCTAATAATGAATCATCAATTGTCAACATACATTTCTTTCTTTCGTTATTTCATTTCCTTTTGGTTCTTTGTGTTTTGGTAGAACCTGGGATTTGGTTGACTTAAGATATTTATTGATTTATATTGACCTCCAAATTGAAATCTCGTAGTGAATATTTATGTACTAGGATAAATGAGGTTATATGGTAAATGGGAACATTAATAAGTATTAGTTTTTTAAACACGATTTAATTTATTCAGTATCTATAAATATTCAGTATCTATATCTTGATCCAATATGGGGAAAACTTGTCATGCTTATAACTTTTATGTTATTTTAGATATAAACCATCTCCCGAGGAAGTAACTGCAGCTTGTGATGTGACATTTTCCATGCTTGCGGATCCTGAAAGTGCAGTGCGTATTCTTTAGTTTGCTTTACTTCACCTAATTTTATCTTATTATGACATCTTATACCAGCCCTATCTCAGGTGGATGTTGCATGTGGAAATCAAGGGGCTGCAAGTGGCATTGGTCCTGGAAAAGGGTACTTTTCTTTGTTCTTCTTTCCTCTCCTTTGCTTGTTCCTCCTCATGGCCATGATTTCTATATCATTCACATTGATACTTATTAGTCAATGCTCTTATATTTGTATTAGAAGTCTTGCACAATTTTAGTTTGAGTTTGTAATGTTCTTAGCATTCAAGAAATCACCCTGATCTTGCAAAGCTGCTATACTTATAAAATTAGTTGGAAACTAGTTTTGAAAATGTAGGATGAAGTTGTAACTGTTGGAAGTAACAGCTCAAGCTTATAGTAGTCGGCTTAATTTCCCTTTGTCTCTTCCTTGCAAGATTGTTGCTCAATAGTGTGACAGTTCTTCCCAAGTGCATACGTTTGAACTGCATTCTTCTGGCTTATTTCTTTACACCATTTGAACTAGGTACTTGGACTAGCAATTTCCACCTTGTTTGCCCATCTTTATAATCAGATGTACTTTTACGGTATTTACAGGTATGTTGATGTTTCAACTGTTGATGCTGGCACTTCAAAGTTGATTAGTGGAGAAATCAAATCTACTGGAGCATCATTTTTGGAGGTATGTACTACTAATGTTTGTTGATATCGGATGATACTAGTATTGGGAAGAGAGCCTGCTAAGCTTTGAGTTTTTGGGTCTAGGCTCCTGTTTCCGGGTCTAAAAGGCCAGCTGAAGACGGGCAACTTATATTCCTTACCGCAGGTAATCAGGAGTGAATCTTTATCAGCTGAGGTAGCCATGCTTTTTCTTATTCCAATTTTTTTTCGTTGCTAGATTATGAAATTGTTGGAAGTTCATGAGTACAACTGATCCATTTCAGGATCACCATTCTTTTAAGTGTCCTTTTCAAATCTATGTTTCAACCATTGTGCACGTAATGGTCATTGCTCAGATAGGAACTGAAACATGAGCTGCATTCTTTCAGGTGACAAATCTCTGTACGAGACAGTGTCTCCGTTCTTAGATATAATGGGAAAGGTGCATTTTTGTTCCTCTCTTATCCTCAAGACTTGTCACCGATAACAGTCTCATATGGATGTGTGATTCTATCCAGTCAAGATTTTACCTTGGTGATGTTGGAAACGGGGCTGCCATGAAACTTGTTGTCAACATGGTCATGGGAAGGTTCCAATCTCTCCCTTCTTGCTAATCTCTTCCAATTTTGCCAGTTGTGATTGCAGATATTAAGTTTGCTGCTTTTAATATTTTGCAGTATGATGGCAACTTTTTCTGAAGGATTGCTTCTAAGTGAGAGAGTAGGACTGGACCCAAACGTTCTGGTAGAGGTATCCAAAGAAGCATCCTTCCCTTTTGCTGAAATCTTTTGACTATTAGATTAAGGATCTTGATTCAAACTGCTTAGTTGATAAGATGACAAATCAAACTCTTGTTTGCTTGTGCTGTATCAATTCGATTTTTTCCTCCCTAGTCAGCAGTTAGGAGTAGTTAACCAAATTTTCTTAATGCAATACCAAAGAGCAGAAGTGGATTTACCCTGCACCCATTTGTATGAGTTCAACCATAGGATTAACTGATTACTTGGCTTTAAGACTGCATGAACATGTTGGCTTGGTTATTAATTTCCTACTTAAATATGAAATGCATTTCTAGTTCAAGTGAATGTTTTGTTGCATTATCGTGCCAGAGGAAGATCCGGAGATTGTCCCTAAGTTGATGACTGCCCTCATATCTCTTTAACCGATGAAGCTGTTTCTCTATTCAAAATTTCTTCAAACTATTGATTCGATGCAGGTAGTATCTCAGGGTGCCATTAGTGCACCAATGTACTCTCTGAAAGGTCCAACGATGATTAAGTCTCAATACCCTACTGCTTTTCCATTAAAGCATCAGCAGAAGGTCTGTAACAATCCTATATTCCAGGTGCTATTATTATTCACACCAATGCCTGTCATCTGAAATTGAGCTTGATGGCATCAGGACCTGAGGCTTGCGCTAGGATTAGCCGAATCAGTCTCCCAACCTACTCCAATAGCAGCCGCCGCAAATGAACTCTACAAGGTAGCAAAAAGTCACGGCCTTGGTGATGACGATTTCTCAGCCGTGATTGAGTCGTTGAAAGCGAAATTACAGTCTTGAACCCGTCAGCTTGCTTACATGAGCTTGCAAACAAGGAAGCCACTGGAAAGGTCTCATGCTATTGTTAGTTCTGTTTTCCCAGTTCACACCTCTCTGACAGGGACTCTCTGGTCACCTCTCACCATGGAATGCTAATTCAACTTCTTGTTCTCCTCCTTTATGATTAAAAAAGTAAAAAGTTCCTTCATTCATAAACAAATCATGCATGAACAATTAATCAAGAAATAATTAATTGATGGTTTCCCTGAAATTTGGAACCTTTGTTCAAATGTGTCAGCTTTTTTTTCTGCAGAAAAAGATAGTAACCATGGGGTTAGGGGATGATTTTTTTTAGTACCAGTTAAGAAAGAAACTTATTATAATGATGGTAGACATATTTAATTACAAAAATTAAATAAATATATGTAATTTTCTAATTTTATCATATTTTCCAGTATAGTATTCATAATTTACATTATATGCAGTGAATCTATTATACATAAAATTTTACATTCTATCAGCTATGCATATTATATGTATATGTGAAACCATTATTATCTTTTGATTATTTTTTATTTATGTCTATTTTAATAAACTATTGAGTTTTATGGGATGTGAGTAACAAGTTAACAACAAAGACAACAAATTCTGATTGAGTGGAACCTTAAAAGTAAAACACAAGAACCAGATAAAAAGATGAAAGTAAAACATAGAGAGCAAAGTGGAGAATTATTTGTGCTGAATATTGTCATGGGTTTAGAATTTTCTCATGTTGAATCATTGTCTTTTGTGTTGTTTCATCATTTTGATCATATTTTAATCAAGTATGAGCCATTTGGAAGCAAGCTCTCTATTCCTTAAAAATAAGGCTATGTAATATTGGACTTTTTCAGACCTCGCATGTCAGCGGGATTCACACTAGATGGTGTTGTTTTCAATCAAGTATGAGTGCTAATTTGTATTATATCTTTTTTTTGTAATACAAAATTTATTTTATTGATGAAAAGTCATACATATAATCAAAAATAATGGTACAACAACATAATTATGCTTCCTATATCACTTTCCATTGAATTATTGGATGAAAAAATAACCTCTTTAGTTCTTTTTTCTACTCTTGTTTTTTTTTTTTTTCCAGTTCATTAAGATGATAATTGAATTACTTGAACTAACTTCTTATTGTGAAATGAATCCCAATGTCATGGTCAGCTTCCCCAACTTTATTATTCCATTTTCAGTTGATGTGGGCTTTCTTCATGCTCCAAGCACTCCAACTTGTGATCTTTACACTTTGAGCACCATAGTTGAAAGCATACAAGTGAGCATCTTCATTTATAGCCAATGTAGGATAAACTCTTGCAGTGATACAGCTCTTTCCTTTCCCACCAAAGCTCTCCACTATTGAATGGTCAATCTGCAAATGCAACAAAACGAACCTCAGAACTTCCAAACATGTGCATACTTGACTCTGATACAATAGAAACCCGCTTCCAAGAGTATTGGAATACACGAGTTATCTAATAAAAGCACAATAGGATTGTTTCTATCTGAGGTTTTTACTCTCAAGCTTTTCTTTTTCTTTTTAGTTTTCTGTTACGAGAACTTCCAAACAATATTGTTGGAAGATATGAACTGTAGAGACCAAACTAAAGCAATATGTTTCTTCTAATTCTACAAATGGCTATGTAACATATTTCAGAAGTCATGATCTTGACTCTATATGCAGCCTCTATTGTCTTTGTTATAGGTGGCAATGAGCCGGACTTGACCAGGCTATAGGTTTGTTTTGGTCTTAGTTGACAGAACTCGACCATGAAATCCAAACTGATAAACTTTTTCAGCTTGAGTCCGCCCAAATGAGGGTCAGAACGGGTCTTACCCATTAACTTGGACCTGGTCCGGCCTAGTTGTTTTGCTAAGTTGTTCAAAAGTTCACGTCGCGGAAAATGTGGTCCTAGAATTGGAAAATGTCATCCTGGAAAGAGGAGCGTTGTGGTGGGCAACACTTTTTTCAAAGATGTGATCTTTTAAGTAAAGTTGGTTGACTATTGACTTTAGACATGTATGCAAGTAAAACAAAACTATACTCTCTTATGCCGGTCCAGGTGTTGGATAGCGAACTCACCAAGCTTCTTAATGACAGCTTTTCATGAACTGGATCAATATCCACAAAGGTCCCATAAGTGGTCTTATCATTTTGTTGATTTAGGGACGATCTGCACACCATAAAAAAATGCAGAAGAAAAGTCAGTAGTTTGTCTGGATTCTGACAACGTGGGGTGTATTGAGAAATTTGGTGAAAGGGAAAGAGATTTAGATCAAAGACCTGCTTTGGTCACTGCACATAAGCACCACATGTTTGTCTTTGCTTTTGAATATTCTAAAAAATACTGCTGTGTACTCCTGCAAGTCCTTTGAAGCCAAAACTAATAGCCCAAATGGACCTAAACTCCCTTTAACTGATGCACCTTTTCGGCTACACAGCAGTTGTGGATTGCTCCAGCTTGGATCCAGTATTTCTGCTTTGCTAAAGTCTGATACTTGGAATGAAATCTCCACATCTGCCTGTTAAATGAGTATTGAAACCAATATATCAGAAACTAATAATCTCTGAGATAATTATTTTACTGTTGGGCATTAGAAAGATCTCAGTTTCTGGGTCCTCGTATAAAAACCTGCACTGCTGTAATACCGGGAACTTCAAGAACTGATCCTCCCCCAATCACTTTGCTAGACAAGTAGACTGGAGTGCCACGAAGCTTTTCAATTTCTTTGACTGGCCATTGAAGCAGCTGTTTTCTGGATCTGTGAAGCCAAATTTGTCTGGGAATTGCCTGCAAACCAAAGAAGTCATTATCTGATTTGAAACTAAAGAACTTCAAGAATTGATCTTATAAACAAGCTTCTGTAAGATAGATAATTACATGAACTCCAGACCAGCCCTTCTTGATATCAGCCTCAACGCTTGAAGATTCATTGATCCAACCCAGCAAGACCCTCCGGTTCTTAGGACCGTCGAAGAAGGTTTTTGAAGCATAATATTTCCCATAATCATATCTTAATCCTAAATCACCTTCCCTGGATCCTTCATCAGGAGTGTATACATCCTTGACATGATCATAGGTACCTACGGTGTAGACATCATGTTTTGTATCATCCAAACTCACCTTAAGCACATGCTTAACACTTGGAGCTAAAGTTGATGTATCAACACCAACTGAGCCATCAACGGCAACTGGAAAAAAGTCGGGACATTCCCACATGCCAGTGCCCTCAGCTGAGTGTAAAGGCTGTGGGGATTGAACCCAGTGATCAAAGTTTTGGCTTGTATACAAGATTGCTAGCCCCTTTCTGTCAACTTTGCTTCCAATAATCACTCTCCACCTACCATCAGGACCAAGCCAAGAAGTGGTTGGATCTCTAAATGAGCTTGCATTGATTCTGTTTTGTGGGGTTGGTGCCATTAGTGGATTGTCGTGAGGTTTAACCCATTTTATTAGGTATGGATCAGAGGGATCTTTTGGGAAGGCCACGTTCTGAACTTGTTGGCGTTGTGTGTTGATTCCAGTATAGAGAATGGCAGGAATGCCTGTCTTCAGAAATGTTGCAGAACCTGACCAAGTTCCATTGATATCGGATGGTTGAGATGGGAGGATGGCTATGGGATGTGGGGTCCAATTAACAAGGTCCCTTGAGGTAGAATGAGCCCACTCAATGTTGCCCCACTGAGCTCCTTTTGGATTGTATTGATAGAACAGATGGTAAATTCCCTTGTAGATCATAGGTCCTGCATTGGAACAAGAACTTGTTATACATTATTAAAAGATCCCAAGTTCGGGGGTAAAAAAACAGAACTTTTTTGAAGAAAACCCACAAAAGTTAGCAGAAACAATGAACAAACCCACTCACCGTTAGGATCTATTCACCAATTAACCAAGCATTTGAGCAGCATCAGAGAAACATGTCCATCAAAAGAAAAACCAAACTTTGTCAGAGAACACAACACATACATATAAGTGTAACAAACAATGAATCATACGCAGACCATTTATCCAGTTCTTTGGAGGTTGAAAGTGGTATCCAGTTCTGTAGGGTTGACTTGTAGGGGTAGAACTAGATTGTTGAACACTCTCAAGTTCTCTGTGGATATGATGTGAAGCATGAAGCTCAAGAACACCATGTCGAAGCAAAAAAACCAAGAACAGAAAGAGCTTTAGAGAAGAAGAGATTGCCATTGCCATTGCCATTAAACGTATGAAGCAAGTTGGTGTATTCCAGGAACGTACTGCTATTTATAACATGAATGAAAACTATTTCTTCTTTTTTTAATCAGTAATCTGGAAATTTGAGACCATAAAAGAAGCAAGAAAAGTAAACGTGATGTGACAGGCACATACCGTATTCAAAGCCGACGTCCACAAGAATCTAAAAAATGGGGTTGAAAACTTGAATCAAATTTTGTTTTCTTTTCTTACAATTGGAGTTTTGTTTAAAGTCCAGTTCCTGTCTAGTGAATAGGTATATGCATGACCTTCAACCTATATATATATAATATAAGTATAGCCTAGTTAGTTCTTGTCTACATCCATATATATATATATATATATATATATTTCTCGAAGTTAATGAGACAAAGAGAGGAAATTTAATTTTATCCGAGTTGAATTAAAATTTATTAGCTAATTGTGATCTTTCTCGTATTAACTTTTTTTTTTTTAAATCGAAGGAAATCCCCCTGGCGGAGCCTGACCATTGGAAATTCCAATGAAGCCCGCCACCAACAGATAAAACTCCCTGCTGCCTTAGGCTCTTACAAGAAACTCGTCCACATAGAATCGAACCTAAGACTTGGTCAAAGTCAACACCTGCTCTCAACCATTAGACGATACCCCTTGAGGGTTATATATATATAATTTCTTTATGCTAATTTGATCAATTTAACCTTTTTTTCATTGTAATCGATGTTGATAAGTCTGAAGATGATGATTTTTTATTATTTAACTTATTAATTAATTAATTAATTAATTTTTATTTTTTAAATGATTTATTTCAAAACATCTTCTTTACTAATTAAGAGTTAGGCTATAAACATAGATTATTAGTTAGTTGTAATCTTTAATTTTTCTATATTAATTATATTAGTTTAACATTTTTTCATTTTAATCGGTCATTATAAAAAATTAAATTAAATAATAGTTAGTTGTAATCTTTCTAAAAGTAATTCCGATTTTTTGTGCTAATTATATCATCATAACAATATTTTCTCATTTTAAAAATTTTCCAAATGGTTATAAAATCTTTTTAAAAAACGATTCTTAACTATTAAAACTTTTAATTTGACCTTTTTTAATGATTAATTTATATGTTTTTGTAATATTTTTCATTTTTAATTGGTCAAGAAGTGTTGAAATATTTATAAAAACTTATTTTTAGTTTATATTTTGTTAACCCCTCAAATTTCTAACTACTTTTGTTTAGAATGCATGAATCAAAGATATGACTTCATGGAGTGAATTGGAAGGTACAATTGAGTTAAATATGTTAAGTATTAAAATAATTAATCTAGGTTTAACTTTGTCTTCTAAACCTACTTGGAATTATCAACCATATAATCTAGGGTTCGTTTCTTCCAACTCAATTATGGACAAGGATGGCAACCGACTTGACCTACAAGCCAGCCAGCCTGTGGTCCGGTTCCCATCTCGACCAAACATCATGTTTTTATAAATTAAAAACGATGTCGTTTTGTACCTTTATATCGGATCAAGCAATCTCAACTTGAGATCTGGTCTACTAGAGGCGAAGTCAGGTTGGACTGGACTAGGCCACATTTGCCATCCTAAATGAGGGCATATTTACTTTTAAAAAAATAGATTATTGTACTCTTTTCTTATCATGACAAGTGATTTATTTAGTTTTTTAATTTTTTTCTTCGTGTTGCAATAATATTAAAATTTTAAATTTGAATAAAATGTTTTGAATAGATAGAAACTAACAAAATATGATCTATGATAATTAAATAATATTATAAAGAGTTAACAATTTTTAAAATATAAAATTAGAACTATTCAGTGTATATAATTAATCCATAGATTGACACAATAAAAAATAAAAAATGACATAATGGTGCTAACAACTAGATTAGTGAATAGATTTAGATTGGATAAGTCAACTAACCTTAAATTTATTGTCTTGAAGAACTAAATTATTTTTATAATTAGTTGCTTCAATAATACACAAATAATTTAAATTTCTCCAATAAGATTCTTTCTGTCTTTTGTCATATGCAAGCATGATTCCACGTCGTACCTTATTATTTTAAGGAATAAGGTAGTGATCATTTAATCATTATTTGTTCTACAAGAGTTTGAAATTTAAGACAGTCACGAATAATTAAATCCTCATTCAATTATATTCTATTAAATATATGAGATTCACGTAAATATATGGATTAGATTAAGTGGAACAAAGTTGGAACATTTTAAAGAACAGGGTGCTTCAATCCAATCATGTGAGATTAAGGTGGAGTTGGATATTTTATTTTATTTTATTAGCAATAAGCTTTCGGGAGCGTCCGCTATTATTTATAAATTTGAAATTTTTAGTTTCTTTTGTTAGTATGAAAAAAGACAAGTGATTTTTCTGGTTTTTTTTGTTAATGGAGATCATTAATACATAGAGATGATTAAAGAAAAACATTGTTTTAAAAATTGAACCGGAAATTAAACCGATAAAATAAGAGTCTAAAATTTAAAAAATTCCGTCAGAATTATACTGTTATAAAACCATTTAAAGATTAAATAAAACTAAAAAAATTGAAAATTAACTAAAATAAATTATCTTTATCTATTAAAGAATTTGAAGTTAAATTAAAATATATATTATTAATTAAAAATTATTTGATTTATTTTAGTTTATAAGAATTTGTTAATTTACAAAAATTAACCGATTAATTGATAAATTGATCGATATTTAACAACAAGAGTTATTAAAGTAAATCAAATAGAAAAGTGAAAAACTATACCAAAAAGTTTGACGGTTCAAGATGTTTAGGTTGAATTGACTAAATCAATCGAGTTTTTTAATCATTGAAAAAATTGATAATAAGTTAAGTAGATTTGATTGATTTATATTTAAATTATTTAATTTGATTAAAAATAAATTAAAAAAGATAAAATTTAACAGGTTAAATTAAGCATAATTGAATCCAATATCAAGCTTAATTTTTTTAAAATTGATAAGTTTTAAAAAATTAAATTCGACTGACTTGAAATTAATGAAAAAATTAAATTTTTTTGAATTCAAAAATAAAATTAATAATTTAAGTCAGTTTGATTAGTTTACATTTGAAACTTTTAAAAATTATTAATTATGAACAATAAAGTTTAAAAGGACTAAGATTAACAAGTCAAACCAATTATTATTGGATTCAATATCAAGCTTGTTCAGAAAACCAAAATTGACTTGTAGAGAAATTAATCATTTGGCTTGAAATTAAAGGAAAATGCAATACATCTAAAAAGGCTAATTTACTCTAGGGATGACAATAGATCAGTTCATAGGCTTGAATGGGTGACCCATAGGCCTAAGCTAGACCCATACAGATTATAAGATTCAATTATTTTAAGCAACCTACATGAACTGATAATAACGGTTGTGACCGCAGCACCTCACTGATATTGATATCGAGCCTTGAGCTCGAAGGGAGAAATCCACTCCCCCTCATTGATACTGATATCGAGCCTTGAGCTCGAAGGGAGAAATCCACTCCCCACTGCTTACTGATTACTGTAA
>JANJEY010000005.1:5137709-5156763 GCA_024703695.1 Erythroxylum cataractarum | reverse complement strand
TTTTTTAAAGTATGGTTGATGTAAACAGTAAACTAGTAAAGTATACAGTACAGTTGTATAATATATCAATATGGACTGTTTTGCAGTTTTTAAAAAGTTTAGGGACTATTTTATAAATTTAAAAAATATCCCGAAATGGTACCCGATACCGACCGGTACCGGTACAGTTCTGTTCTAGAGCCCAATCCGATACCGAGTCCGATACGGTATTTATAACATTGGGTAAGACTCTTTCTATGATTTTCTTTTTGTTAAATGGAAATAAGAAACAAGCGAGTACTAACTCTTTAAGAAGGCCACTGGTCTTTGATCAGTTTGAAGCAACAATCGAAATTTCGAAATTGAAGTCTCACAAAGAAACTATCGAGTCGAGTCATAGCTGAGGAACCCTTCTTAGCTAAGAAATCTACACATTGATTAGCTTCACAAAAATATGATGAAGAGAGCAACACCAATCTCTTGCAATCAACGTCTTTTATGTCCCCTGCAAAAATAATCATACGATACGAATTGGGGCAAGAGTTTATCACAAAATTAACTATAGCCACCTGTAATTTTATAATTAAAAAGAAGCAACTTTTTTAGTTGCTTCAAGACTCACCCTTTCTTATGACAATGATAATGTTTTTATATACGTAGATATGACCATGCCAATAAAATTGGTTAAGTCAATTACCATCTAGCTTGTTTTATTTTTTGAAGAAATATTTTTTTAAAAATTTCTTCAATAAAGAAATAAACCATAAAAAATATATATTTTATTATCTTTTTCCAAAAAATATTATTGATATTTTAACGCTCTTGACATTAAAAATTAAAATTACTTTAATAAAAATTAGTGTTATAATTATTAGAGCAATTATATAAACTCTATCACATATGTGACTCACTTTTTTAAAAAAATAATTTGATAGACATTCAACAAAATTTCTTTTAGAACTTATAATTCTATAAAATATTTTAAAATAATAAAAATAAAGATTACTACGTATAAGTAAAAATCAATTAATAGCATTTGAACAAATTTTTTAAAAATATAATAAGAAATAATTGTTCAAATTTTAATTTGTTCAAAGTTTAGCCCAACTATGCTTTATCATTAATGATTGTGTTTTTTAATTTGTGACAAGTTTAAATAAAATAATATTATTTTAATATTAGCATAGTCTCCGCGAAGTCTACCAGCTCGAGAAATGATGACCATAATTTTGTCGCATGTTAGGTATAAGTAAAAATTTGTAACATATTAGGTATATTTGTCCTACTATTTTTCTTAATAACTTTGTTTCTAAACTTGCATTTTATAATGTTGTTTATTTTATTTTATTTTATTGACTAAGGCTATTATCATTCAATTTTATTTATTTTATTTTATTTACATATTTTATATTTATTAGATTTTTTTGTCATATATTCATGTCACAACTGCAAGTGAGTTTATTGGAAATAACTTCTTTACTATATAGGGGTAAGGCTGCGTACTATCAAACCTTTTCAGACCTCATTTTATTATAGAATTTCGGACTAAGTGTGATGATGATAATGATGAATCTTATTATTGAATAATTCTCAGATCTCGCACTTTAACATGACTTTAATTGGATGTTGATTATAACGAATCTTATAGTTAAATAAAATAATATTGTTTTATTACGTTTTAATAAAATAAATAAATTTAATTAAGGTCGAGTCATAACTCATAACGGTTCAAAATTCAATTAGCTCAATTTTTGAAGTTAAATTTAGATTAAATGGTTAATTTTATTTATAAATAACTTGATTTATTTCTTAGTTTTTTAAATTTTGTTAGTTCAAAGTACATAATCTCATGATTGTTATGTTTAATACAAAATTTATTTATGCTTCCATTATTGAACAATTATTAAGGCCATATATGTTGTATTAAATGTATACTTTCTAGAAAATTAAAAAATTGGAGCCAAAACGGCATCGTTGTAGCGAATTGAAAATATCAAATACAATCCTGGAACTACGTCGTTCAGGAAGCAAAAACCAGTCAACGTGTCTCTGTGCCACCAACTCTTGTTTCTTCTTCTTCCTCCCTGCGAGAACGAACCCAAAAACCTCAAACCATTCCTCTCCGTTCTGTTTCATTTTTCAATTTTTCTTAAAGCTTTAAGCATCTGATATAAGTACAATTCACAACAAAGAACAACCTTTTTTTTTCTGGGATTGTTTTAGTTCAAGATAAATGATTCAATTTATTGGTTCTGCTCGTGTAAATCCTTCTCTGGCCAGTTTCGGTCCCTGTAGACGCGGTGTCATTCTCAAGAACTCTTCTTTGTTGCTTTCCAGAAATGGGTTCTCACCTTTTAGTCGGATTATTCAAGCTTGCCTCCAATCAAGTACTGATCTTTCTTTGTTCTGTCCTCTGTTTTGTACTTTTAGTTACCTGTAGCTTCATCCTAGTGAGACTTAACTCATCTTTTGATATTAATTTATTCCAGTTTGATTATTAGTTGTGTGTTTTTGAGGTTATGCATTGATTTGGATTGATTGTTTGTCCACCAGGTGTTATTCTCTTCACTGTTTCATCAGTGTAGTTATAATGTTTGTCTGTTAATTTCGGCCTTTCTATGCTTGAAAATTGATATATGTTTTCTGTTCCAAGCCATTTCGATTCAAAGTTCATATAATTGGTTGGGGGCATTCCTATGCTTGAAAATTGATATATGTTTTCTGTTCCAAGCCATTTCGATTCAAAGTTCATATAATTGGTTGGGGGCATCACTGTTCCATTGCAATAAGAAAACTTAGTTTTGTTACCTACATCCACAACCTTAAGAGTTGATGAAAGGTGTATGCTACTATATGATTTTTGTTCGGAGACATATTTTCTCCAATTATAAGCAAATATAAATGGTTTCTCTCTGCCCATACTAAAAAATGTTTATGCTACCTGCTTGGATGCATGGTGCATGGTGCATGTGGATTTTTGGGCTTTTTGTAGAATTGTTAGTTGATTAGCCATGCATTTTACAGATGCAAATGGGAATTCTGCTGAACATATGGCCTTGGACAAATCTGAGATCATATTCATAGGGTCAGGAACTAGTGAAGGGATTCCGCGGATTAGCTGCCTTACAAATCCCTTGAAGAAATGCCCGGTATTTTATTCATCTCTTTGCATTTTATAGTTTGTCCCCTGTTAGGTATGATTTGTTTGCTCAGGGCTTCTATGGGATGCTTAATTCTTGAATGCTTCTTGGTTCGATAGGTATGTTTAAAAGCTGTAGAACCAGGTAATAAAAATAAGAGACTAAACACCAGTCTTCTCATTCGTTTTCTTGGGCCTGCAGGAAGACATAACATTCTTATAGATGCTGGCAAGTAAGTGAAACACTCCTCTGATGTGGTCCAAATGTTTGCTGTTAGAAAAACTTCATTATTCCTTTTCTTTTTGGGCATTTGAATAAAGATTGGTTTGATGAGGCATTCATGTATAAACTGAAGAATCTCTAAATGGAGATAATTGTCTTTGAACTGTGATATTTGGTGTGCAAAATTAAGACAAATGCTTAAATATACAATAACATGAATGAAATTGAAAGCCAGGGATTTGTCTTGACATTGACCTTCTAGTGCTGAAATTTATATCAGTTTGTGAATTCTGATCTAGTTATGAATTGAACTACTGAATTGACCAACTATACCTTAAAGTGTAGCATGTTGTGTTGGTTAGGACAATTACTTTATGCTAATTTAAACCATCCATAATCATTTTCAGGTTTTTTTACCATAGTGCTCTTCGATGGTTTCCTGCATTTGGGTTAGTCTTTTATTTTTTATGCTCTCTTAAATAGTTCAAGCCTTTTTTTAAATATAATTGGTGAATTGCTCAGTTTGAATTCAATGAATTTGGCAGTGATAAGAACCAATTGAGATGTTCATGTCATAAGTTATATCAGAAAAGAATATATACCTGGATACTAACTTGCAAATTCTTTTACCTTATCTGCATCTACTATTGGGAGATTGTAACTAGCTGCATTTCTGTCAGGCTAAGAACAATTGATGCGGTTATTATTACTCATTCTCATGCTGATGCAATTGGAGGTCTCTGTCATTAACACTTTCTAATGCTATTCTGTCAATAGACAAATTTAATTTAGTCCAACTCTCAAATTTCTTGTTCTTTTCGTCTTCTTTTTTTTTTCCTTGAGAACGCTCAGATTTCTTCTATGTTTGATATAGAAACACCTCTCTGGCACTAACATGGATATTTTATGTTTCTACTTGAATCATATGCTCCCCAGGTCTTGATGATCTTCGTGATTGGACAAATAATGTGCAGCCCTCTATTCCTATTTATGTTGCAAAGCGTGATTTTGAGGTCAAACCCGATTTACCTTCATAGACACTTTTCTGCTCTAGTATATCTGTATATACCTCCAACTACCTGCCAAGCTGATGATTCACTAGACTATGTCTTTTATATGCAATTCATTAAGTGCTTAGGAGTCAGTGAAGTGTTGCCAGACTTCTTGATCTCAAGATATGAAGCAGCATTCTCCTTTAATTTTAGTTTATTGCAGATTAGATATTTAGAGTCTCCAACCTGAATTATTCATAGCTTGAATGTTAGGTTTCTTCTTTGTGCAACTGACTATATCGCTATTTAAACAATTCAGGTGATGAAGAAGACCCATTATTATTTGGTGGATACAAGTGTGGTTGTAACTGGTGCTGCTGTCTCAGCATTGCAATTTAATATCATACAAGAGAAGCCATTTGTTGTACATGATTTGAAGGTACTGAGAAGTCCCTTGCTCATGCTTAAATGAGATTCTTTTAATTCTCAGGTATCAGGCTCCAAAATCATAACAAATCTTGCTGTTCAACCTCAATTAAGCAAATCAGAACACGACTTCAATGGAACAAGTGACAATGAATCACTTCCGTCACTGAATTTAATTATTTCATTCGTCATTTTATGCTATAGGAATTGACTATAAGCACATTTTTCTTAAATTATTTGCTTCAGTTTACCCCTTTACCTGTGTGGCATGGTCGTGGTTATCGTTCCCTGGGTTTTCGATTCGGCAACATATCTTACATTAGGTGAGCTCTTAAATTAAAAATCCTCATAACGTAGTTTGTTTACAGCTTTTTAGGGATTCTGGATTTAATCTCTAATTTATGTTTACAGTGATGTGAGTGAGATACCTGAAGAAACTTATCCACTCCTTGAGGGCTCTGAAATCCTGATTTTGGTATCTTTCTTTCTCATACATACTCACGCTCAATGACACAACCAGCTCCATCCTTCTTTTCCCGCTGGTTTGCACACACATGCACATACTTGGGCAAAAAACCAGTATTCCCATTTCTTTTAAACCACATCCAAATTGTCTTCTGTTTGTGCTTATTTTTCGGTAACTTTTCAGGATGCTCTGAGGCCCGATAGGTCTTCTTCAACACACTTTGGACTTCCAAGGGTATACGTTCATACTTTTCATGCTAATTATATAGCACTCTAAAGGGATAAAACTGACTATACTATCCTTTTCACAACTTGCTGACTTAAGAGTTTCGGATTTTGGAAACTCAGGCCTTGGAAGAAGTAAGGAAAATTCGACCCAAGAGAACCCTTTTCACTGGTAATTCATACCCCAGGTTTCATTTTAGTGAGAATATCAACATAATTCCGTTAATCAAATCTCAGCTTCTCTTCTCCTCTTTCCCTATGATGTCATCAATCCTTTTTGTATGGTTTAATATTCTTACTTGTTAGAACGTCAACAGACATACCAAACTATTCTTTCACCTAAGTTCATTGTGAAAGTTACTTTTTCAGTTTCCTGATTTGTGAAGGTATGATGCACCTGATGGATCATGAGAAGGTGAATGAAGATCTTATGAAATTAATGGACACAGAAGGTCTTGATGTACAACTAAGCTACGACGGGTTGCGTATACCAGTATCACTCTAACTTCCTTGTCTGTACTTGCTCTTTTCTTTCTTCTCACTTTCCTGATAGAAATCTCATTCTTTGAGCTTGAAAGTGATAATTTGAGCTCATGTACTATCCAATGTTATTTCTGGGAAGTTACGTTTGCCCTTTATGTCACATCAAGCGAAACTTGCTGTAACCAACAAGCCGTATTGTTTATTTGCATGAAGAGAAGATTATTGGGAGATTATGGTTGGTGAGGCATTGAAATCATTGTCCATCTTATGATATGTTAAGACATAGATATAGTACCTGCTAAGGACTTTTAGAAATGCTTGGACGGTACTCCAATACATCTAGTCTTTTTACAAGAAGACAATCCTATACCCTCAAGAGCCAAAGGCCTTAGCTGCCATTATTTGGCTATCTTTCTCAAAAAGCCACTCATTTGGTGGATTTTGATTTTCTAACAGTGATGTGATTAGGGTTCATTCCAAAGTTCATCCACTAAGATGAGTTCATCATAAATTATTGGAGTAAACTTTTTAAAGGTATTTTTGAATATATTATTAGGGCAAATCTTAGACTGCCGGTGTACAGGGACAGAGTCATGTTAAGGGGAGGGGGGCTATGGTCTCCCCTTTCAAATATTTTTTTTTAAATTACCTATATAATTAAATTTTTTAAAATTATAAATATAAGTGATCCCCCTTAAAAATATAAGTGCCCCCTTAAATGTTGACCTCCGGCTCTCCCTTAGAGTTGAGTCTGGCTCCGTTCTTATCGGTGTACAAAGTTTATTGCTTTTTGAGAGTTAGAAGAGGGTCATCAATTATATACAGTCTCATGAATCTTCTGGCTACAAATGAGTAATCTTTACCCGTTTTTTGAACATAATAATATCATTATTATTATGCAAGCTTGCTAGTACAATTATTTGACCATGGTTTTAGATATATTTAAGATTAACTAATAATCCAACAATTTCTCACTAAAACCCCTTTTGCCCCAATAATGGTTTTTCTGTAAAAGTATCCATGATTATGGATAGTAAAGATAATTTCTTATGAAAAGGATGCATAATGTAGGGTCGGTCCATTCTCAATCATTTGATGTGTGGGACCTTACAAGTTCTAACCCGTGAAGTAGGTTAGCTTGACAAGATTTTCATATGGTACTAAAGAGTATAGAATAATTTTGTATGGAGAGGAATTATTGAGTGGAGGATAATTAAAGAAGTTAAAAATAATTTAGGTTTTCTTTTTCTCTTGACTATTTCATCTATAGGTTGGAAATTAGGGTTTCAACCATTTTAACAAGACCAAGTTGCATGAATTCCAAAATTTAGAATCCATTTTTTCTAATTTATAAAATTCAGTTTTTTAAAAATTATCATTTATTTAATTGATCAATCAGTTTTCATTAATTAATAAATTTTTGTAAATCAAACTAATTAAATTAAATTTTACTTAACAATCTTTTTAATTATAGATAAGAATATCTTTTTTCAATCGTAGCCTTAATTCTATTAAGTCTTTAGCAGGTTTTATGATGATCTAATATCGATTGAACCTTTTAAACTTTAAGCTTCTTATTTTATTGATTTAATTTCTGTTCAAAATTTAAAATATTGATTAAAATGTAGTTTTTGATCACTCTCTTCTTAAATTTGTTGACCTTCAAATCATTATTTTTTTTTAAATTTATGTTGTATTTTGTTAATAACTTATTTAATTTTCATTTTTAAATAAGTGTCAAATATTTTAACTTTTCAATTAAATTCTAAAACTTCTAAAATATAACCTATCAATTCAATACATTTATTTTATTAAGAAAGATTATATATAAATTAAAAAAAGAGAGAACTATATTATCAAACATATAAAACTATCTTATCTTTAATTATATGTTCTAAAATTTTAAATTACAATTTATAATAACAATTCAAAACACATTCTTCATTATACTTTTAAAACAGTATTGTATTATATCAATTGAGGACATGAGCTGGAGCATATAGTTGAGACTTGCGTCAAGAGCACGATCCCATTTTCAAAAACTGAATCATTGCAGAATGAAACAAGAAGATGACAAACGAATTGAAGAGAAGGGTATTCTCTATGCTCATATAATATTCGATCAGAGGACAGAAAGGCTCATCGAAGCACATGAACATACAGTCAGACAAAGTACTGTTCATCTCTTTATTTATTCTAAATTCTAATAAGATTTTAATTTATTCAAAGTGTTGATGACTCTCTGAACAGTTAATGTTCAGACTTAGAAAGTCAAGCAAACTAAACTCTTAGATCGTCCCGTGAAGCTCAGAATACTAATGGGGTCATTTTCTGTTAAGGTTGGCCATGCATGCATATACTTAAATGTCTCTAGCTAAGAAGCTGCAACTCAAGTCAACTTTGGAGGGTGTATCTTCGTCAACTAGTAGCATCTTCATGATCTTGCATGGATTCTTCCGTACTCATCACATCATCAATAACGGGAACCAGCACGAAATTTTGTGTTCGTCACTTAAAATCAGTAATAAGTGAATCTAAACTCTAATCAAGAAGAAGGAGAAGAATAACAGATAAGCATCATATTCCTGTCAAGTAGAATATTCATCATTGCCCATCCAAAAAAGTCAGAAATTGCAGCTTCTGCCGCATGCAAAAGTGCAAGAAGAGAAATGGGTAAGTGAAACAGTAACAATAGTTTTCTACTGTAGGGGGAAACAGCTTTTAGGCATGCCTGTTCCAAGTTAATCAATGGATCAATCATGTCACTGTAAAATGTAGAAAGGGAAGAAGCTGTGTAGGATCTTTTTTTAACTAAGGAATATACATCAGAACCTAAATGTCCTCACATATTTTATATACTGATATGCAAGTGATTCTCTCTCTTCTTTTTTTCATAGCAACCTTTTTATCTTTAGCTCTTACTTTAGAGTAGAAGGGAAAGTTAGAGATGATTAAAAAAGGGTTCAATGCCTTTAGCATGAATTTTAAAAAAATGTTAAAAAGTAAATGAAAAATAAGGAAAAAAATAGATTTTTTCTTAGTTTTGAAGAAGAGAACAAAAGAAAAGACAGAAAGTGCAACGTCAGAGTTCTGGCGTTTTGTTTTGGACTCCTTCAGGATAACACACCCTTCACCTTCTCGTCCACACCTGTCTCTCTTTCTCTCTATCTCTCCGTCACTCAGTTTTATGAACTGGGTTTTCTTTATATTCTCTCTTTTGTATGTATTTGTGTGATTACAGTTAGATTTTCTTGGTATCAGAAGAGAGAGCTCAGGTTTTATAGTCCATGTATGTAGAGGAAAAAGATGGTCTGAGGATTTTCTTGCTCTTTTCCTCACTCCTTTTCTTTCTTCTTGTTTGTTCTGAGCTACCCAAAAAGAACCAAAATTGTCTCTTTGCTTCGAATCAAACAAAGAACAAAACCATCATGCCAACTGCAGGTTTGTAGGGATCAAAGCTTACTGATTTAAACGTTTTATGTATCAGTATCAACCTCTTCACTTTGTTTTCTTTCCACTTTTTCAATAGTTTTAGCTTTTTCCTAGATTAAGTTTGTCTGTGTACAGATGTTTTTAACGCCAAAGATCTATGACCCCTTCAAGCTTGGTACCTCAACATCTACTTATCTAAGAGAAGATGATTAAAGGTATGATCTTTCATCAGCAACAACAACAGCAAGAAGAAAACATGTCCAATTTGACATCAGCTTCTGGTGAAGCAAGTGTTTCTTCAGGTAACAGGAACGAAACTTTCACCAACTATCCTCAACTTGCTCCTACAACACAAACTCCACAACAATCTGCGAAGAAGAAGCGAAACTTACCTGGAAACCCAGGTGCGAATATCCCTCTAATATACTATTTTTCAGTTCTTATTGTATCACAACTTATGTTGTTGTTGTCTTCTGGTTTGGTTTCTTGAATCAGATCCAGATGCAGAAGTGATAGCTTTGTCACCAAAGTCGCTATTGGCTACAAATAGATTTGTGTGTGAGATCTGCAGCAAAGGGTTTCAGAGAGATCAGAATCTCCAGCTCCATAGAAGAGGGCATAATCTGCCATGGAAACTAAAGCAAAGAACAAGTAAAGAAATGAGAAAGAAGGTGTATGTTTGTCCAGAACCAAGTTGTGTGCACCATGACCCCTCAAGAGCTCTAGGTGACTTAACAGGAATCAAGAAGCATTTCTGCAGAAAGCATGGAGAGAAGAAGTGGAAATGTGATAAGTGCTCAAAACGTTATGCAGTTCAATCAGATTGGAAGGCTCACTCAAAGACTTGTGGCACTAAAGAGTACAGATGTGACTGTGGAACCCTTTTCTCGAGGTAAGTAACCAGCTTTATCATTTCAGGAAAATCTATACAAAGAAAATGGAGTCCATTTCAGGAGGCAAAGAGAATTTGTCTTAAATGTGTTTACTTCAAGAAGTTCCTTCCAGATACAGATACATAACCTTTGAATCATTCCTTATATTGATACTTGTGAGGAAATTGCAGTGGCTTAGGAACTATCTGTCTGTAGTTTCAGAACTTCTGTGACATTATTGTCACTTTCTGTTTTCTTCTGAATTTCTTTTTTGTTTTTCTTTTCAGGAGAGATAGTTTCATAACTCACAGAGCCTTCTGTGACGCTTTGGCAGAAGAGACTGCAAGAGCAGTCCCACTTGTCCCATCTCAACCTGGTTCTTCAACAAATCATAATGCGAGTATCCAAATACCACAATTCAATATTACCAGTCAAGACTTGCATGCATTTTCACTAAAAAAAGAGCAGCAAAGTTTTAGCCTAAGGCCTGAGTTGCCACCTTGGTTGGCCTGCCCACCACAAGTACAGACAGCCATTGATCTCTCCGCCTCATCATCGTCTTCTAGACTTTCAACAAGGTTAGGTCAAGAGTTCACACACACGCACCAAGATCTGCGCCCAAACCCTAACCCTAGTCTTGGACCCACTCTACAACACTTTCAGTCTGCAACTTCCCCACACATGTCAGCCACTGCATTACTGCAGAAGGCATCTCAGATGGGTGCAGCAGCCATGAGCAGCAAAACTACTGGGTTGGTCAGACCTCAACTCCAACCCCACAACCAAGAACAAAAAGCTCACGTGTCTGCATATTCTGCTACTAACAGTATAAATACAACTGGCGTTGTTCTGAAGAACTTGTCCCCACTTGAAGACTTAGGAAGTGGCGGTGGCTGTAATGGCGGTGGGTCATTTTTCCACGGCTTGGCTCCTTTTGGGAATAAAGCTGGGGATGTACCTCAATCTGTTGGTGCACATTCTGGTACTCTTCTTCAAGATATGATGAACTCTTTATCTTCTGCTGCTTCTGGTTTTGAACCAACACCCTTTGAAGATGCATTTGTTGGTGGGGTCCTGAAGAAAGATGGAAACTTTTACAATGACTCTAACTCAAAGGCTACAGCCACCTTTCAAGGTGGTGGTAGCTTCACTGGAGGTGGCAATGAAGGGTTGACTAGAGATTTTTTGGGTCTTAGGCCACTCTCTCACAGTGATATACTTACCATGGCTGGTCTCGGAAATTGTGTCACCACTTCTCATGAACACCAACATAGTCAGTCTCAAAAGCCATGGCAAGGTTAGATCCAAGTTCCTTACTTCTTATACTTTGTAAAACCCTCCTCTTTGCTTATAAGCTTCCCCAAGGGAACAACACCCCAAAATTCTCATACTTCAGTCCCTTATATGTTCCTACTTGAGAATTTCTATATATTATGTCAAAACCGAATTTATAATTTATTCCGTATGCACTAGAAGAATAACGAATTATGGTTTTAATGGGTAATAAAAAAAAATTAATAACTTTAGTTTCATAACACAAGCTGCAAGCTTTACTCTCGTTTTGGTCTGAATTGACACCACCCTAATAATTTCTCAACATCCGTATGTATAATAAGACAAGTTTCATTGTCACATTGTGCAAAAGGGAAGTTTCCATATAAGTAAAAGAAAAAGAAAAAAAAAAGGCTGTTATGTAGTCCACTAGGTAGTGCCCTCACATGATGATCCAATCAATGAAGGGAAATTATCCCAAAAAAATTCAATCTTGAAATGATCAATTTAACATACAAATGACTAAGAAAAAGAAAAGAGAAATAGGTTTGGAATATACAAGTTTACACTACTATACACTTAGAAAACATGTGCAGTACAAAAGCATATGGTTGATGGGTACAAAACTAAAGCATTGGAATCTTCAATGAGGAAATGGTTCGAAAAATGTGCAAGTTTAGCTTGATGTGGATATGGTGTTCATTTGCAGACCAAAAAAGAGATGCTGTTTGATACCTTGTGTTGGTTCAAGTGGGATTCAATCCCGAGGATGATAAGCTTTTAGGCCTCTGGTTTAAGAACATAAACATTAATTTAAAGTCAAATGAAGAATTCGATCTAATTAATAGATATGCTTCTTATGATACAAAGTGCTACTTGAATCCTTATTACTGCAAGTTTTCTAACTCAGAAGAGATGTTGCTGGATGATGAAGATCTTTATTTGTGCTTTCCACACCAAACAAAAGAACCAAGTTAGTGGGATTATAGATATACCTAAGCTGGTCTGCAATGCTATTTTACTATATAGAACTCCTGAAAAGTTAAGACAAATTAAAAGAACATACAAAGTTTCTTTATGTGCCGCCCACTTGTGGATGTTTGTTCTTGATTTCATGTGTGGGTAGGGGAAAGATGACTGTCATTTTAGTAAGGTATGATTAGCTTATCATAAGATAAAGTGGTACTGAGGCAAAAACACTTTAACATCAGAAGAAGACCTAAAAAAGATGCCTGTCACTAAGATATTTAATACGATTATGTGCATATCAGATTAAAAAAATCCTGAATTCCAATCGAGTTTTGAACATTTCTCGAACCAATTTTAAAAAGATTTTTGTCGACCAGCTAGCTCATTGACAACGATACATAAATGCATGAGCTTGGCAGATTTTAATGGTGCTGCAAGTCTTTGATTCATGTATTGTAAATGATATGATGATATTGTATTCATATACCAATAGCTCTACCGCTATCAAAATTAGTGAGATGAGATGTTGAAGGGTTAATAATAAATACTTTTCTCCGTCGTAAAAACACTTTTTAAGAAAAATAGATGTTTGGTTGTAAAATAATTTTGGAACTTTTCAAAAAAATCTCTCCAATGACTTTTTGGGTAGATTTTTCATATCAACTAATGAATCTATTTTTTAGTTTCTTTTGCTCTTATAATTTATACATAATTTTCACAATACTTACAAACTTATCTTCATGTTTATTATATATTTAACTATTTACTCAACTTGAATATTTATTTTTGAATTTATATAATATTATTTGACTTTTTTATATATTTTAATATTTATTTTTTATATTAGTTTACTTATGTTATAATTCATATAAAAGATTTGGTTAGATATATTTTTATTTATGTTTCATATGGTTTAAAATTATATAATAAGTAATATATTGTATTTTGCATATTGTTTAATATACTTTAAATAATATTTATATGCATAAATAATTTTTATTATAAAATAAAATAAATTTAAAATTAAAAGTGCTTTTCATTTTTATGTTGTCAAACAATTTACTGTATAAATTTCTTTCCAAAAATCCTTTTTTAAATGACACTCAAACAATCAGTTGACTTTTTTAGAAAAGTTCTACTTATAAAAAATTTACAGAAAAAAATTTTACTAACAAAAACTCTACTGGTATAAGTCTAATCAAATAGAGACTTCCTATATCATATCATTGTTAAATAAGCATATTGCAAAAACACTTTGGTTTGGTTTAACTCAAGATTAGTAAGTTATATTTAATTTGACAAGGATTCAACTTAAGTTTAGATTTAAGTATTCAAATCTTATTATATATTTAGATATTAGGTTAAATTTGATAAAAGTATTTTAAAACTCAATTGATTATAAAAAATTTAATTAATAATAACTTAAATATAATGTAATTAAATTCAAATTTCAACTCTAACTCTAACCCTATACAATATGGAAGATTTATTGTAGGCAACCTAAGAGAAATAGATGAAAAAGGTCAGGAATGGTGGGCTAAAGGAAGAGTCGCCAACGGCCAAACCCTATTGAGCTTTTTGAGTCTACAATGGCAGATTTGACTAAGAGAAGAAGAAGAATATATATGTGTTGTGTCGGTGTTGGGGTTGCTCTTGAAAAGTGGTGGAAGAGAAGAGGATTGGTATCAGTGAACTTTGTGCACTGCATTTTTTCTTTCATGGCGGCCTCAACACATAAGCTAGTTGACTTGTCCATTGCAAGTGTTCCATCTCTTCTTTTCTTCTAATAATGCCACCTTTTCTCTTTGACTTGAGAGTGCATACGCACATTGGTCAATTACAGATGGGGAATATGATTACTCGGTCAATTTTTTTAATTAAAAATAAAATAATATTTTTTTAATTAAATTCGAGTTCAAATTGGCCAGATTTAAATTTTTTTTAACTAAAATGGTATTATTTTGTTTAAAAGAATTGGATCTAAGGTCAACCAGTTGAGTCTGAATTTGAATTGATTAGAACAAAATTTTCTAACTAAAATGATATTATTTTGTTTAGAAGAGTTGGACCTCAAATTAACCAGTTGAGCCCGAGTTTGAATTGGCTAAACCTAAATTTTCTAACCAAAATAGTATTATTTTGTTTAGAAGAATTGAATCTTAAGTCAGCCTGAACGTAGGCCTGACTAGCCCATTACTATCCCTAGAAAAGAATGTCTTCACTGGGCTTATATTGATTAAAATGGCTTAGATACATTAATTGGGAATGAATATTAGAGTTAATAATATTTAATTAGTTCATACGTCGAGACCAGTGACTCTTTTATTCAATGCTTTAAAAATTGGATAGATAAAATAAAAAATTTAAAGTTTAAATATTCAACTATTAGACCTTTATAAAACTTATATATATTAAAAATTGAAAATATTAAATAATTTAAAATATAATTAAAGAAGAAAAAGTTAAGTTTTAATTAAAAAGATATTGTTACTAATATATTTTGGTTTATAAAAATTATTCAATTTAACAAATAAGTAAACTTACGGATTTTTAATAATAAAAAATTATTAAAATAAATTAAATAAAAAATTATTAATTAAAAATCTTGAATGGGCTCTTTTAATTGTTGCTTCCTATCTAATATTCTAATTCACACCATTACTTTGTTTATGGGCTGTAGAACAAAGGCGTTCTTACTTTGAGTCCAAACTCAGCTTTGGGTCCTCATAATTCTTCAAGTCTGAAAGTACTATGATTTAGGAATTGGACCAAAGTCTCTTCTTTTGCCTCTTCCTACAAAGCTAGCCTTGGAAACCAAAAGTAAAAGATTGGACTTTTTCTTGTTACATAACAGGTCTGTTTTGTTTATGTCAATTACAGAGCAACAAGAAGCATAAGCTAGGCTTGTATATTTTATGTTATTTACTTTGCAAGGACAACTTTTATGGTATAATGAATATTTTTCAACCTTATTACAGAAGTATCACCAACCAAAACAACAAGAAAAATACCAAAAGTGAAGGACAGGTGTGACTTTTAAACATTTGAAAACTCATTATCTACAATTTGCTTGGTTAGAGCAAAGTGCAAGGTACTTGATTGCTTAGAGAAAATTGTCCAGTGGAGGAAGGAAATAAGAACTTAGAGAAGGGTATTGGATAATTAGTCAAAAGGAGATGGATTGAGTGATATCACATGGGATTCTTCATAAAAAGTGGCACAATCTGGAGTTCCAAGCCCAACTCTAAGTTGCCAACAACAATGGCTACGAGGAAGAAGAGAGCCAGAACGACTCTGTTCTTGGCATTCATCTGTCTGTTAGCTTTTGGTGCCTTTGTTCCTGTTTTTGCTCCTCTCCCTGCTCTTTCAAACCGTCCTTCCTCCAATCGCCACCAAAAGGTGCTGTTTTTGAACTCATATTTGTGATCAGTCGACATGTTGTCTTTAAAGGTGCTATCTTTTTTTTTTTTAACTCGCACACTGATTAGTTCAAGAGAAGTGCAAGCATCACTTGACTCCTCTTAGAGTTTGCTGATTTATATAAATTTGATCTGTAGGGCAGTAGTTTAAGCGCTGAAATCAGATTCAAAAGCTATAATTTTCTTGCCTTTCCTTCATTTAATGAATGCACTAGAGAAGGGTTATAAAGCTTGCATCTGGATAGTCGAAGACTACAACTTTCTTAGGCAGACAGAACTGATTTTTCTTCCCAAGCCAACGATGGGGCGAAGTTGGCTTGTATTTTCGTATAATTATCTTGCTTGTCCTACATTTTAGTCAATGCACAAGCGAAGTTTATAAATCTTGTATCTATCTTGATATTTAAAGGTTATAGCTTTCTTAGGTTGGCTGTTTTTTCTTCCCAAGTCAACGATGGGATCATGTGATTATTGGGTCTGTATTTCAGGGGAAAGATTAAACGGAGAAGAAAATTTAGTGCAGATGTTACGATTTTAGAGGCTAAACTCTATGGCCCTGAAAACGTAGCTAAAGGATTCTTGTAGGATATTCCTGGGAAAATGCATGCTCAGAACCTTCCCTGTACTTTGCTTTTGTAGTGTGTGAAAATTGTTTTAGGTCTCACTATTTGATGCTTGCCAGGCTCTCTTCTTGATCCTTTGAATTTATTGATTTGGTTTACGGTATCTATATAATCCTTTAACTTGAAATGGAAGGACCCTTTACTCTTGTTTATATTTATCCACCACATCAGGCTAATGTCCAAAGTTTCGAGATTGCTGATGACAAGTTCTGGAAAGATGGTCATCCTTTTCAGATAATTGGTGGTGATTTGCATTATTTTCGGATTCTTCCTGAGGTATCCCATCTTTGCATTGCCTTTGAAACTGGTGGTATTCATAGGATTGTTGAACTTTTTAGTTAATAGGGCCTTAATGATTGTGGTTCATAATTACTACTGTCTAGTTACTTAAATCTCTAACAGCCCGTGAGAGCTACTCCATGATCATTGAACTGTTAATTTTATCACTTGCAAGATTTAATGAATAAATCAACTTCATGTTATCTTTTTTGTTCCATGCTCTGTAATTGGCTGACTAGTTGTAATTATCCAGAACTTCATTAGTTCTCCCAGTTTTCAGATTGGAACTTGGATTTCTCCAGTTATTTAATACTGTACTTGTGTAGAATTTTTTTGTCGTGAAAAGTTTATAATCTAGTAGCTTTTATGTTTTACCAATGTAGTACTGGGAAGATAGGCTGCTAAGAGCAAAGGCATTGGGCCTGAATAGCATTCAAACTTATGTGCCATGGAATCTGCATGAACCAGAACCTGGGAAGTTGGTTTTTGAGGGTATTGCTGATCTTGTCTCTTTTCTCAAACTATGCCATAAGCTAGATTTCCTTGTTATGCTTCGTGCTGGGCCATATATATGTGCAGGTCAGTTAAATTAACTTATTCAAGTGGTAGAGATTCCTTACTAGTCACATGTACCAGATGCTCATTTTCAAGTGCCTTTATGTTCTCTCTTTTACAGAATGGGATTTGGGGGGTTTCCCTGGTTGGTTGTTGGCCACAGAACCTGCTGTCAAACTAAGGTCATCAGATCCTGCTTATCTTCAATTGGTATGCTTTGCAATTTCTTCTTGTGGACTTAATAAGGAGCTAATTAGTTCCATGTACTGGTGCACTACTTTTGTGATCCAAAGTAGTGCCGTTTGATCACTTTTCTCTTTTTGAAGATCGCTCTAATGAGTATGTCATCTCTCATTTGTTTTCTTTTTTTAATATCAAAATTCTACCTTCTAGAAATTTTCGGCTTGATTTGATCACTTTTATACTCTTAATGTTCTCTGTTTTAGATTCCTGTGTTATCACCCATTACACGATTCAATTTCTTTATTAAACATTATTAAGAAAGAAAATAAGAGAGATATGTTTTGTTATGGCTTGTTATACTGTTCTTGCAATACCATTTTCTGAGCAAATGTGCTGCATAGGATGTAAATTTGAGCCAATTTCTTAGATAGGTAAAGATCTAAACTTATTAAGTTCATCCGTACTTTCCGTGGGTTATATAATCCCCTAGATTATGGGGTGGATATCTGAACAATATGTTAAGTCTATACCAAACAGTTTTGCCGCCTTTTTGTTCTCCAATGCTTCATTTTATTGATTTAATTATCTTTTATAGTTCTTCAACTTAATACTGTTTAATTTTGTAGGTGAAAAGTTGGTGGAAAATTCTTCTTCCTAAGGTAGCTCCTCTACTTTATGGCAATGGAGGCCCTATCGTAATGGTTCAGGTATCCAATATCTCATTTTTGCACTAGGTCGCTAGTTTATAGTTTAGGCTTCACAGAAAGTATGATTGTAATAACACAATGTGGATTATGGACCTTTTGATCACTTGATATTTCTGTCAGATAGAAGATTTCTTTGTCAAAATCTTGAAACTTACATTTGATATTGTACAATCCACACAGAGAGATAAAACAGCCAATGGACTTTGAGTTCTTACTGTTTCGTCTTTGGACCACATTAATCCTAGATAAGATGAGATGAATCACCTGCTCATTCAAGCAATAGAGGGATATTAGTAACTGTTCCTTCCTAAGTTTCTGTAATAACCTTTAGATCCCTTTGAAGGTATATATGTCCTTATGTCAAAATTTTGTCAATGTAAAGTTGAGACTTGAGAGGTCTTGCATGTCTTTGGAAATTTAAAATCATGAATATTTAAGTAAGGAATAGTTATCTGAACAGATTGAGAATGAATTTGGATCGTATGGAGACGACAAAGCTTATCTTCATTACCTGGTCAAGTTGGCCCGACAGCATCTTGGAGACGAGATAATTTTGTAAGAGGTTCTACATCTTTGATCTTGTGCTCATGTTTCATGCAGAAACAGAGTAACTTTTTTTATCTTTTTATTTGGATTTATAGAAGTCTATTCATTAAAATGAGATTAGAAGTAATACTGAAGAAACTTGGGGTTGATATTGATTTTCCTGTCATGTTTCTGAAATGGAAGGTCTCTTGATAGAATCAAACTTCTGGAAATGTAAACAATGAATAGAGAATGTTTCTGTATTGAATTGTAAACGACTCCAGTA
>JANJEY010000005.1:5119775-5137609 GCA_024703695.1 Erythroxylum cataractarum | reverse complement strand
TCAACAATGCAATCGTCGCACATGTTGCTTTTATTCTCTTAGTAACAGATTCCTTCTAGACTCCCATAATGGATCCAACTCTTGGAAAACCTCTATCCTTCCTCCTCTGATAAACATAACGGACTGCTGGCTTTGGCCCATCATCTCTGCCATGGAATTTTGTTTTTTTATGTCTATGCATATTGTATCTAAGGCCATACATTCCTTCTTTTATTCTCTTGCAGTTCCATGTCATCAGTTCACTCTTTAGTGTCTTTGTGCTAAATGCAAGACGAATTTATTGGACGGACTGGTCATTTTTGAGGCACATTTGTGTAAATTTTATTTCTTGATTAAATTTTTTAACTCGTTCTAGGTATACTAATGATGGAGGTTCAAGGGAGAATCTTGAGAAAGGAACCATACGTGGAGATGCTGTCTTCTCAGGTTAAGCTCCTAATGTGATATAGCCATTGGTTCTCCAAGAAAAATGTTAAGAGTTTACGATAACTTTGTATGGTTTCTGATCATTTATTCATCAGTCATTCTGGACTGCTTGCTCGTTGATCTCTTGATGGACTCAAACTGAGGCCAAAATCTTTTGCTTGAAAAGTTAAATTTCGAGGAGGTCTATCATAAGCAGTTAGTTAAACTAAAGAGCTATACTGAACATTCAAGAACGATTTAGCTGTGGCTTTATGGGATTTTAAAGTAGTTTTCCTTCTTTTCCTCTCCCCGTTTTGTATCTGAAATGACTTCTGAAACAGTTAAGAGCTTAGCAAAATGTTTACATTTCCTTAGCTTGGTCAAGCATTAAAAAAAAACTAAAGGCAGATTTGCTGCTCTGTGCTTTAACTGGAACTTTCATGCCCAAAATATCTAGGAATTTGTCAAATTAGCTTAGGTGATATGATTACTTCTGTGCCTTGGCAAACTATCAAACTATATTGCTTCTGATCTATTGTTATGTCCATGGCCTAGCTGTTGACTTCACCACTGGTGATGATCCTTGGCCCATATTTAAGTTACAAAAGAAATTCAATGCCCCTGGAAAGTCACCACCACTTTCTGCGTAAGCATCTCAATAAATATTAATATAATGCAGATAGTGGGTAGTGATTTGATGCTCATGCTATTGCTTCTTTCAGAGAGTTCTATACAGGTTGGTTGACACACTGGGGAGAGAAGATTGCAGAGACTGATGCTAATTTTACTGCATCTGCTCTGGAAAAGATTTTGTCCCGAAATGGTTCTGCTGTACTTTATGTATGTGTTAAGTTCCAAATCTAGCTCAAAAATTTGTAATTCTGGAGATTGTAATACCACAATCTGTTTTTTCTTTCATACACAGATGGCACATGGTGGAACAAACTTTGGATTTTATAATGGAGCAAATACTGGTGTAGATTCTTCTGACTACAAACCCGATCTTACCTCCTATGATTATGTAAGGATAATTTGTTGCTTTTTTTCATCTGTTAAATTTTCTTGATTATCAAAATTTTGGCCCAACTGATTAGATGTATGTTTCCAGGATGCACCAATTAGAGAATCTGGTGATGTGGACAATGCAAAATACAGTGGTATAACTTATTTTCCTGTTTATCTTTTTCCTTTCCTTATAAGTATATTGCTTTAAGCAAAGCTGCATTATCTTTTCCTTTATTTTCTTCTTTCTTTCTTGTTTCAATGTCACTCAGATGAATTGTGGGCAATAATTGTTGTAAGCTCTTTTTACATGATTAACGGTCCAGCAAGATATTTGATTCATATACTTTTGTATCCTACAGCACTGAGGAGAGTTATAGGACTTTATAGTACAAAATCTCTTCCAGCAGTTCCTTCTAACAATGAAAAGATAGGCTTTGGACCTATTTACGTACAGCAAACAGCAATTTTCTTTGATTTAATTGATATGATGAATCCCTACAATGTGGTTGAATCTGAAAATCCAGTCTCAATGGAAAATCTAGGACAGGTGCCTATTTTTACTGCTATATTATAAAGGTCTATTGCTGTCAGTTGAAACACAAGATTGCTTAATAAGTTTTGGTTTTCCTATATGCAGATGTTTGGATTTCTTTTATATGTTTCTGAATATGCTGCAAAGGGAAATGGAAGTACTTTGTACATACCAGAGGTTTGATTTATAATATGTTTATTTATTTGATGTCTTTAATAGTAGCTTTCGTAACTTGAACTATCGTGCGGTATGTTTTTCTTTATGTTGTATGATAAGAGCAACGCAATAGCAGTTTCTTGTGTTAAATGGAGTCTTAAATGCCAAGTTCAATCTCTAATTTTGTTACTTGACGCTTGAAACAATTATAGAAGGTATGATATTGTATCTTGCAGGTGCATGACAGAGCTCAAGTGTTTGTAAGGTGCACTTCTGAAGATAATGGTGGAAGGCCAAAATATGTTGGTGTAATTGAAAGGTGGTCAAATAAGAAACTTGACCTTCCTAACACAAAATGTGCCTCCAACATCCGCCTGTTTCTTTTGGTATCTATCCATCCTCTTATAAGTCTCTGTATTTATTGTTAAATGTTAATTCTTTTGAAACAGATTTGTTTGGCCGTAAATATTATAGCAGTAAACTCCATTGCACTGAAATCATTTTCTTATATGTGACACGCTTGAAGATTCGAGCATTGCTTTGGTCGAGCTAAAATGCCATATTTATCTAAACTATATTGTCTTTTCTTTCTAAATTAGAATAACGTATTGGAATCATTTATGAATGTCTTGCTTGAAGGCAAATATCCGAGGAGTGCAAGATTAAAGCTTTAAATTTTATCGGATACTGGTTCCAGCAAATATTGATACTAATGGTGTTGTCTGCCAACTTTTTCCTTGCCGATATTCATCCTTGCGAATTATGCATTAGCATTTCAAGCTCAAAATCTTCTTATTCTTTGTTGTAGGTTGAAAATATGGGTCGTATAAATTATGGACCATACATATTTGACAAGAAGGTAACAGCTGGTCCTTTTCTTTTTCCTTTTGACCAGAAAAGAATTGGTTCTGTATGGGATAAGTCCTAAGAACTTTAATTGCTGGTTTCTGTTTGATATTATTCTTCTCAATGTCTTATAGTTTCTTTAGATGGTTGTGCCATGTGGCTCGATAGATCGTGCTTCAGTTGGTCCTTTGGGACATGGTCTTTGCAGGGAATTTTATCTTCTGTTTATTTTGATGGAAGAAGCTTGCATGGGTGGAAAATGTTTCCAGTTCCAATAAACAACCTGAATGGGGTACCGGACGTTGCACATTCTGGACTTGTTAGACTATCAGCCCAGACAAACAGAGGAGACAATTCTGGTAAGTGCTTAAAAATCTATCAAGTGTTGGAATCAGGCATATCATATTGAATTTATGACTTTCTCTAGTTTGTATAAATTATTCAAATTGTTCTGCATAATTTGGCATAATTATTCCTGTGGAGAAGCTACTGCAAAAGAACCAGCAATATATGAGGGGCATTTCTCTATTGAGGAAGAAGACCAGGTTAAAGATACATTCCTATCATTCAGTGGCTGGGGCAAAGGGATTGCATTTGTCAATGATTTTAACTTGGGAAGATATTGGCCGGTAAAAGTCATCTTTCATCTTTTTACTCATTTCTTTTCAAGTTTATGTATCATTACCTACTGATTTCCTTTCTTGTAAATGCTTACTCTTTTTCTGTGGTTTTTTAACCTTGCCATTTGCAGTCAGTTGGGCCACAGTGTAATCTTTATGTCCCCGCTCCGATCCTTCGGCACGGAAAAAATTTTCTGGTATAAACATGCAAGTAACACGTGAATTTGTATTTACTGTCGAAAGCTTTTTTGATTTCCTAATCTTGTTACTTTTTTTATCAGATGATACTCGAGTTGGAATCACCAGCACCCGAGTTAACAGTTCATTCAGTTGATCAGCCAGATTTCACTTGTAGTCCCAGTAAATCAAATGTGCATCAGCTTTAGTTACAGATTTAATGTGTAGAAATGTCTGCACTGCACCATTCTTGAAACAGGTACTATATACCAGTAGATGGTTGATCTCCACATCCACAGTGCAGCTTGAAACATGAACCCTACATGGTTCTACAAAGAAGAGTGTATCACCTGTTTTACCTTGTACTAAGACATATATTAAGGTGGAGAAATTGTAAGGATAAGATGGTGAAAGGAAAAGTTCAATTTCGGAGCACTTAAGAGAACTTCATATGTGGTTCTGTTGTTGAACTTCATTTGTAATGGATTGTGTTGATAATAATAGAACCATTTCAGATTATATCTACTATTGTTTTAGCACATGCCCAATTACTGAAGGCACTGCGACTTTCATTTTCCAACATTTTTCTGTCAGAAACCTTGTCTATATGGTATCTGTTGGCATACAGAGTTCATATGACTTCCTGTTTAAAGGCTTAAATGGCAATTTCCTGATGGCGAATCCTGTGGGGTTTATGTCAACAAGATCAAATCTAGCTTTTTCAGGTATAGTTACAAACAATGCACTTCTGAAGACACTCTGAAGTGAACTCAAACTTTTATCACTTAATAAGGTCCAAAAATGATTATGAAATCTCAGTTTTATCAGGCAGGGGCTTGAATGTTGTATGCATATGCAACTCTTGAATTGATGGGTGATACAAGACACGAAACAAAACACGATTCATGTAATAAACAGCGATTTTCATCAGCATTTGAAGTCACACTTGAATTGATGAGTGATACAAAACACGAATCAAGTAATAAACGGCGATTTTCATCAGCATTTGAAGTCAACTTTCTCTTATGATTTCTGAATTTTGATAAAGCGTACAGTACAGGCATAGCTTACCTGTCTCAGTGCATAGGAAACCTATAAACATGCCATGTCCTAAGAGTAACATTCTACTCTTTAACCAAAACAAAAAATGAAAAAAACGGAAGCGATTGATCAAGTCGAACCGTTCGTATCCTTTTTGGACCCTGACATTGCGGCACCGGCTGCTGCTGTCATAGCAGCCGCTGCTGCCCCTAGCTTTGCACCACCAGCAGCCTTCATTGCCCCAGCCACTTTGGCAAAGATAGCTACCCCCCCTACAAGGACAGCCCTCAATGCAACTGTTGGTTTTACTGCCATTCCTTGAAAATCTGAATGAGGATAGGCAATACTGAAACATGTAATTTCCATACAAAGTAATCTGAAATACATGGGCAGTAAGAACAGAGCAGAATAGTAGCATCCTCACAAATCTTTCTGAAGTTTGCAGAAGACTTTCTGACTAATTTGACAATTTAATTTGTAATTAATTGTATCTAACAGAAATATTATGCAGCAGCTTGGAAACAATAATGAAGCAACTTCCACCTACGAGCATAAAAGGACATATTTAAGTTGGACAAAATAACATCCTCTAAGGTCACTACCAAAATCTGCCAAAGGTCTAGAAATTCCCCAAACCAGTTTAGTTAAAAATCCACTCCTTAAGTACCATTTCATTGTTAGCATAGTTAACTTTGTATTATGTAAATCTAATCTATGCACGCATTTATCCTGGTTATTGATGTACGTCCCTACAGAACACGGTTGTCAATCTACATTGAAAAAGTAATGCAGCTCCAAAACCATTGATCTAGGAAATCAGCAGAGATTCAACCTCGCACTTCTTTATCTATTATAGACATTTAACATGTGGATAATCTAAAAAAGTATACAAATGAATCAACCTCAGAAATAATATGTTTGCATTCTTTCCCTTTCCTTGACTACCTCAGATGAGATATCTCCCAAATTGGGGGGAGATGATGAAAGAAGAAGAATAGAATAAACAATTCTCAAAGCAAAAGGGGACTCAACTACAGTTTTAGTGAGCTCAAGATAATCATAGAGTCATCTTGAGACCAACTTTGTCACAACATTTCACATCTACGAGACAAACTAAATGATATAATAGTTCCAGTTATCCACCAATGTAAGCTCAAACAGTATAAAGGCAAATCAGTTTCCCTTTTTCTTATCAAAATACTAAACACATCATCAATACCCAATTAGCCGATCAGATCCATTAAATGGCAATCAGAGGAGTCAGATAGGTTAGCATTTCAAAACAAAATTTCATGTCTAAACGAATAACTGCACAAGGGTCAAGCAAATAGCTAATCTTCTCTACATTTCACACATCAAACACAAGTACTTCATGAAGAACAGAGAGAACCTTCATTGGAAAACTCAACGATACAAGAAAGTTGCAAATACTGACAAACACTTTTTCTAAGCATGAAGAATCAAAGTCATGAATTTTATTTCACAGAAGGAAACTTTCTTCTCACACTACCTTTTCTCCCCAAATCCATCAAGAGGATCATCGCCAAGATCACTTTTTGAAGTCAAAAGAACACAAACCCAAAAACATAATTCAGCTTCCATGACCAAAACTACACAAAAGTTTTCATCTTGACATACATCCACACTACACAGGCACAAGCCAATCAAATTGTTCAGGAACAGAGAGAACAAACCTGAAGCAGGAACGATGATGTCACACCACTCTGGTCGAGTTAGCAAGCCGATAAAAGGTATAAAATGAAACAAATAGAGATAGATTCAGACACCCAAATACAAAACTCTTCCTTTTCTTTACTTTCCCTTCTCTGGTGGAGCTACAATTGAGGTCTTACGTTTGTTATGGAACGACCTATGTGGTCATTTCTTTTTTCCACTCTTCCCTTCTTATGGATACTTGTTAGAAGCAAACACGGCATTATTTGGAATATGACCGCATCAAAACGGCGCGTCGCTGGGAGGGCAGAGCTCTTCTTCTAAAAGAGTTCCCACTTCAGTGATCCACAACGGTTGTTAATTCAATTTTAGTCATCTAACGACTTACGAAACTGCAATGTTCTAACACCAACGTAATTGGGCTGTTTTTGTTTCACAATCCAATAACTATATTAACTTCTCCAAAGATCAAGGACTTCTTTTTATTTGCACCCAACACTGTTATTTACTTTAATCTTAAAAATTGGACCTTGTGGTGCTAGGCTTGAAACGACAACGATTAAAGGCATCATCTTACCTTCTATTATACAAAGATCCAATCTCTAACCACAAAACCCTATTGAATCACAGAGAGAGAAGCAAAGGAAGAGCAATGGATCCTTCATATACAGGAGGAGGTAGTTGGACAATGATACCCAACATGCCATCCCACAGCAACTCCCCTGCTCACTCGAATCAGGAGCAGTTTTACCTTCATCAACAACAGCAGCAGCAGCAATTCAATCAGTTTCAACAACAACCAACAACACCGCAACAACAAATGACCCAACAGCAGCAGTTTCAGCAACAACAACAGTATCAACAACAACAACGTTTTATTCAACAACAACAACTACAGCAGCAGCAGCAGCAACAACAGAGTCATCAACACCAATCACTTGCCTCCCATTTTCACCTCTTAAATGTGAAATCCCAGTTGAATTAATTGTTTTTTTGAGTCATGGATGTATCTTCCTGAATCCTGAGAGGGTCTTTTTATTGTGAATATGGGCAGTTAGCGGAGAATTTAGCTGATGTCGTTGAGAATGGTAATCGGGACCAGCAGTCCGATGCCTTGGTTTGTTTCTTCTCCCATTATTTACTGTAGTTTTTTTGTTCCCTTTATGTTAGAAAGTTGTTTGCTTGCAATTTTTGTGACAGTGGGTTTGTTCTGTTGAAGTTATGTAAAATGTAGGTGGTTTATGGAGTTCAATTTGAGATGGGTTTCTGGGTTTTAGTTTATGTCTGATATTGTCCTATATTTGGTTCTTTCTAGCAGATTAACGAGTTGAACAGTCAATTTGAGAAGTGCCAACAACTGTTGAATTCGATCTCAACCTCCATTAACACAAAAGCTATGGTAATTCCCATCTCCAATTCATTCCTTCACAACGCCTTGCTCTTTCCACTTCGTTTCCTGACTAACAAAATGAAAATTGGAGGATTTTTGAAATAAAATGTGATCAACCGGAGATACTATGTTGAATTTTACCTGTGTTGAAAGTATGAAATGATCTGGATTGAGGATAAAAGTAGTAAAACATTAGTGGTAATAAGATATAATCTTGACCTCAAACAAATGACCTGCTTCATCTGATGCATTTACATCCAATTTACAATAGATGTGTGCATTGGGTCCATGGTAGAACCTTCTTACTTGTGGAAATCTTGTTGCTATCATTTTGTTAATATCTTTTGAACATTGAATGCAGACTGTTGAAGGACAGAAACGAAAGGTTGAAGAAAGCGAGCAATTGCTAAATCAGCGGAGGTTTGTAATCCTTGCTTCTTATGTCAAAATTTTTGTTTGCTCTTTTTCTTCCTTGACTGATTCATACTTGATGTTTACCACAAGACAGGGACTTAATAACCAGGTATATGAGCTCCATAGAAGAGCTCATAAAATCCCAGCCATAACTGCCTATCAACAACACGTGTTCAGACAACATTCATGGAATAAGAGGAAGATAAAGATGAATTTCTGTCTATAAAGATCTGACCTATGTCAAAGCTTTTATTTCTAACTAGAAGCTACTTATTAAACTGGAGGAGAAGATGTATTTCTTTTTGAATAAGTATTCTATCTTGTTTTAATAAATGCTAGCGATATTACATCACTTACGTCAGTATTTTCTTGCAGATTGATTGAAAATACTTGTTATTCTAAATATGCTCCATTGTGGCAGAATTTTAGGTTGGCGTTCAGTAATTTATAGAACTAATTTCAAGTTTTCTAACAAAATTTTCTGTGCACTTGTATGTTTATGTGTCAACAAGTTCTCGAGAATCAGAAGGATATTCTTGAGTTTACTTGAAATTTGTACTCTAGAACTTCCTAGTGAATCAGAAATGTTTGACTAGGGAGGATGACTCTGAGGTGTTCGTCGTTGACTGAAATGTCCTACAAATTCTCACACTATTTTGATTTTTCGTATAAGTGACTTTGTGTGTTTACATTATGTTAATATAGCTTCTTGCTTTATTCATCTACATTATGTACACTCTGTTGCTTCATCATTGGAAAACGCTCGTTATCTTTTAATTCATTTTCAGAGCAACTTGTTCATTTAGAAGGCAATTCATTTTTGTTGTACATTTAGAATACACGAGTAGTGAGGTTAGATAACCTTGGAGGAGGTAAAGCTGTTTACAGTAAAGCACTCCTTGTCATGTTAATGGAGATAAGTTCTTATTTCTGTAAAGAACTACTATCTGCTGTAATTGGATCAACAGGAATTACCAGAAATACTAGAACTAGCAAGCAGTCAAGAGTTGTTGTTCCTGTGAGACAGGGTTGGATGCCAAACTTCTCGCTCTGGCACCTCCTGGTTCTTACATTAATCTCACATATGGCTTTCTTAGCTTCGTTGAACCATACTAGAGATTTTATAAAATGGCAGCCACTATGTGTTACTTTACTACATGTTACTCAAAGTTCTGAGATTGTTTGAATGAAGCTTTAAGCTATTTTCTTATTACAATTTACAGAGCTGTTCCTACTAGTTTTTTAAGCTTTTCTGTTTCTGATTTAACATATCAGTAAAGCGTGCAAGTTTGTCCTCTTCACAGGAGAACTCCAAAGATAGTTCCTGACCTTATCCTCCTAGTAGTTCCACAAGGCTTGGAGACCGTGGAGATGGTAATTATGGGAGGAGGGTTGAAGTTAATATGCAGTTTTAGTACAAGGTTTCAGACTACTGTTAACAATAAAATGGTAACAAAATTGTTGCATTCAGTTCTTCATGAAGAGCTTCTTACTTGGAAGCTTGGATGATTTTCCAAGTATAGAGCTTTAAAAGAAATAGGAGTTAAAAGAGTTTTGACCCCAAAAAAGAGAGGAAAAAGAAGGATCTTATTGGCATTATGACATCATAATCATCATTAAATTTCTCCAAAAAAAAAAACTATCAACTGTATATTGTTTAGCATAATGTTGTGCCTGCAAAAACTTTAAAACCTTAAAAACTATGAAATCTGTAAGACTATAACTAAGTTAAGTGGAAATCTTGACCTTTCCAACATTAAAAAAAGACAGACGCGATTAGTAGTTTCTGAATATAGCAAATTATGCAGAAAGATAACAACTTTATCCTATTTTTAGTTTCCAATTTGAATCTTATCCCTCGTTGAACACTTAAAAATGGATTATGTCCATCTTCTTTACCGAACATGTCACTGACCAAGAACATCATAACTTAAATAACAAGATTCTGTTAATAGTTTTCACGATGTGTCTCACAAACGTACACGTTTTCTTGGTATTATATGTCTTTTTTTCTTTTCCTTTCCCAACAATTCTCTCTTCCTCTCATATTTTTCCATCGGTTTCTTCGCAGAGAGAAAAGAAAGGATCTTCAACAAACCAGCACAAAGAGAAACAAGAACATACAACAAGAACAACCCATTAAAGAAAAATAACTACACCTTCCCCGCCGGGAACGCCTCCGATCTCTCACCACTTCCTGAAAAAGAACCAAACAAATAAAACAGAAACTTTTCATTATGAGCGCCAACATTCCAAGGATTGGTAACAGCACCAACCAAGCCTGTGCTGCATGCAAATACCAACGTAGGAAGTGCGCTCCTGACTGCATTCTCGCCCCTTATTTTCCTCCCGATCGCCAGAGACAATTCCGGAACTCTCATAAATTGTTTGGAGTCAGCAATATTACCAAGATCATCAAGAACATGAAACCTCACGAAAAAGACGAAGCCATGCGAACCATTATCATACAATCTGATGTGCGTGCCAATGACCCTGTTGGAGGATGTTATCGAATTATAAGTGAGCTTCAACGTCAGATCGAGTACAGTCAGGCGGAGCTTGATCTTGTTCTTCATCAACTTGCCTTGTGTCGAGCTCAGGCTCAACAACAGAACCATTTTCAGATGCACGATACAGATGATTCAACTACAACGCTTGGTTGCGAGATTGTCAACTCAAACCCTCTAGACATGTTTGATCCGATGATGCAATACCATTACCCTCAGGTCAATGCAGAACAAGAGTGTATCATCCCAGATAATCAAAGTTTGCAAGAGGATGTCAGTGCATGGACATCTTTGCAGGATTCGTGTGTGTCCACGTCTTCGTCTTTGCATGTCAGCAAGCAACCTTACATTGATGACCGTGAAGATGTGAAGCAGCTAATGGACATTAACGACGTCAAGTTTGATCCTGACGAGTTAGTTGAAAGAAGTTTTGTACCGTCAACACAGCTAGTCATATCGTCATAGCCCTCTCTACCTTAATTAATTCTGGTTCTTTTAGTGTAAGCTAATCTGGAAAACAAGATGGTCCCTGGTTCACTTTAATGTGTGTCATGGAGGAGATGTCAAAGATTTTTGGTTCTGCCCAGATTTTTGTTTTTGTCTTTGTGTATTCTGAACTCTAATCGATGGACTGAGACATATTATTCTCCAAACTTGTAATCAAAATGCTGTTAGAAAGGGCATAAACAGCCTTTACTCTCAAATCCCTTCGTCTTCTTCTTTTCTTTCACATTCTACACTAGCTAACTCACACTGTTGTAATGTTCTGCTCTTGCATTGCTTGCACTACACGATCTGCTCAGAAAGCAACAAGCCAAAATGGTTCACACGCTTGGCTCATCTAAGCAAGGACAAGGAGACGCCACTTCTCTTATGGACGATTTTATACAGCCAAAGCAGTGCCCTGTGGCTGGCTGAGGATTATTAGCAATTCCAGCTTCATGCAGATGAGTTCGGATGAAAAATGCAAACAAAAATGTAAACAGGAATGCATAAAGGATGACAAAAAAGGGAGTGCAAAGATCATGGATGTTAAGATTTGTTAGCAATTTTGGACACAGGAGCAATCACTAAGAAGGTAAAACTAATCGAGTAGCCCATTTTGGGTAATTGGGTTGTTGGTTAGATATGATGCGAGTCTGGTAATGGAGTAGCAAAGAGATTGAACGGAGAGGACTTGAAGAGAAATAAAAAGGGACTGTTGATGCTAGACGTGTTAGCGGCATGAGCATGAAGCATGCATGAAGATGGGTTTGTCAGGAAAATGAAGAGAGCAACTAAGTTCTTATTCATCAAGTCTTTTAACCTGTTGTGCACTTAAGAAATGGAAAATAAGGAACAATCTTTAACTATGTTGATCCTCGCCCTGACAAATTAGAGTTCAGCGGAACTTCTGCGCAGATTGGAACTTATCCAACAAGAAATTTCGCTACCTTAGAACTGTTATATTTACAGCCGCTGTTATATATTTACACAAGTTCAATAAGCATACTTCTCAAAAGAATTCATAAGATAGATCAGAAAACATTCTGGTCCCTTTTCTTCTTGTAGAGCAACAGGCAATATTGTAAGAGCTTCATTTGAAAAAAAGAGTGCAAAATTGAACAGAAGCAATTCACTTTCATTAAAACATGTAATAGCTCAATTATGTGCAATTTCTAACCCACATTTTGCTTAAGTGTTTCAGAATGGATTTGAAAACCATGCTGTTATATAAACATCAGTTCCCTGAGAAGCTTTCAAGTGTGGCCTGTATCCAGAGTGAGAAGCATTACCTCTAATCACTATGTCTAGTTCCTAAAATCTGAATTGACACAAATTCTAAGTTGGTGATTTATCTGTAACAGTCCTGCTCTTAGATTTCATTCAGTCTAGTAGTCCAAGGCATCCATATCTGGCATACGACTAGGAGGTTTTTCCTCATTTGGATTTTCCAATACAGCAGCCTCGGTTGTCATCAATAACGTCGAAACACTGAAATTCCAAAAGCAGACAGGTTAATATCAGAGAGACAGAGGATCAAGATAAACAAAAGATAAATAGGATTCACCTTGAAGCATCTAATAATGCTGTCCTGATGACTTTAAGGGGATCTATGATTCCAGCTTTCACCATGTCAACATATTCACCTGTTTTAGCATAAATATCATAGTACACAAATAAGAAGCATACTAACATAAAATGGATATGTTCATGCAAATGTAGAATCCTCAACTCAACTAAGCGACAATGATCTCTCCTTTCATTCTCTTTCTCCGTTTGGATCCAGTATAACAAAATATCAGAAGATAGTGCGTCTATGTTTGGGATAAGGACACTTGTGTGAATTAAGAAGTATTCAACCAAACAGCACCAGATGCAAGCACACACTATTAGTAAGAAGAACAAACCTTTAGCTGCATCATAACCAAATCTTGGATCATCTTGTTCCAACAATTTACCAAGAACCAATGGTGCATCATATCCAGCATTTGAAACTATTGTATATGTAGGTGCCTACAGCAAACAATTTTGATTGTGGGGTTATTCATCTCAGCTAAGCTCTTGAAAAATCACAAGCTAAGAGACTTAAAAAACCTTAAGAGCATTCTCGATTATTTGGACGCCCCTTTTCTGGTCTTCATTTTGAACTTGAAGGCTTTCTAAAGCCTTTGTTGCATATAAGAGAGCAACACCACCACCTGATAACACCAACTCATGTTACCGTGTCGAAAAATTGGTTGAATTCTTGAAGACAACCTTCAAATCATGGAACTAAAGTTACCTGGCACAATGCCCTCTTCCACTGCTGCTTTAGTAGCATTTAAAGCATCTGTTACCCTATCTTTCCTTTCTTCAACTTCTGCCTCGCTAACCCCGCCAACCTGCAAGAAAATGATTCTAAGCATTTGAATTAAAGTATCATGTAATTTCTTGACATTAGATAGATGAAAACAAACCTTGAAAACAGCAACACCACCAGAAAGCTTTGACAACCGTTCTTGTGCTTTCTCCTTGTCAAATGTGGCTGTGCTCTTGCCCATGGCTGCCCTCAACTGCAAATATCAAAAATAGCACTAAATCTCAGGTATTCTAATCTCAGATAAATATTAAGAACAGGTAAAATCAGCTCTCCTTTGACCAATCATGGGTTCTTTTGGTTCCAGAATTTTCCGCAAGTAAATTTCTTTTGGGAGATAGTATCTTTTGATAAGAAGAACAAGTTTACCTCCTCACATCTTTCTTCAATCAGCTTCTTATCCCCACCACCATGAAGTATGATTGTGTCGTCAAGAGAAACGGTGACCTGCATTAATCCATCTCAGTTTTGTCTTGAGAAATTCTCAATGTACCTATTACAGACCACTGTGCCTACCTTCTTTGCAGTACCAAACGTATCAATTTGAACTTTGTCAAGAATTAAACCACGATCTTCACTGATAACCTATATAATAAGCATGAGATTACATGTCAGGTTTCATACATCCATTGAGCACAGTAGGGATCAGGAAAAGCATTTTACCTCTCCGCCTGTAAGTATGGCAAGGTCATCCAAATTTGCTCGTCTGCTATCTCCAAAACCTGGAGCTTTAATGGCACAGACCTAAATACAAGAAATTCAATTACTGAAGGTCTGTACAGTGATATAGAGATGTAAGAGTACTAAGTCTTGTTAAGAAACAAATGTGAAAGCATCAAGTAAATTCATAAAATCATTTGATTATTCTCATAGATCAAGTTACTACCAATGCTCATAATTGGAAGATATTGTACCTAGAGATATCAATATCTAATATATAAACAAGTATGTATTCAACAAGTCACATGCAGAATGCTTCCTGTCTGATGTAGAATACCAAGAAACTTCAAAGCAGAGATGATTAATCACCTTAAGTCCACCATGGTGTTTGTTGAGTATAAGCATGGCTAAAGCATCACTCTCCACATCTTCAGCCACAATAAGAAGTGGCCTATTTTTCTGCTCAATGAAAAGCAATGATGAGCAATTCTTATGGAAGTTAAATAAAGCGTCACTTCAACAAGGCAAAAAACAAAGAAAATGGGTTAGAAAAGGTTTCTGACCTCTACTGCCAGCTCCAATACTCTTAGAAGAGAATTCATGTTGGAAATCTTTTTTTCATGAATCAGTATCAAAGGATTTTCAAGTTCCTGCAAACATGCAAATAATTGACTATTTGCCTTGAACAGCAAAATTAATTAATATAACAAGAAGACCATCAAGCCAATCTATTTGAGTTGCTACAAGTTACTGAGTCTTGATTTGGGACATAAATTTTGGAAAAGCTTCAAGTTTCTAGAATGAAATGCTACAACCCAGCACTTCAAGAGGGGACTACCTCTCTAATGAATTTCCACAGAAGAATGTAGATCCAAAGTTGCCAAAAATATCTTAGCATATACACTGTACTGGACATTTCATTTAGTTCAGTGTATTCTAAAATCCACAATTTTAAGACCACAATGGTGATAACTATGCAGATCAGAGCTTACGCATTTCTGAGTCTTCTGATCAGTTATGAAATAAGGAGAAATAAAACCTCTGGCTAGCTTCATTCCTTCCACCACCTCCAACTCATTATCCAAGGTATTCCCGTCCTGAAAAATTCAAAACAAAAAAAAAACACACACAACCACGCAAAAATCATGAACATTCAACAGAAACCATGTTCTTGCTTTGGCTGTTATATGGCAGAATAGAAAGTTTGCTCACAGCAACAGTAATGACTCCTTCCTTCCCAACTCTCTCCATTGCTCTTGCTATCAGCTCTCCAATCTCGTACTCGCCATTCGCAGAGATTGTAGCAACCTGTTTGAAAAATTTTATCATTCCATTGCAAATATCAAAATTAAAACAACAGAATGAGTCTGCAAAGAACATTACCACAAGAAACTAGCAAAGCACATAAAAACAGTTCTAAACATAATAATAGACGTGTTTGTTATTAGTTGACTTGAGACCATAGTTGGTAAGATTGACAGTGGCATCAGGGCAGCTAGAGGATAACTGTGAGTATTTTCATAAACTCCAGGGAGATGAATATAAAGAAGGTCCAATGGGAATATAGATACCTGTGTAATCTCCTCTGGCGTGCTTATCATTAATGCTCTCTTTTTCAGGTCTGAAATGACTGCATCGACAGCCATATTAATACCAATGCGCAAATCCATCACATTTACACCAGCAGCAACAGACTTGCAGCCTTCTGTGAGTATTGCCTGGGTCAGGACAGTTGCACAGGTTGTACCTGAAACCAAATAATGAAAAGAACCTTCCTAAGAATTTCTACAGTAATAAGCTGAGTGATCAAATATAACTTTTGGTAGTGTAGTGGACACGTAGCAACAATACATTACCATCTCCAGCAGCAGTGTTAGTAGCATTTGCAACTTGCTTTACAAGGTCTGCACCCACATTCTTGGCTTTTTCCTTGAATTTAATGCTTTTGGCAACAGTAACACCATCCTTCGTTACCCTGGGATCACCATGACTTTTCTCTATAATAACATTTCGACCCTGAACCGATCATTGCAAGAAAATTTACAAGGGAGCAAATCAATGAGTAGCCTAAAAACTGACAAATTTCCCATGTCAATGCAAAATATTGGAAAGAGTAATCTCTGGAAAAATGAAACTGAAAACGTAAGATTTGCTCAAGCACATTCCTTTGCAGGAAATGGTGATTGATACAGTTTTGAATTCAAATCTCCTTTTGATGCATACCATTCATAACACTTTGTATTTAAGAGACAATGAGATAAAACTAAAATCAAAACTGGGAACAAGTTCATACCTTTGGTCCCATAGTGACTTTTACAGCTTCTGCCACTTGATTAACACCCTGCAGCATAGCAGCACGAGCCCCAACCCCAAAATTGATATCCTTCGCCACATAGCTTCTACTGCATGTGATCCTACTAGGCACCTATGTAATTAATAACGTTAGCCAACAAGACGAAACATTTATGCCAAAGGTACATGAACACTACACTCGTACAGTTTAAGAGACAAACCAACTAGCGGAAATCAATCTATATCAATACTTTAAGCTGGAAGACACCGACCCATTTATTTAAATATTGATTTAATCCATCTTAGATATGAAAGACATGTTCTTTCTTTCTTTGGAGTTTGGACTGGCAACAGAAACAGTTGAGACCAACTGCAACTATCTGACAGAAAATACAGGAAGAAGGATCGTACCAGTTTCTTCGAAGTAGAAGAACTGCCCCACAAAGACAAGAACCATATACACAAAGCACAAGAACAGACGAACATAAAAATGTGAGTCAATGCAATCAAACTATAAAAACATGCAAAAGAAGTGCCCGTGTGTGAGTCTGCTATCAGATAGAAAGTTCACTGTAAAAGAAAAGTAAGATGGAAATGGAAGATGGTGCAGGGGAAATGAGTACCGAATCGATGAAGCTAATCTTGAAGCTACTCTGTACATTGTTGAATATCAACAAGCAAGGGACTGAAGCAAAAAGGGTGAGAGCGAGCTGAGTTTGAAAAGAAGGGCTTTTGGTAGGGTTTTAGCTTTAGAACTATTTTCACAACTCCTTAAGCTCCTTAGGGCTTAAGCCCAATTTTTAAATGAAAGGCTTAATGAAATCTACATAATTGACTATAAAATAGGTCCAATTGCTTCAATTTCTTTTTAATATTTTTTCTATCAACTAAAGTAAATATTGACATCATGTCAAAAATTAAAATAAAGTGGGAAGTTTAAGTTGAATTGGGGAAATTTTGATTTTGTAGTTGAAACCAATGTAATGAATTCCGTTCCGTACCGGCCGGTATGTACCGTTTCGGTCCAAATCCGGTACCGGATTTCAAGTTTTGGTACCGGATTTAAATACCGGTCGGTACCGGCCGATTTCGGCTGTACCGGCCGGTACCGGCCGGTATTCAAAATACCGGTCAAATACCGGTCGGTACCGGAAATTTTAAAAAATTTGGGGGTTTTTTTGCAAAATTTTCAAAATTTTCAAAATCTCTTCCCTCCCTCTCATTCCCTCCTTTTTTTCAAACTTTTTAAAATAATAATAAATATTTTATTACTAAT
>JANJEY010000005.1:5095828-5119675 GCA_024703695.1 Erythroxylum cataractarum | reverse complement strand
ATACATTTTCAATTATTAAATCAAAATTTATATATTTTAAAATTAATTATATTTATTGGTTGATATTATACAGTACAACTGTATAATATATATTAATATGAACTATTTTGTAATTTTTTAAAAGTTTAGGGACTATTTTATAAATTTAAAAAATATCCCGAAACGGTACCCGGTACCGACCGATACCGATACAGTTCCGTTCCAGAGTCCAATCCGGTACCGAGCTCGATACGGTATTCATAACATTGGTTAAAACAAATTGGTATTATGTTAAAAAAAAAAAGAAGGGGGTTTAGGTCCTTGAGTAGTCAAAACAAAGGGTTTTTAAGTGAAGAGCATAAGTAAATCACATTTGATTATAAAATAGGTCAAATTTTATTAGGGTTATGTAGTAAATAAAAGATTGGCATTTTCTTAAAAATTAAAATAAAGTGGAAAGTTAGTTTGGAAAATTAATTGGTATTGGAGGAAAAAACTAAAGTTTTAAAAAGAAAAGGGACTAAGTGATTAGGTTAATTATTTAAGCAAGAAATCTTGTTGACTCTGGGAATAACAAAAATAGTCTCAGCAGCTCGAACAGACCTGAAGTCAACGATTCCATGCCAAGTTTCAACTTTAAAAGCTTTGGATGAAACTCAAGCTTACACAATTCGATCTAAAACTCAAATTTTTCATACAAAGTAGTGTTATTTTAAATAAAAAAACATTCTTTAAAACTTTTAAAATGTTAAAAATAAAATAAAATAAATCAGATTCGAGCCTAGGGTTTAATCCAACCGAGCTCATTACCAACTCTAATTGACTTATAATTAGTAATAATTTTTGTGTTTATTTTTTTGAAGGCAATAATTCACAAGTTGGATGCAACTAATTAGTTGACATTCCAAAGTTGTGTGCTTTCACATCCTTACAAGAAATGAAATGGTTTCAAGCAAACAACAATTTCTTTCTTTATAAATGTATTAATAAAGTTTGTGATTAAAAGAAATCATCAATTTATTTTAAAATTGACATTTTATTTCAAAATTTATTCTATTCAACTAAGTTTAAAATTAACATAAATTTTAAACTAAGCTTAAATTTTTCAAACAAATGTAAACTTAAAAAAATTTGAATTCCTGTAAAATTTTACTCAAACTTAATTTTAATAATTTGAAATTGATTAGTTTTAAATTGTGAAAATTTTAAATTTGAGATCTTATGCATAATTCAAACACACAAGTCCAAACGATTGCCAAAAGAATCTCCTCATGGCACAAAATAAAGCCATGGCATGTTACCAAAACCACCTCCACATGTCATCATCATCACCACAAACTAAAACTAGGGTTTACCAAAAAGAGGCCTAAAAGAACCAACCACACCACAATCATGTCCTCTTCCTCTTTGTGTACCACACCACCATTATTATACTTTGCAGCCTCCCACCGACACTTTGAACCATTCAACCAATGCATAAACAATTGCATGCACCAAATGGTGTTTCATTTCTATACAATAAATACATAGGAAAGAGACAAAACAATGAGAAGAATGGTTTGTTGAAGACTTTTGTGCATATTTTGGAAGTGACATGACAACCACTAACCGCTCAAAAAGCGTTCGTGGGGATGATATAAGAGTGTGAATCAGAAGCTATAGTGTATAGTGTTGTCCTGTAAGGTCAAGGACCATACCACAGCTTGTAATTAAAGGAAAGCCAGTGCATCTTGCCTGTTGGTGCATCAAGCTTTTTATTTTTTAAATATATTAGTCATTTTCATGTCAAAACTGAAATACTCTAATAACCTTTAAAAAATATATCCAAGGAAAATAAAAACAAAAGGGTCAATTTTTAAAAGATGGAATTATATGTATTGGCATCAAATGTTGGATTAAGCTATGGTTCCAATTTACTAATTTAGGTATCTTTAAACAAGTTAATTTCAAAATGAACATAGCATTACTATATCAATTTTAATTATAAACTTGAAATCAATATCCAAAGCAAGATATAAATTAATTTCAAATTCCATCAAATCAAAATTTAAAAAAAAAAAATCCAAGCTATGTAATAAGCAGAGTAAAATTTCTGATTTCAATATTCAATTTTACCAAAATTAAAATCCTTCCATTTACAAACATATATAATCACTCAAACCAAGAACATATGTATAAGAAAAAGTAAAGAATTGCATAGAAAATAGGCAAAAAATAATAATAATAAAACACACATATCAGACCTTGTCAATCCTACACACTTCCTCATCTCAGAAAGTCCATTTCCAGATCTTGAACCTCAAGTCAACCTTGCACCGAGCATCGGAAACTGAAGCAGTAGTTGCAGTCTTCCCACTTGGAACAGTAGCTTTAATCCCATCGCAGGTCACTCTAATCTTGACTTTTGGAGTCTTCAAGCCTCCCATCTTCACCTTCACTTTAGTTTCCAACTTTAGCTTCAACCCAACGCCGTTCTTGCTCTTCAACTCCGTCTTCAAGCTCCCAGCAGACGTGTCATCAAGCTGTTGACCACTGCTAGCTATTGTGACTTTCAACAAAGTTGTGTTCTTTGTGCCATGCACGAAAGATGGTAACAACCCATTGCCTAAAACTATCTCATCTTTCTCTGTCGCGACGGAGATCGTTGAAGGTTCGTAGATAAAGACGAGTTTTTTGTTGGGATTCTTTGCGGTTATGTTGAGGTTGATATTGGTGGTGAGTTGGGAATTGGAGGTTATGTTCAAAGATGAGATTTTGAGGCCGGAGACGTCGTACGAAGGCCGATGAGGACGGTAGATGATGTAGATGGCAGCGCCGGCGATGGCTGCAAGGATCAGAAGAGATACTATGATGACAGTCACCCAGACAAAGCAAGCACAGCAGCAACTGCGTCGTGTCCTTTTTCGGTAGGGTTGTGGGCGGTAGGCTGGACGTGTGGCACCATAGAGTTGAGCTTTGGAGGCCGGAAAGGCAGGATTGGTGGCGGCTCCGCCGTTGGTGGCCGGTTTACTAGAAGGGTAGACCTTATCTGCCATGGCTCAAGAGAGGAGAGGAAAAAGAAAGGTTCTTTCTTTCTTTCTCTCTTGTGTTTGCAAGAGAGAGAGAGAAAGTGGCAATGATAGAGAAAGAGATTGTAAAGGTCCAAACTTTAGGCCTTAATTAAGAGACAAGGAATGACAAAATAGACCCAATAAAAAATCATAAATTTAGGAGGAGATGAAAAATGAATGTAAGAATCTACTTGGGTTTTTGCTTTTGTATAGATATATGGATTATGGAGACAGAAAGTTCATTGCTTCACATTGGAATTAGTATAATACTACTACAAAAGAAGGAGGGTCTCTTGCTTTTGTGATTGTGAAGGATGTTAGAAATGATATAATTCAATTCAAAATTAATAAATTGAATTCACTAAAATTTGAGTTTAACTCAAATTTAAACATTACTAAATTGGTACATAATTTTAAACTTAAATAACTTAAGATAAAATAATATTTATTTAATTTATTATATTAATTAAATTTATTTTGAGCTAGTTGTATCTTTTTTCTATAAGTTGCATCATTTTTATATTGTCTCATTTGCATGTGGGTCTATCGGAAATAACCTCTTTATTATATAAGGATAAGGTTGCGTATTATCAGACCTCTCCAGACTCAGCTTTATTGCGGGATTTCAAACTGGGTGATGATGATGGTGATGATGAATTTTATTTTAAACTTAATTTATTCAAATTATAAATTATATGAATTTAATCAAACCAAGATTGAATTGTTTGACCCAAGAATAAAAAAGTTATTTTATGATCTAGTCGATCCATAATTATTTCTAAATTAAGGTATAAATTTTGATTAGTATGTAGGACTGAACTAATTATTATTATTAGGTCAGAAAAAGCTCTGGATGATTTTACATATTTGTAAAAAATGAATTTTATCATTTTATCCTTCAAACTTCTCAAAATAAAAAAATGGTATTATGAATAGAACATAATTGAAGAGTCTTAAACTTATTTTGAAGACTTTTCTATAATCGGTAGCATCAAAATATGATAAAGTGGTATAAATAGGTCGTGTGATTGGAAATATTAAGGGGTATGAATCATATACAACTTATGTATGGATTGTTCTTTAAAAAATCTTACAATGATGAGGTTTTGACAAATAAGTGAATCAGAAAGAAGAAGTGTTAGGTTTGGACATTTTGAGTTTGTGTTAATGATGTCTCACTGAACTCACCATGTTACGTTCCAACTAATGTTCTTGCTTTATGTATCTAACTTGGACTTCATGCAACAATGATTTGAACGATGAAAGCTGTCACCTTTAAGAATAAATTTAAATAGAACCATCCCTAGTTAGAAAAACTAATATTTTCAAGCTCAATTCGACACAATTTTAAATGAAATGTTGTCGTTTTCAGTTTGATATTTAACCTGGCTCGATCGACTTTGAAGATAAATTTTCAAATAGTTTCAAGTTTAGATAGATTCGAACTTATTGCTAAGTTTAAATAAAGTACGAGTATGCATTAATTAAAATTTTGATTGCAAGTAATAATTTCGTTAATTAACTCACTATAATGTATAAATTAGGCTTTAGTTTGTAGTTATCAAGTTTAATAAATCAAATTTAGTCAATTAAAAAGATTTCCAATGTACAAAATTAATCTAAAATTAATGATGTTTTCCCTTTTTTTAGTTTTTTAATATTTTTAAATTTTCATGTTAAATTTAAACAAAAATAAGTTTAATTTAATTTTTGATTGATCCATTAATTTCTATTTAAATTTAAATTAAACTAATAATTTTAAACGCAACATTAAAGTTTTTTTTCCTGTTTATTATTGGTTTTCTATATCACCATTATTGACCAAATGATTGCCATGACAACATCAAATTGATTCCTCAACTAATGATAAGATTAAAATAATAATAATATTTAATTATTTTTTGTTGGTAACTAAAGAGGAAAACTTAACTTCCACTTAATGTTTTTTTTGATGTCAATATGACTAGACTCTTTAACATGTTACTTTTATGCATCTTTGATTATTAGATTGAAAGTGATCTTTTCTCTTGTCATATAAGAATGTATAATCAGAAATGCTAATGAAGGTTCAAGACCAGGTTTAATTATACTTATATCCCATCAAAATCAAGTTTAGATTAATTGTATGGACAGTAATATTGAATCAGCCTTTTTTTTTCCGGAGTTGAAATATAATTAAAGTTTAACAAGTACGAAAAATTCTTTCAAGTTTTATTCAATAAAATATATTATTTTTAAGAATAATATATATTTTAAATACTTTAATTTTAAGATTTTTTTCGATTAAGTAATTTTATTAGTAATATACTAATTTAATTATCGGAATCTTTTTGATTAATGACATCTAGGCATTCATGTGATAAATTAATTGTCAACTAATTATTCATGTTGACTAAAACACCTAACCGAATGTGTGAAAGAGATTTCGGGTCGAGTGTTTTAGTTTACATTAAAATTATTTGATAATTAATTTTCAACATAGACACTTACATGATATGAAAAGAATATATGACATTGAACATGTATATCAGCCTAGAGAACTACTCCTCCTATCACCAATTAATTTTATGACGGAATCTAATTTAAACTTATATGTGCTCAATTTATTTTGGCCTATTCTAATATTCTTACAAAATTTAACAATAACCAGATCGGACATCGAGATTAGACGTCCAAACGGATAATTGAAAAATTAAGAATTTGAATTAAACTTACTATGATACTATATTATAATTTTCAATATGCGTAGAACATAAAACCTATTAACAAGAATTAAGCTCGAGTCTAATTATTATTAAAATAATTAAAACTAGTTATTTAAATAACCGACCATTATTAATTATAACTATAAGCCAACATTTTCATATTTAGTAATACGAAATGCTCTAATGGTGATGGTCGGTTACGAACGTAACGAAATTGGCTCTATAAAGGATTAGCTCACACGTAATAGAACACATCATGAAAGCTGTATGCAAGTGGAGGACAGCACTGATGTGTACGACTTTTGCATTACCTGAGCTTCATCCACGGGATATTATTTAGGTAGTATTTTTGGTGGGTTAACCGACTTATGTGGTTGCGATTTAGAGTCCGGTTTAAGATAAATTAGTATTGTATCATTTAATCTGTCAGGGTGAAGTTGCGACTCGAACCTCTAACTAAAAAATTTTGTTGCGTTGAGACGCACACTTCTCATATTTTCAGCGAACCTTTCGTCCCTAAGCTACGGTTCTTTGGCACAAACTAACAAACTTTGGGAGTAGCCCATGTATTGGGCTAGGAGAACATATCTTCTGTTCTGCTTACTCTGATATCCCTTGTTTCCAGCATATCTCATCTATTTATTGTAATAAATTAGATAGCTCAGAGATCTACGAAGACTAGAAGGAGCTAATCAACTGGAACAGAATATATCTTCCTGTTATATTAGATTGAGTTCAGACCTTATTCGAGCTTAAACTCCTGTTCGAACTTAATCGAGTTCATTATTATTATTATCATCATCATCATATGCAGTCTGAAGTTTCGTAATAAAGTAAAATTTGTAGAGATTTGATAGTACGTAACTTTATTCTTACATAATAAATAGGTTATTTCTAGTAGACCCACGTGTCAACGTGATAATAAAAGAATAATGCAAGTTAAGCTTAATCAAGTTATCTAAAATAATGTTATTTTGTATGATAAATCAAGTTGTTAAGATTAAATCTCATACTGACCAGACTCAAACTTGACTTAAAGTTCAATAATTTTGCCATACCCTATGCTTATATAAAGTATAAGCCCTTTTAAGCTAAATTTAGGTGTTGAACATTCAAAGTTTATGAATAAGGACTTAAGACTCTTAATGAGTGTTAGGATATTTATTGATTAGAATGAAACAGAGTGTGATAAAATTCACTTTTTTTTTTATAAACCCTGTGTTAATAATAAACCAATTAATGATGTTACACACGTGTACTTATAGATAACAATAACATCTAGTAAGAATTTCGCTGAGGTGTAGGATTTACAGAAGTTTAATTATATTCAGTATTACCTTTAATTAATAAGGAGATTGTTTTCAAATGATCTACATGAAAAAAATAAATAAAAATAGTAATGAATAATAATAATAATAATATATAATAAAATGATTTAAAATTTTAAACAATTAATAAATAGAATAAATAAATAAAAATTTATATAATAATAATAATAATAATATAATAATAATAATAATAATAATAACAATAACTAAAAAATGGAAACAACGAAGACGAAGAGCATAACTGATTAGATACTGCTTGCGGTGTTTTAAATATATAATTATTTATTTATTTTGGATTTGATGTATCACAAACATGTATTATATTGAAAAGGATACAAGGCTCATATTTTCATTTATTATAAAAAATAATATTATTGTTTTAAATAACCTAAAAGCATTTTATAATATTAAAATATTTTAAAAAGAAATTTTTACTAAATTTCAATCTAGTTATCTTTTAAAAAATTTATCATATATTAAATGTTATGCACATGATATAATTGTTATAATTAGTCTGCCTTAATATTAATAAAATTTTATGTTATATTAACTCAATATCATTTTTATTCAATAATATGAAATAATAAAAATATTTTTTAAAAATAAAATAAAGATAAGTTTTATATTTTACCCTCATTAAGAATAAAACAATAATTAGGACCCGCTTGAATTATGTATTATATGATTGATTGTTACGCATATAACATATAATAATACTAATTTTATTTAGGCATGACAAAGGACTAGGTCGATACTTAGCCTGAGCTCGACTCAAAGTTTGGATGAGATTAGGTCAAAATCGAACCTATTTTTCAAAATGACGTTATTTTGGATAATTTTTAATCGAATAATTGGGTCGATTGGACTTTTGGATTGGACCTTAAATTGGGCCCTCAAACTTGAAGTTAGACTTGAAACTAATTTGATTTGAGCTAGATCGGATCGGATTTAGGCCCCATCAAATTAGAATAAGCATGGGTTATATTTATTGATCTTGGCGATATGGGACCAACCATACTGTAAGTCCAAACACAGACCATGCCCATGGTCTATTTACTCTTACTATCTCTTTTTATATCTTTTTATAAAGTATACAACATAAAGAGTTGGGTCCATCTCTTTTACAAGTATAGTCAATCGGTAGATGTAATTAATAAGACTATAAAGAGAATGCAAAGAGTGGCTTAGTGAGTGTCGGCTGCATATGTACTTCCGACATTGGGATGGCAATGGGCCCATTTGGTCTCATAAATAAGGTCGTTACGGTCCATTCAAGATGGTTTAATTTTTGCATGAAATCTCTGTTTTTGACAATTCATGGTAGAATCTGATAACATAGAGGCGATGAAGATGGTGATTTGTGGTGTTATCTCTTCACATCTCTTATCTATTTTAATTATGGATATTCAGGCTTTACTCGCTAAGAATTGGATTTATTTTATTAGACATGTATTTCGTGAAGGTAATTTGCAGTAGATAGTATGGCTAAATTAGGTCATGCCATTTCTTCCACTTTTCAAGCTTAGGGCGATATTCTTGAAGCCGTCTCCTTTGTTATACGAGATGATGCCTATGATATTTTTTTAATAGGATAATTTTAATTTTCTCTTATTTGTAACAAAAAAAAGAAATTAATTTAATTTTTAATAATTAATATTTACTGAGAGTAAGAGTCAGAACAATCGATAAAGTTATTCTTTTATAACCATAAGGCAACGAGTAGGTCGGAAACAATCTCTTTGGAAGAAAGTAAGTAGGTAATAAAGACCTGTGAAACATGTGACAATCAAAGTGAACTCTCACTTGCCAATAAGATACCAAAGCATATGCCTCACTTTTACAAAAGCAAAAAAGAGTCATTGAATCAATTAGTCTCTTTATTTGCAATAGTAGTTTCCTTTAAAGATAGATTAAAAAAGAAAAAATAGAAAGGATTAGAAGAAATGAGAGCTACAAAATTATTTTTTGTCATATAATTTATAAATTATTTGTTTTAAATAAATCATTTAATAGATTAACGATTTAAAATTAAGTGACTGGTAGATTTAGGTAATACTTACATTTTTCAACATAATTTTACTTAAGGTTAATAATAGGTTAGATCGGACTCGGGTCTACTCAAGCTTCAACATGATCCAAAATTTTACGGTCGAAGTTCGGTCATGGCCTAACCTAGAGTTTAATAGGACGCAAATCAAACCATATTAAATATATATTTTTAAATTTTTATAAATTAAAATCAGTATCATTTTCTTACAAATTTTTGAACATTTGATCAGATTAGACTCGATTGTTCGGTATTAAAAAGGCAAAAACTTAAGTCTAATCAAAATTTAATTGACCCGAGTCAAATCAAACCAAGTAAAGTTAGCTTCGACAATAGATCGATTTAGCTTCAAGCTTGTTAATATGAATCATGAGATCAAGATTGGTAGAAATTTATTCTACAAAAAGTTGAAAGGCCTCCTAACCTTCAAACTTTTGTGTGTGGTCATATCTTAATTTATAATTGAACCAAACACCACATTAATGATAGTAATGTAAAAATCTAACATGTGAGATGTCTTGTCAGAGCCCATCTTCAACATACATTGGTCTATGACTATGTTCTTTTGCTTGATTGCCATTTGATTGGTGGTTTCTCAAAAGTTGAGTGCTTCAAGATAATCCCCTTTAATGGACAGACATACAGATGCTTACACTGTAGAAATAGTACTGAAATGTGTAATAAAGCATATGTGTTACTTTCTAGTCTTGAAGCTTTTGATTGCTGTCTGTATTTTGTACTATTATTACAGTAGTGTACCTTCACTTAACAACAAAATGATCAGATACTTGCCTAAATACTATGATTGGAGTTAATGTTTGAAAGAATAGAAAGTAGGTAAAAAATGTATTTAAACTTAACAGATCTTAACATTTCGAAGCGGTTAAATTAACTTTTAAAGTCTTCAAAACAAAGTTTAAGCGAATAAAGAGTTTAACGGCATTAATTTTACACCAGTTACATACTAAGTCAATTTTGAATTCTTTAGAAATAAATTAAAATTATAGGGATTATGTAATAATATCTTAAGACTTTCATGACCGTATTCTTATGTTTAGACCATTTAAGAGAAATATGCTAAAGGCGTAATTTTTTTTATTACAATTAAGAAAAAGCCAAAACTATCTCATAAAAGAAATACCACATGCATCAGCCTATATAATCAATGAGAGGGTTTATGAAATATCGTCTCAAAGTTGAAAATATGAAAAAATACCATGACCTAATTTAGTCAGACAGTTTGTTGCAAAATTATCTTCACAAAGCACATGTTTAATATAGCAACTCCAATTTCTAGCAATTAAAGCTTGAATATCAACAATCAAAACAGATAGGGGATGTGAAGAGATAACACCACAATTCACCATTCGCATCGCCTTCATGTTATCAAATTCTATTACGATCTGCCTCAAACCGTGATCCCATGCAAAAATTAAACCATACCGAATAAATTATAACTCTCCCACTAAGATAGTTGAAATACCAATTCGAAATGAATACCCCACTAGTCAACAATCAAATAAATTACGCAACAACCCTCCCTTATTAGTCAGCCGAGGATTAGCAATAGAATTATCGTCACAATTCAACTTCACTCAATCTGATGACGGCACAGTCCAACCAATCCAACACCTCACATCTTGAAGTTTCAGTTTTGAATCAGAAGTCAAGAACACTTCTATTGCAACTTTAAGTACACAATCATTCAAATTTGCAAAGGAAACAAACTCCATTTGAAAGATCCATAAATTTCGAGCCTTCTACAATGACCAAGTATCTGTCAAAAACTAATGTGCTCAGTTAAAACTAAAAGAACCCTTAGCACGAGCACGCAGATTCAAGTCAACATTTTGATTTTTAGATATGACCATCTTTTGCCACGACGTATGGTCTATAAAACACGAAAAAATAATGCGTTTTGTTTGGCTAGTGGAATGTCTCGTAATTTATATTGATCGTTGATTTACGATAATCTCTTTATTTAGTGCATAAATGGTGAATATTATAAAAATATGATTCATTTTTTGATTAATTTAAAAAAGTTAATTATGTGATAGTAAAGTTTATTTTTATTTTAAAAATAAAAAATATGTCGCATCGCTTACTTTTAATTAAAGGCGAATTAATCTCGTTATATTTTTTGTTATGTTTTAAACGTTTTGAACATATTATGATTTATTTTGAACACTTTTAAATATTAAGATTAAGTTGTATTATATTGGAAATATTGAAGTTCAAAATGGAATTTTGGGAGGGGAAAGTATAAACTACTTATGACTCAAGGGTGCAAAAGAGAACCGGTAGTCAAGTGTTAATGGAGGTACAAGCAGGTAGCTAAAATAGAGTCAAGCAAGGCAGTGGTAAAGTAAAAGCAAGACCCTTTTGAAATGTCAGTCTGATTCTTTTTGTGCAGATACCATTGCTTCCATGGTTGGAGAGAATCATCTTTTATAGTGGTAATTTAGAAAGAGGCCATTAAGTCAAGCAATAACATAATAAACAATTCTTGGTATATGATTACTTTCAAACCAAGATTATGTGAAGTCATCCATGTCATGAGGAGCTTTTAGAACTCTTCCCTCTTTTACTTCTTTCTCTCTCTTTCTTATGCCCACCAAACCTCTCACTTAAAAGGGTCGGTCACTTAGTTCTTTATGATCAATTCTGGCTGCTTTTGGATTGTGACAGAAAGTAATTATTTCTGGTAACATTCATTAAGCTCTGCAAAACTTCAGTGCTTAAGGTTTCTTGCCAGCAAACGTTGTTCTCATGTTTTCAATAGCTTGTCTTGTTCTTACTTCACTTGTACTGTATGTGGGTCTCCTCTGCGGACACTTGTGACGCGTTCCGTAGATGCTTATTCAAGTCATGTTCATGTTTTTGCTTCAAAACATTCTTCCACTTAACAAGGTTGGGTGACAAATGAGAGATCTTGGGGGTTGATCACTGATCTTCGGGTTCTTTATGAGTGAAATGGGGTCGAAAGTTGGAGTCTTTCTGGTGATCTCTTGTGTAGCTGTGTATGTCACGTCCGTTCTTGGTTTTGCAGGTAGTGGGACCAGATCTTTTTAGTGTTTTCAGCTGGTTTCTCCATTTTTTATGTGTGAATTTACTTGAATTCTGAACTTGGAATGAGCTTGAGGATCTGTGCTCCATGGATGAATATGCCTTTACACGTGAAACACACATTTTCAAGGGAGTAGGTAGTGCAGTACAGTGACTTCCTGTCTTTCTTGGTTTCCCAATTTCACGTGTAATGTGAGTAATGTCCATGACTGAACTGCTGTTAGATCCTAGATTCCAAGTTAGAGTTTAGTTTGTTGCTTCTTTTGGCTCATTTGATAATGCAAAATTGTTAAGTTCTTAACGATCTACTATTTGCAAGATAAATCTTGAAAGTTCTGTGGTCTGATTATCATTTCCAAGCTGATATTGCATCTCATGATACCTGAATTTCTGATGCTCTGTCTCTCATTTTCCTGTGATAAAATTTTCCCTGGAAAACATAAGAAGACATGGAATTGGATTGTTAAAACACAATTAGAATGACAATGATCTGTGAACTTCTTGGTTATCTGATCGTTCCATTTCTGAAATAATTGCTAAATGAAATCTGCGTTTGTGCCTCTCTCAGGTGGAAAAGACAACTATTCATGTGATATGATCAAATAAGTATAGATGGCAGTGCTTTCCTACTTGGAGGCCGTTTCTAGTCATCCACATTCTGAAAAACCAATATTCTATGGCATTGTTAGATATGATAGTTTTTTTCTGCCACTACACTATATGTACTTTGGTTGATGATCAATTAAAAAACACTACACTCCACTTTGATTGATTATCTTTATTTAATTCTTTCTTTTACTTTGTTGGCCACAGATCCTGGGTCTTTGCCTAATCAAACTCCTCTGAGCTTTGGCAGGAAAAGACATGAAAAGCTCAATGCAGAACCTACATCAGGAGCATCCCACTTTCCCTTATCTTTCCATCAATCTTCAAATAGAGGTAAAAGGCTTGCCACTTTCCCTTATCTTTCCATCCAACTTATGTAATATATGGAATTGGATAATCACTATCTTGTTTCAGCTCTTCATGCACATAATGACTATAGACCATCAAGCATTGCACTTGCACCTTCTGTGTTACCTTTTGAGGATCCTGCCAACAAATGGATGCACGGATCTGCACATTTTCCTTTGATTGTAAGTCATAGAAATCACCATGCAAGGAAACATGTGAGCACTCCTGCACCAGCTTACTCTAGTCATCTGCATTTATCTGGAAGCACAGGTTTGATTCTGCAGCTTAAAATAACCTCAAATCACTGTCCGCAGATTACTACAAATAGTTCATCTAGTTCTGAACTTCTTTTGATTGAATGATAGGCCCTTCAATCTCACCAATCCAGTCTCCGTATCCTTCATCTTGGAGGCGGAATTCGCTTGCACCTGCAACATCGCCCCATAACTCACGAAGCCAAATCAACAGTATGAGAAGATTTCCTTGTTATTTGATTCAGTCATTAACCTGTTGCTTTGTTTTTCTGATATCAATTTGCAAGTAACTCATGGAGATGCAATTTAATGACTGCAAGTTCACATTCACCCCCCTGCAAAGTCTCCTGTGGATTATTCCTTCAAAAAGACAAAGTCTCCACCACCATTACATATGATGACTCTGCCACCCCCACCTCCTAGTGGTAACTTCTTGTTATATATATGCATTAACCAATCTTTTCAGATTTGGTGTAATTGGCGTATTACATCTAAACCTGGGTAAGTGGTTCGTTCTTGTAGATTGTACATCGGTTACATGTGCAGAGCCATTAACAAATACACCCCCTGGATCCCCCTGTGCATGTGTGTGGCCTATTCAAGTGAAACTTCGCCTCGGTGTTGCGATCGATACGTTTTTCACCTTGGTGACAGAGCTTGCTGAGGAAATTGCAGCCGGTGTTGCCCTCAACGATAGCCAAGTCCGAATAATGGGAGCAAATGCAGCTAGTGAACAGCTAGACAAAAGCATTGTTCTCATCAATCTTGTACCAAGAAGACTAAAATTTGATGATGCCACTGCACTTTGGATCTGCAAGAAATTCTGGAACAGACAGGTTCAAATAAAGACTTCTGCATTTGGTCCCTATGAAGTACTGAATGTGCAATATCCAGGTTATATGCTGAACTTCACGTGAAACTTAAAGTTTTATCATTCAACTAAGTTCATAAAACATCCCTTGGAAATATGGATCACTGGATTAAAGGACCATGTAGTAGCAGTCATTTTTGAGCATTGAATTAATGATTGTTGATTTAGAATATGGAAGAATTTCTCAAAAAAGCCATGCCATGAAGGAAATTTTGTTCCTTACTAAGTTACAATATTAGAACTCTTAAGCTGGAAATGAATATTGCTCAATTGGCATTAAAAGTGAGATCACCTTCTTTTTCTAATGTTTTGCATCTCTAGTCAACATAAGAGCACTGTATTTTATATGCAGTCCTAAGCTGGCACAACCTGCAGGTCTCCCACCGTCTCCACCATCACCATCTACGATTTCTACTAGTGAAGATGGTTCATATGCTGGTCATGGAAACAATGGAAGGATAAATAAACCTTTAGGAGTTGATGTGCCCAGATGGAAGAAAAATGGGCTTAGCAAAAGCATTATGGCTGTAATAATAGCCTCCACCTTCACTGTCTTGGTTATATGCATCGCTATTTTTTGGCTGTTTATATCGCGATATAGAACCTATTCTTGTCAACCGCAACAAGTTCAACCTCCAGTAGTTTCCTCTCCTGCAAAACCATCAGGTATAACCATTTGGACCATCTTCTACCGGACTTTGTGATGATCGTTTCCAGGAGTTGTTTGGAGAATTATGGTCATTATTTCCACATTTCTGTATCACTTTTAGGATATGCATAGCTCTTGAGATGCATATATTGATATTCAAACTTTACAGGGACTTCTAAGCCAACAACTTTTGCAAGTATGGCCGATTCTAAATCAGTGTCATTAACTGCTGGGGCAATGACTTATACTGGATCTGCCAAGACATTCACTTTGATTGAAATAGAGAGAGCTACTAATAACTTTGATGCTTCAAGAATACTTGGAGAAGGTGGATTTGGTGTTGTTTACCGTGGAAAACTAGATAATGAAAAGGAGGTAGCTGTGAAGGTTTTAAAGAGAGATGATCAGCATGGAAGCCGTGAGTTCTTGGCAGAAATTGAGATGCTTGGCCGACTGCATCACCGAAATCTAGTTAAGTTGATTGGAATCTGTACTGAGGGTCATCTTCGCTGCCTTGTCTATGAACTTATCCCAAATGGAAGCGTTGAATCACATTTACATGGTGAGTGAAATTCTTACAGATGTTCAGTGTTGCTTCCATTTGTGGGGTGAAAGTGTTCCATTTTGATTTTCTTAAATCAAACACCTTCAATGATTTCCTTTTGGTGTTCCTAGGACTTGACAAAGAGAGGAGTCCACTTGACTGGGATGCTAGAATGAAGATTGCCCTTGGTGCAGCTCGAGGCCTAGCATATCTGCACGAAGACTCGAACCCTCGGGTCATACATCGTGACTTCAAGTCCAGCAACATCTTGTTAGAGCATGATTTTACTCCTAAGGTTTCAGATTTTGGATTGGCTAGAACAGCAGTGGATGAGGGGAACAAACACATCTCAACACATGTTATGGGAACTTTTGGGTATAATTTCTCACAACAATCATAGTTGCTTGAAAGTTTTATGTGCTACCTTCCAATTTGAAAGCTTTTTTCTTGTAATGTATCTTGTTCAGGTATCTGGCTCCAGAGTATGCAATGACAGGCCATCTTCTGGTTAAAAGTGATGTTTACAGCTATGGTGTTGTCCTCCTTGAGCTCCTAACGGGACGAAAGCCTGTCGACTTGTCACAACCACCAGGTCAAGAAAATCTTGTTGCTTATTCTCGCCCACTTCTCACAATCAAGGAAGGATTAGAAACAATTACTGATCCAGTTATCAAGTCAACCATTTCATTTGATACCATAGCTAAAGTAGCAGCTATAGCATCAATGTGTGTTCAACCTGAAGTATCTCACCGCCCTTTTATGGGTGAAGTAGTTCAGGCCTTGAAGCTTGTATGCAATGAATTTGACGAGACAGAAGTGCCTGGTTCAACAAGTTGCAGTCATGAGAAACTTCTGCAGGAGGAGGACAATAAGAACAGGAGGGTTTCAGGTGAGCTGAGGGAAGCTCTGCCACCTGATAAATCTTTGCCATTACCATCATCAGAGTTATTGACAACACCAACTGAATTCGAGGGGCAGGAAAGCGAGTCCTTTAGAAGGCATTCTACGTCAGGTCCTTTGATGACAGAAAGGAGGCAGTTATGGCAGAGATTAAGAAGTTTGTCTAGAGGCAGTATGAGTGAACATGGGTTATCACAAAAACAATCCCCAGGAACAAGTTAGAATTCGATCTCCATTTCAATGTTCGGATATTGGTCTGTGTGATCATACATGTCTTGAGAAAAACCTGGAAAGATTCCATCATTGTTGGAAGCATATTTTTTGTTTCAACACGAGACATGAAGTTGAAGCTTTCCAGTTTTGGGGCCACTGTAGTAGATCTGTTAGATGAATGAATTGTATGTATTGGTTTCTGGTAAGAACTGGCTTTCAGGAAGACATTCCTCAGATGTTCTTTCCATTTCCAGTTTCCTGTGTCACATTTTTGTTTGGTGTAAGAGACATTTCTGGGGTATGGATGCAGGAAAGTATTACCTTGGATTGTTAATAAAAATTCTTAAAGTCTGAATCTTTATGAATTAATGAATGAGTTCTGTGGAAATCTTTTCCTATACATAACCAGGTTAAAACTTATTGCAAATCTTTTCCTATACATAACCAGGTCTAGCCTTGTAATCAACAACCATCAAATTGAACAAAACACTACCTTAAGTAAGAGTGGTTACAAGTTCGACCCTAAGATCCAAGTTCGTGCCTTGGATACGAATCCAAATCTAATCACATGTATTTTAATGGGCTAACTTCGAGTTGAACAAATCCAATTTTTATAATTCTTTGAACTAGAAAAAATTTGTCAAATCCAAACTTTTTACCACTAGCCTTATATCTAAATGTCTAATGCAGTGAAGGACTACTTGTAGTAGTGTGATAGGTTCCAGGAAATAGGTAAGAAAATGGATATATTGCTATTGAATTTCTGTAAACTAATACAAAGATAGTCTGGATTTCGAGGATCCAGAACCTCCAGCCTTAGGCTCACTCCACTCACAATATACTCAATATCCTTTCCCCTCATGTCTATGACTTATTTATACTAAGATCTGTTAGGAATAACAGAATTGGTTAGCCCCTCCCCGTAACTAACATCGTATGTATATATATATATATATATTTACTATATCTGTAAATTTATTCTAAGTTGTCTTGGGTCTATCAATACTCCCCCCATCAGCTTCACCTTGTCCTCAAGGTGAAAGTCGAAAGAAAATCTAGCTTGCATGTCTTCATATGCGGGTCTCTTCCTCCTCCAACTCTTCCTCCTGTTCTGTTTCTTCATCCATGGCTGCCAGCACTTGGAGCTCTACCTTTTTGCAGCGATGGCCAGGGCTAAATTTCTCGTCACATCGGAAACAAAGTCCCTTGGACTTTTTATCTTGTAACTCACTCACCGTTAACCTCCTAAATCCTCCCATATTTGGATTTCTACTTCCTTCTATATTTTTGTGCCTTGTCTCCGTAGGGATCCGATTATTAATTAACTCCTCCCTTCTCCTTTCCGCCCCTGTGCTGTCAGAGTTGGTCCCCATGTTTTCCCACCTGGTGCCTGTACCCCATCGGTGCCACCTTAACTCATTCATGCGTCGCAACTTCTCCTCCACCTGTTGAGAGAGTTCCATCATTTCAGCCAAATTTCGAGGCTTGAGAAGCTGCACCTCCAGCCGAATCTCCTCTTCTAGCCCATTCATGAATGTGCTCTCCAAAACTGCGTCGGGTAGCTCGGGTAGAGGGGCGGCGAGTTCCAGAAATCTGCCGGTGTACTCCACCACCGTGCCGGTCTGTTTCACAGCCAGCAATCGTTGGCACTGGGTTCCCTCGTGAGCTGGACGAAATTTCTGCGTCAACAGCTTCTTGCACTCCTGCCAATCTACTATAGGCCGACGGCTCTCCACCCACCGGAACCAGGTTAATGCATCGCCCTCCAAACTCATACCCACGAGCTCCATTTTCTCCGCTTCTGTGAATCGTCCGACTGAAAAAAATCGTTCAGCTCTGTAGATCCACCCATCGGGATCAGTTCCTCCGAAGGTAGGCATTTCGATCCTTCGTGTCCGACAGTCTCGCCGGAATTCTCCCTGGCGCGCGAACCCTGGAGGTGGTTCGTCGCGGTAGCTAGCTTCGTTAAGCATCTCGTTGCTCCTGTAGTATTCCTCTGTCCCCACCGGCGCTTTTCCCAGATCTCTACTTCGACTGGGCTCGGGTGGGCGTTCTTCGGGTGGGTGCTCCACGGGTCGGTTCTCTACAGTGCCTCCCACATCTTTTTTCCACGTATACAACACGGACAGCATCATGCTTTTTATTTCGGACCTCAATCTTTCTCCCATTTCTCTATTGAGCTCCTCCATCTTCTTCTGGAGCTCGGAGCCGTGGTCGTCCAGATGACGCTGCCACTCTTGATGGGAACGATTGAGCTGTCTCTCAAACTCTTGGTGAGCTTGACTTATCAACCTCTGTACCTCCTCCCCATCTCTTCGCCTCTCTTCCCGAAGAAGCTCCAGATCCTTCTCAATGCCTTCCAACCGGTTATCTGCTTTTTTTGCGGCCATTTCCGAGGATCAACTGCTCTGATACCAGTTGATAGGTTCCAGGAAATAGGTAAGAAAATGGATATATTGCTATTGAATTTCTGTAAACTAATACAAAGAGAATCTGGTTTCGAGGACCAGTAACCTCCAGCCTATGGCTCAAACACTCACAATATACTCAATATCCTCCTTTCCCTTCTGTCTATGGCTTATTTATACACCGAATCTGTTAGGAATAACAGATTCGGTTAGCTGCCCCCCTCCCCGTAACTAACATCATATGTATATGTATATATATATACTTACTATATCTGTAAATATATTCTGAGTAGTCTTGGGTCTATCAGTATATTGGTTTTAACTGTGTACAGAATTCCATTTGAATACATTTCCTTGAAGCCAGACCTGTATCATAACATGTACTATATCCCACAATTTGTCCTCATGTTCCATATAACTATATTTCTGGCTAGTATCAGGTGTCTCTCAATTCATGCAAGCGGGCCTTTTAAATATTTCACCTTGCACATGATTACTTTTCTCTTGATGCTAGGTTTATGTAGATTGATTTCTCTGTTTCATCTTTTTTTTTTAGTTACTTGCAGTAAAGAAACTAAGAAGTACAGCTTGGGAATTGACTGATGAAAAATTCCTCGAACTTGTTTCTAATATCTCAAAAATTCAACATGCCAACATTGTGGATCTTGTTGGTTACTGTAACGAGCATGGTCAGCATCTACTTGTCTCTGAATATTACAAGAATGGGACACTTTATGATGCACTGCATGTAGATGATGAGGTCCATAAGAACCTTTCATGGCATACGCGCATACAGTTGGCACTAGGAGCAGCAAGAGCCCTACAGTAAGTCGAGCCACCACCTTTTTAAACCTAAGAACTTCGTATGGATGCTTGCTCATTGCTGTTGATTATCGGTTCTCTTGGTTGCATTATTAGAGATCTGACATTTTCTCAATCCAGGCTTGCAAGTGAAAGAGTTTACCTGTCACTTTGTCTTCTCTTTATTTATAGGCATCTGCATGAGGTTTGTAAACCGCCTATTGTACATCAGAATTTTAAAGCTACAAATATTCTCCTTGATGAAGAGCTTGTAGCGCATGTATCTGACTGTTGTTTTCCTCCAAGAGCATGTAGCTCTGCATCCGAGGTAATGCTACAGTTTAATGTCTTAGTTTTGGCTGAGCATTTGCTTCTTTTTAAATTTGATCTATGTAGCTTACTAGAATTTAAGCAAGTGCCTTTCCGAAAGGAAAAAACTTTGCATTTACCTGTTATCTGGTTTGAAAAATAGTTATGCTCCCTATCTATATCTGTTTGCTTTTGTGATGATTAGCTCTATTGATTCTGTTTTCAGTTAACTGGAGACCGACTCAGTTCTTATGGCTATAGTGCTCCAGAATGTGAATCAGGAAGCTGTACTTGCAAAAGTGATGTCTATAGCTTTGGGGTTGTGATGCTAGAACTCCTAACCGGAAGGAAGACATATGACAGGTCAGTGATCCCCTGAAAGGAAAGTCTAAGCTCGCTTCCAGAGCCACCTCCGTGGTTTAATGAAACTGAACTAACATATCATCTATTGTGCTTTCGTTGGAAAATGTATGTAGGTCCCGGCCTCGAGGAGAGCAGCATCTGGTTAGATGGGTGATTCCTCAGCTTCATGATATAGATGCTTTATGTGGAATGGTTGACCCTTCTCTAGGGGGACGATTTCCTGTCAAGTCCTTATCTCGTTTGGCAGATACAATTGCTAGATGTCTCCAGGTAAGTACGTAAAGTCTTGTCTGAAAAGTCCCAGGTGTTCTTACCAACTTCTAGTTCCCACCAGCACTTATGCCTTTAATTAGGCAAACATTCTTCCCATTCTGAATTTGCAATGATTGACTAAAGGGCTAATCACCTGAATCCATTGTTGGATGTGCAGTGGGATCCAGAGTTTAGGCCAGCCATGTCTGAAATAGTCCAGGACCTTCTGCAGATGTAACAGAGTAAAAGATCTCTTGATTTGCAGTGTGAAGCAAAGCGGGAATGGAAACCAAGACTTTTTATTGTTTTTCATGTAATTATTAGAAATAGTTGGTATGAAGACTTGGCTAATGCATTTACTTGTTTTTTTTTTTTTGGGTGATAATGTGACCAAAATTATTGAGAGAATCTCATTCTTTGTCCAAAAGCAACAAAAGGACAGGAGTCTTGTATATGAAAACAAAATGGAATGGGGTGTGGAGATGCAGGTGAAGTATGCTTTAGGTGTGAGCGGATTCCTTGACCATTATGTATTTATTTTCTCAGTTTTGATTCAAATTCAGTAATTTAATGCATGAGATTCAGAATATCTTGTAATTTTTGGCTAAATATTATTGCTCGAGAAAGTTTTATGTCAGTTAAATATTTAAATATTAATTTATTATAAAATATAAGTTTAGGAGATCGTGCAGCAATATACTGAAATTTAGCACACGTTAAATTAAAAAAAAAACCTGTATTAGGGAGATGAAACTAATTCGTATTAGTGAATTAGAGAGACTTATAAAAAGTAAAAACTTGCATCTCATTAGACCAAGAATAATATCCAAAAGAACATAAAAGCCCCAAATTTTTTATATAAAGACTTTAAACCTGTCTTTTTCTAGAGATTATTGATTTATTGTGAGGCCCTCTAAAAATATTTGACATTGTGGGGACTTATTTTTTAGAAATTCTAAAACAACCCCAACTCCTATAGTCTATTCCCTTTTCTTTTTCAATTTATTTGTTAGATTGTGTTTAAGGTAACTTATGTGTATGCCAATTAGTTTACCGTTTATTGATTTATGTTCAGTTGATTGTAGTTTAATGACAAAAAAATTTAAAGGTATTTTTTATTTTATACATATTTTGTACATGATAAAGTATCATGAGATAAATATAAATTGTAAATAGAATGATGATGAGAACATAATTATGATATCTATATTAGATTTATATATTATCTTTAAATTGTTTTTAGTCAGTGGTCTATTAGGACAATATATTAACAAAATGTAAAAAAGGCTGACATACATTATATTTCTTCCTTATGAAGGAAGTAGTTGATTTCATATGCTAAAGTATAGATATACTTAAACAAATGCGTGAGTACTTATTAGAAAACAAGTTCACTTGATTGACCAAATATTATAAATCCTTTTGGAACATAACTTGTTTATGAAAACTTTCATTGTGATAATTATATAAGTCATCATTTACCTGAGATCATTAAAATATCTTATATAAGGATTGCTACATTTTGATATTACTTATCTTCTATTTTAGTCAAGGGTAGCTCAGTCAATACTTATTAGATATAATATAAACTATATGGAGGCAGTTAAGTGATCAGTATAGGATTCACTATCCTAAGTAACAGGTAAATATTTTGTTATTTTCGATTAGTATTTATTTTAAAAATTCTTAGCCAAAGTGGACTGACACTTTATAGAATAGTTTATAAACGACATGAATTGAATCAATTACTAATAATAGAGAACTAACATAATTGGTCTCAAATAGAGTAAATATTACTTTCATATTCTATATCTAATCGAAATATTTTATTATGAAAGTAATTAGAATTATATGAAAAAATCATGTATAAAAAAATTAGTCAAAACTACTTTAATATTTCTAAATATTTGGGTATTCATGATGCATTGTTAGTCACCAATCTTAATCTATGGATGTAAATTATTTAATTAAAGAAAGATAAATTAAAGGAGTTTAATTTATCTGATCCTAAATATTAAGGTTATAATTTATATCCATCGCCAATATATTTGGAAACCTAATAGGTCACACATAAAGAACTAGCTGAAGAGAAAAATTATTTTAATAAGTTAGACTTAATTGTAAAATTTGATAAATTTTATGATTAAATATGATATATTTAGTAAATAAGGATCAATACGAGACATTAAATCTTATTTGAGAAATTTTGGCATTCAATTATAATATATTGTACTATAATTAAATTTTAATTGAAATTAGAATTTTATTTCAATTAGATTATTAAAATGTCCAAAACTTATTATAAATAGGCTTAGGTTCTAAGAAAGCTAACATTCCTTACTTAATCCTTTGTACAATAGTTGTAGAATTCTCTAAATATGTTCCGTAACTATCATTAGAAGTTGGATAATTACGTAGCTACAATGATTAAGATAAATCGATTTTAAAAATAGTTTCAGAAAAACGACAAGGAAAAATGTTATGCTTCGTAATAAAATACGAATTATTATTCATACTTTATATGTTTTATTTGTTAATAATGTGACAAAATTTTAAATGACCATGACTTTCAAAAAATCATATGAAATAGATTTTGTAATTAATTTGTTGTGCCCAGCCCAATTTTCTAACAGTAATATCATAGTCAACTTTACATTATTTGATTCATGTTACCATGAATTTTGAAATTGAAATCATAAACTCTAAAAATCATATTTATATCTAATTAATTTTAATATAAAAAGTTAATATAGGAAATTTTAAAACCCTACTTTCAATTTGAAGTTAAATTATCAATATGATTAAATTTTTGTTTAAGTTTCAAAAAAATGAAATTACATCCAATATATTGAAAACCCCATAATTTAGTAATTAACAATAAACCTCATCTGTGTCGTAAATGACCAGCTCAAATTTAGATTTTTGAAACCCATAGCTCCTATTATGACCATTTTTTAGTTGTGAAGGGGTGGTTAGTTCGCATAGAAAAATGGTAATAAAAAAGAGAATGAATATATTGAAAAATGAGAATGAATATTATCATTATAATTATGATAGTTTGTTACCATTACTATTGACAGCGGTTGATTTGTGAAAAATATTGAAAAATAAAATTTATTATATTGTAATTAACTAATTAATTACAATATGTTGA
>JANJEY010000005.1:5062388-5089708 GCA_024703695.1 Erythroxylum cataractarum | reverse complement strand
AAAAAATATTTTTGTATTATTGTAATATTTTAAATACTTTGTATTATTCTTAATTTTATAATTGTATGATGATAATTATCTTTATTTATATTAATTGTGGTTATTATTTATATGTAAAATATTTAAAAATTATTGTTATTTCATGTTAATTATCATTATTATTTATTATTAAAATTTTTGAAAGCATAGTTGATATTATACAGTACAACTATATAGTATATCAATATGATTATTTTGCAATTTTTAAAAATTTTAGAGATTATTTCATAAATTAAAAAAAAATCAAAATAGTATCCTGTATCAACCGATATCGGTATAGTTTCGTTCCAGAGTTTAATCCGATACCAAATTTAATACGGTATTCATAAAATTGGTCCTAACACTCAACATATATCGCGTACTTTAGTCATTTGTCTCCTGCAACTCGAGTTTGATGCTCCTTCAATTAAAAAAAACGTGTGTTTGGTGCTAGTACCTCTCAGCCTTATCTCATCATCACAGTTGTCCACTGAGACTTTTTTAACACCACAACCACTTCGCTATACGATCTCTTTTTCTTTCTCTCTCTTTACGACTTGCATTACGTATCCTTCATATTGGGCTGGCTGCTGCGGCAAAGCAAAGCACACTTTAATGCCTATTGGTGATGCATCACAATCAAAAATCTAAATTGGATATATTCTCTAGATCAACAAGACTATCTCAAGATACAATTGTCTATTGTCTCATTACTTAGCACATATCTCAACCAATGTACTAAGATTTGTGAACTCACAAAAAAGGTTGCAACCTAAGACCAAAAAGATAACATATATAGAACTATTTTGAGGAGCATCCTGTTCCTCTACCTAAGATTTGGTCCACTCACCAGCAAATTCTCTCAATTAGTCTACAATTAAATTTAAATTAGAATTAAAGGCTACACAAACATGTTCAAAACAATAAAATCAAAAGGCAAAAACAAGTAAGTCATGTCTAGATGAATGTTAAATATGATATTTGGACTTTGATTCTGGTTGGGTCGGCTGAATTGGGCCAGAACTCAGTCTCAACAATGCATGGGCCGATCGGTCTAATCACCAAAGATCGGTCTTATACCTAATAACTATGTCAAGCCCAAGTCCGATCTAAGCTCTCCTCAGTCCGTCCGCATGTGAGAGACTCTCATGTACACGTAAAGATCTAAACCTAATTGTTGCTCATATATAAGGTATAATTCTATCGTAACAAATGGACGAAAATCATAACCTAGTCTTCTCTGCATACTGCAACCCCACCTTCACCAAATAGACTAACTTGAGAGTCGGAGGGGTGAATCGGGATACAACTCCCGACGTGCCTTCTTTGTTTTGCAGGGATCTCATCGTCGAAGTCACTATAGAAAGCAACCAATTCATGGATCCAAACGGCAACGTTCAGTTCTGCCAGAATCCAGCAGAACCAAAAAGACGCATTTTTAGTTTGGGTGGGTCTGCACCATTGAGTTTTGTCTCCTTTGGTCACGTCGGGTTCTAGATTTAGCCCCTCCCTCGTGGGGAGTCGAACCTGTGACCTCAGGGTTTTGTTGGGTGCATGACCCACGCCTCACACCACTGAGCTACGTAACGCAGTGGTGTGAGGCGTTGGTCATGCACCCAACAAAATCCTGAGGTTACAAATTCGAGCGTTGTACACCCTCGCACAAGCTCACCTAAAAACCAAAGGAGACAAAACCTCAATGGTGAGGGCCCACCCAAACCAATTTAAAAATTATTTTCTATTTTTTATTTTCCATATATATATATATATTTTAAATATCTTCATATCACTTTTTTTAAAATATCTGCATCATTCTTTTATTATTTTATATGCATGTAGGTCTACGAAAACAGCCTCTCTATTATGTGAAGGTAAGGCTGCGTATTATCATATTTTCTCGTATCTCGCTTTATTGTGAGACTTCTGACTGGGTGTGATGACGATGATTGAATTTTATCAAATTATTTTAACATAAACTACCATGTAATTAACTATTAAATATATAACAAAATTAGCATGATTACCCTAATTTGGTTTTAATATTGAAGAATTATATTAAAAACAATTAACTAAAATTTTTAACATATTATAAATTATTTTTAATAAATTCAAATATACAAGCTCATTTTAGAAAATATTAATCACATAAGAGGTTTGCTATATATACCTTTTAATTGCTATCTTAAAAATATATTATTAACCTATGATTCATCAAACTTGAAGTAGTGCGCTTATAAGTCTCTTACTTGACGTTTATTTATTATCACACTTTGGTTTATTATTATTATTATTCTTATACTATATTTTATTTTCAATATTTTTTATATTATTATTACTATTAGTAGTTTAGTAGTTTTTTTTTTAATTGTTGTAAATTTTTTCTTGTGTCTTGCATCATTTTTTTTCATGTCGCATCTGCATGTGAGTCTACCGGAAACAGCCTTTCTACTATATAGGGATAAGGCTGCATACAATTAACCTTTTCAAACCCTGCTTTACTGCGAGATTTCAGACTGGGTATGATAGTGATGACGATGATGATGTTTAGTCATATGTATTTATTAATATTTGATATTATTATTAATTTATATTATATTTAAATCCACAGGGTTGTGTATTATTGGAAGTTGGCTAGTGGTTGGTCGTTAACCCAATGCACAGGGAAGTTCCATCAAATCACAAGCCAACCTGTTCTAACTGCCACTTTGGAAGTTGACTGATATGACTCATATAATATTAATAAACCACTAAATATTTTTAAATTTAATATTTTAATCTCTAGAAGTTGATTGAAATAGGCTGATACCGATCGATATTTGAACTCGACATCGGAACATCTCATTTTTTTGCCTTTTTTGACAGTATGATAAGAGATTCATTACACAGAGCATAACATATTTTAACTCTTTTTTTTGGTTAACTAATAGTATTACTATCCTTTTCTTTATTATGTTTAATAAATTAATAAATAATTTAAAAACATATGATGAACATAATTTAAATTAATAATAATAAATTAACTCGAATTTGTTAGGGTTTGTACACTAATTCATCTAATATCATTAAAGATAAATAGAAAAATAGGCTTTTGCTCAAATAATAATATATCAAAAAGAAAGTGAAGAATATAGAGAAATACAAAAATTGTATGTGAGAGTTTCTCTTGTTCGTCGTACATAGTGTACAAGGTTTTTTGCTTCGTGAGGGGCAAAAAAGGGAGATGAAATTGTTACCCGCACGGGTAGTTTGGTTGACCAACTAACATGGTCAATTGAAACAAGGTCCTAGGTTCGATTCCTGATAACGGGAGGTAATGGACCGCTTTATTAGGGGGCTGACTAAGATTATCCCGTGATTTAATCCTCCAGCGATGGTCGGGCCTGCGACTGGAACCCTTGAGATTGGAGATTCAACCTTTTCAAACAAGGGAGATGAAATTGTTTGTTCCACAATCCTCGTTCCCACCCTGTGTCATTACACGATGAAAATAGGGTTTACAGAACAGATGATTTCGTGGCCAGGAAAGGGTTATCAATCTATGCAACATTTCATTTGAATTTTTACAAAGAAACTTTTTTCGTAACTAAAATATGTAACCTTTCGGTCATAAAGAATAACTATTTCAGTTACTTGTGATGTCTTTAAATAGGGCACCAAACACCCCTCTTTTTTAATAAGCATGACAAAAGTTCATGTGCAGGAGGTGAGGTTACCTTTCAGGCAATAATGGAGGGGATCCAACACCAGTCCCTATCTCTGTTAGCTGATGAAATTCAATTTTTCAAAAACCTTTTCCTTTTTACCAATTTATTGTTAAATGAATTGCTGTTTAAGCAGCATACTTCTCGAATGGGAGCAATGATAATAGAGAAGTATTTAATTCCTCATGAATATATAAAAAAAATCATAAGAATATAATAAAAGAAATCATATGATAATTAAATAACATTAAATGGGTAAATAATAATTTTCAAAACATGAAAATTAAAATTAAAATCAAAGTTAAGTCCAACTTGTATTGACATGTTTGACTGTGATATCTTACATATGCCCACTTCTCTTTTTTCTTATGCTTTTAATGTTTCCTGTACTAGGTTTCTCACTTGTGTCTAAGAATGAATCACAAAGTTTGCAAGATCATATGTTTCTCCTCCTTCCACCAAATGAAACAAACAAAAGTTAATTGTGTTTGATGCAGGACCAACTGTTTTCCATGCCCTTAACTTGTTATAAATGTTGCATTTCTCATTCTCAACTAACCCTCAAAGGTCCATACTTTGGATACCCTACACTGAAAGTGACCATTCCACATGAAATGCCCTTCTCATCCAACAAAGTGTCCATTGCAATCTTTTTTACCATTTCAATGGTGGAAATAGGCCTATCGTATGATCTACTCAAAAGTCAAGAATTTATGATAACAATGGTATACCAAATCAAGTATTACAAGTCATTTAACGAGTCAAATGATAAATTTGATTCAACTGATATCTACAGCTTTAACATGACTTCACTCCTAATCCGCCATCATTAGGTGAGTAACAATCTTCTAACCTTGATAAGACCTTAACCTGAAATTTTAAGATTGATAAGACATGTTCTTAGGACAAGCTCACCCTTTTCCCCTCAACTGGTGCATATGAATCTATGGTTACTTATGCGTTGGACGACGGGTTTAGGTACGGAGATATTGATGATTTTTCACTTCCAAAGTACAGAATTTCCATAAATTAAAGAGCTTTGTCTTCCATAATCAGGCCATGCGATTAACCTTGACTGATTCACAAGCCCCACATACTAATATCTTTCAAGGTAAATCATGTTTCTCTCAAGCTAGTTGCTCAATTGTCTCAATTATCTATAATCCACTTAGAATATCATGAATATGTTATTCATATCTACACATATATGTATATGAATGCAAAGTTTTCACCTTTGTCTTTCAGCTCAATCTGGGCTTTTAACTTTGATATTTTGCAATGACTTGTGATACCAGTAGGCACCTGTACTACACAGCAGAAGAAGCATGGACCAATCCGGTTCAGTGGTCAACATAGAATACAAGAACAAGTTACCAACGGACTTAAATTGAAAGCTGTTGAAACCATCTACTCCCTGGGCAATAAAAGGGTGTCAGGGGTTTAGGTCGTTGTGATAATTTTCAGCCCCACCTGCTGTAATCAAATCTCACTATTCACATTTGTGAAGAAGGTTTTGCAACCTTAAGAATGTTGTTATGTAGAAAATTAAAATGTCTCCATCCCAAGGTCGGAAAAATGATTGCAGCTTATAATCCAAATGGTGATAAAGAATATGTCTTTTACATTACAAAAGCAAACAGTCAGTCAGAGATTAAAAAGTAAAAGGCTAATTTCATTCACTCGTTCCAAAATAAGACACCCTTTTTTTGACCAAAACAAAAGCACAACATAACTATTAACTCAATAGTATGATCCTCACAAAATTTCAACTCCAACTCCCTGATCAGCTAGCAGTACATAAAAGGAGCCTTGTACATTATCCAACAAACAGAATCAACACCTAGACTGATAGATACTCTTTAATGGGCATTTCTCAAAACCAACTAGCCCCCTCTATCTGGCACCTGGACAAAAAAGGGATGCCTTCAAAATCTATTACCCCTTGCAGAGTAGTAGGAGTGGATAATCACATACCATACACATGTAGCAATCTACTATAGACTGAGCAGAATCGCTGACATCCTCATACTGTTAAAAAAAAATAGCTTCCAACCAGATAGTGATTTCATTTACTCTTCTTTTGCGACACTTGAGTATTCAGATCCATTTCCTGATGAAGTTACACCAGACGATGCACTTGATGACATATTGGTGCTAGTGCCAGCACCATTCTGAAAACTCTTTGACGAGATAGGAGCATTTCCCTGGGGATCATTAGTTGCAGCTTTCTGCCCCTCTTCAGCTAGTCGTTTGAGAATGTTCATAACAGTAGGAAGGAATTTCGAAGATAATGAAATAAGCCCAGGCAACTGCAAAATGTTAGGACTGGAAAATCAGAATTCTAAATCATTACTTTGTATGGAATGGACAAAAATTACGAACTGCAAATATAGCTAGTACAAACTAAACAACAAAAGAAACAAACTCTTAATATCATTGAAACAGAATCCAATCCTATGATCAAAGCATTAGGTAAAAGACTGAAAAGATTTCACAGAAAACATATTGCCTTGCGCATATAACAATTTGATTGGCAGAATTAAGATTCTAGCCACAGATAATTATTCTTGAACTATCTATCATTTCCATAGGACATATAGACCTAAACCACGAAAAAGATAGTTCAACACTCACAGCGCCATTGCGGAATTCAGCCGAAATGTCTAACTGCACCCACAAGGCTTTAACGAGCAGAAAACATATGAAGATGACAAAAAGGTAGAAAGGATTTCTGTCATTAAAAAATAAAAATTCGATTAGCAAAGGAGGCATCGTAATCTTTGCGATGAAGAATATTGATTCCATAATGCTATTTAAGGTGCGACCTTAGAAGAGTCATGAACTCATTGAATCCCAGCACCAACAATGCAACCATTGCCCATGGAGGCGGTAACCAGTTGTTATTACGCTTGTTAGCTTCCTGGATATTGACAAAGAAAATGAGAAAAATTCCACAACAAAGATGGAGAAGTCCATAAAACCAAGCACTTTTTTCCACAAAACATAGAACAATGTCAACATATGACTTAACAAACTCAGGAGCATTTGTGAAATGTGTGGAATCAAGCAAAATGTATAACAAGAGTACCGTGCCTGACTGGAGTATGGTCAAAGCGTTGCTAATGGCAAAGGCAGTGAGAATCGAATTCATATCAATCTCTATTGGATTTAATGAGAAAGGTATAGCAAATATGAACACTATAAAGCATCACTGGCATTCATCAAAATGTGGATAGATGATAGGCTTTGCTTTAGCCACTTGACACAATACTTCTATTATTTGTTGCCTCCATAATTTTCTAAAGCATGACAAGGCTGGCAGACTTTAAAGCTGCTGCACCTTCTGCAAGCTAACATATTACCAACTTGTACCACCTTTGACAAGCTACATAATGATGTCCATTCATCTAACAGATATACCATATACGATTTTTCCTGATCATCCTTTAACATTAGACTACATATATTTTATCTTCTTCAGAGGGCTTTATCCAAACCACAAGACATTCATGACATTTCAAGATCAGAGACAATAGAAGAGACCACAAAGACAATAGAAGAGATCAGAGAATAAAGATAAAGGAAGCGAAAGGACAACTGTGCAGGGATATCATGCCTGAGCAGAAATGGCTTGAGTGATGCTGTATTCTGTCTCCGACTTGAATTGCCTCCAAAGAGATTTGCACTGGACAGGTGTAATCAAGGTCTTTGATTGTGGAATCTGCAATTGTAAAAATCCATTACAAGTATTAATAGGTGACTTGGGAAACAAGAGCCCTCAAAAGAGAGGTACAGTTGCCAAGAACACAAAGGTGCAATGATGCAGCCCAAAATATTTATATTTTTCAAGACATACTATCATTTGTCACAAAAGAAAAAAGATCTGAAAACATGATTAGCATCTACCAGCATAACATAATTTATTTTGGGTCACAGACAACGCCCATGCATTCTGCACGATCCAATATAATTTCAAGTCAACTAAAGAAAATCGTTCCAACGTCAATCTGCCAATATGAATTGGAAATCATTCCAACATCTAAGCAGCAAACATCAAGCAAACAAAAGTTGCAGAGACCTTTACAGAGTTGCCAAAATTCATCCTAGGAAGCCTGATTCTACATGGAAGTCAGAAAAGGTTCAGTGTAATGTCTATGATGAAAGATTTGAAAGATGCACTTGAACACTGCATGCAGAAAAATTTTGAGCATTAAAAGGAAATCAACCTCTTCCCAAGTGCTAGAGGCCAAGGGATCATGAGTTGTAATGCTTCTTTCTGTAATAGCACCACTGCTCTTGTTATCCAACAAAGCAGAGGATAGTGTCTTCTCAATATTATCAGCTTCATTATCCAGACGGATGGCAACCATAACAGACAGTAACTTCAAAGACTGAAAAAGATTGAAGAAACTTGAACATATTTTGTATGAAAAAAAGGCAGATATAAAACTAAAAGTACATTTAATGATACGATCAGTATCGTACCGCAGAGCGAGCAATTCTCGTGATTGCTCGGATGTCTTCTTTCCCTGTCCAAACTCGAGGCATTGAATCGGAATCATGGCTAAACAACATTGAGAATCTGCAAAAGAAATTCAGAGACAGACCCATTAATTGATGCCCAAAACAATTGAACAAACTGAACTATAAAATTGCAAGTGGTTGCTACCTATCCTTCATACGGATGAGGATTCTTCCAGCTTCTTCCTTTGCCTTTGATTCAACCACATCCCTTGCGTAATCCTCCAGCCTTGCAAGCATTAGTTCCCTAGTCTCCTGATCCATGTCAAAGCCTGACAGTGCATTAGAAAGACCAGAGATAGCAGATTCCGTCTCACGCCTCAAAAGTTTCCTTATTGAAGACCAAGTCTCATTATTAGCTCCATCCAACAAAGCTTCTACAGGTCCAGACAAAGCATCATTCATTTTTGCCTGCAGATAGTCCAGGGCAAACTTTGAGTTCAAGCGTATAACATTCGTAAACCCAGATGATCACACATCTCATGCCCCCTAACCATATGGCCACTGTTATAGAATGCCTCTAACAGCCATTTCAGATGATTCTAATTCTCATGGATTATTATTTTGAAGATGGAAAGTTGTTAGAATGTAAATAATCAATGAATGATAAGTAACTGTTCTCTACATGAACTTCTTCAATAAAAATGAAATTTTAACACAGAAGAATTCCAAGTTTTAAGGCAGATAAAGCTTAGTTTGATAAGCTCCATCATTTTCCAAAAATTTCTGCATCTTGTATCACCAGACAATATAAGTCACTTATACCGGAACCAAAAAACATAGAAGCAGTTTAAAGGGGTTGACATCCAAAAAGTGGATACCTCAAATGATGAAGTAATTTCGGACAGTTTGGCAGCACGAACAGAAGTAATATGCGAATCTATATCTCGTTGGAGCTTATCCCTAACTCTTGATGTATCCCAGTCAGCTTGTTCAATGACAACCTCTGTAAGCATGAAACATTAATGTCAATGCATCCTTCAAACAATATACTTAACTAAAAGCAACATTTCTAACTGTCACACATTTATGCAGTTGCAATAGAAATAAAGGCACTATCATTCAACATTGACAATCAATTGTAAAATGTCATCTTGTGATTCTATTCTCAAATAATTCTTCACTTCAAGCTTCTTACCATCTTACTCGGGCTGTCCTTTTTCTAAATGTTATTCCTACATCCTCTAAACATGATACAATGGCGTAATGGAAGGATACCTGCACATCCTTCATCAAATAAAGCCATGCAAGACTGGGAGCAAGTAGTAGAAGCCAAAGCAAACCCTTCACCAGCATTCAAAGCCTTCTCAAAAGCTGCTTTGAACTTTTCAAAAGTTCCAGATCTTATATGTCCCAACATAGATTGATATGCAGGTTGAACAAGCTGCCATATGGGAAGACTACTAAGAATCAACCAAATATCAAAAGCATAAAGAAGGGCTCATTGGTATCAAGTATGGTACAGGTAATATCATAAATGAGTTTATCCACCATTGACATTAACAAGAAAACTGGTCAAATTTGGTGAATCACACATCATAAGAAACACTCCGAGTGACTGTAGTCACACATCCTGATAGACACAGTTCTGCTTTAAGTCTCTAATGCCAAATATACAGTACTAACATAACTCAACTTAGCCTTAACCTAACTTTTGTTTAGAAATATACTTGGGGTCATTAGCAACAGATTTATGACAAGAAGAATGGCAAACTCCTAGAGACGTTAAAAAAATAAACAGTAGCCAAAACTATGCAGTTTTACAGGTGTGTATACCGATAATAGATTCACTAGAATAAGCAGAAAAGTATAGTTAAAAAGTATGGCACGATGAATTACCTGGAGCAATTTTTCTTCAAGCTGCTTGCGTTTTGCAGATCTAACTCCTTCGTCAAAGTAAATAGCTTCTGAGTCATATCTGGAACGATAAACAAGATAAAGACTCACTAACAAGCATGCAGCAAAACCCTCGGAAGGCAATTGATTAATAAAACAACCACATCCACACCAAAAAAAAAAATCCCATGCTGCCATACCAATATATGGTAGATGATGTGGCAGTTGCATCAAAGTACATAATCACCTATGACTGCTTTATCTAATAATCAAAGAAATAAAGAAAATCACACATGCTTCACGGGACAAAGTACTTGACCATTTGAATCTTTCATAACAGAGCAGAAAAGTCAGCACTTCAATCCTCTTGCCAACAGATGAACACTTACCCCAATAAGCACGTGTTCAGAATGGAACTAAGCTTCTTTCCGAAGCCCATCACTGGACCAGATTGTACAGCCTCTTGCAATTGACACCACTCCTGGTAGTGATTATTAAAACAATTTCATCTTCTCAAGCTTCTAGATGCTAAGAATGTTTGGAAATAACATTAAATCTGAAAGAAGCAACACACAGAATAAGTGAACATGTATACCTCATTAGTTTGGACACCAAAGAACTTTTCATTCGCAATTTCTTCACAGCGTACAGTAGCAACCATGACCTGTAAAGTGATTATGAATGAAATTAAGAAAAAGGTATATATTTACTAATTCCTGCCCACTCAATATTCACAAGCACACCTTGTGGGCAGGAAGGTCAAGGTCCTTGTTCTCCTTGATAACTTTCCAGATTTCCTGAGCACTGAAAGAGAATCCTGACGCAGGAACTACACCTCGTCGATCTCCAGCAAGGCCACCAGGTGCAATAGAATGGAAAAATCTTTGCCTCAAATTAGCAACCTACATTCAAACATATTTCGGAAAGATACTAAAGATCAGTTAGTCCATTTGATAAGAGCACCCCATTCCTATGATCCAGCCTGTACGAGTATTTACACGTGATTCACTTGAATGTCAGAGATATTTGGAACAGAAAAGAAATGTGAAAAGTAAAACAACAAAATCCTGGTAAATTATATCGTAGAAATCGTAGAAAAGCAGACCACAACATCTACAGCCCACCTGCTCCTTGAATTGCTCTTCTTTTTCTTCATAACTAGAAAGGGCAACAACTTCAACCTGTTGAAACTTAACGAAATCAGGCATATGAGAAAATAAGAAGCCAAATCGCATACCTAGGGAAAAAGCATGGGAACTCACATTAAAAAATTCACTTAATGGAGTTTCCTTGTGCGCTTCTGGCTTAGGAACTGAGTCCCATATCTACAATGAAAACCAGAAAAAAGTCAAAAGATGACCCCAATGAAGTTAAATAAAAAAGAAAGAGAAAAACCAGATTGTCTACCTTTTGAATGTCTTCTCGCAAGACAGGTTCCAAATTCTCCAATGGCGTCTGAAAATGAAGAGCAGAACATGCAATTAAAAAAAATCCATGAAGCTTTGATGCGAAAAAACGAAACAGAAAGATGAATGGAGCAACAAAAATTAGAATATCCCTCTCAATCCCCAAGACTGAGATGGAAGAGAGGATCTCACCCTTGTTTTATCACGTATAACAAACAACAGCGTTGTTTTTCGTGGACTAAACAAGCGCATCATGACCTATGTGAACAAAACCAAGAATTAGGACCATTTTATTTTAGCAATGAAGTCAAGAGGAGATGCTTAAGGATACAAGTACAGCAAAGCACCTGGAACACCGTCTTCAAAAGAGGTTTATTTGCAGCTTGTTCACGCCCAATATCATGGCACCACCTAATTAGTTGTCATTAGTTAATTTATGCATAGAAACAACAGAATATCATTTCAGGAAGCAAACAATTAACTTTAGCCACTAAAAAGACTTACATGTTTATCAATACAATATCTGAAACAGCTAAAGCAAAAAGTGCACTCTGCTTCTCAAATGCTGTATCATCCTATCCAGGGAGAGAGAAAGAAAAAGAGAGAGAAAACATCAATATGCCAAAAGAAAAAGAGAATTCTAAAAAATAAGTACTGAACTCACAGTCTCCACCACTTACCTTCCCAAGTCCATACCACCAACAGAATCAGTTACACATAAAGCATTAAAAACAGAAATAAAATAACTCCAAGAGTGGTATTGCATAACCAATTTATAAATATTACCGGTTGAGTGCCTTGTAAGAAAAATGTTTACATCTCATTTTAAGATATAGAGATATACTGAACAAAAAATGATTCCGAAATTCAGACTATCACTATGAAAATAAAATAGAGTAGCCTAATAAATGTATAACTAGAGAGTATAGAAACTAAAAGGCAAAAAGTTTAGTGAAGGCACCTCTCCTCGTTCTCTTCCATCCGTACCCTCTAAATCCATTACAAGTGTACAAGGTTCAATGCCAGTACATCTGGCCATCCAGATGCCTTTGGTGGTCTGGGACCTAAAAAGATATCAAAGATATATTAACTAAGTTCCAAATATTTCTTTTCCTTTTCCTAACAAAAGGAAAAACATGTACAAATACATGAGCATGTATTTGCATGGAATATATACATATGTAGATGCACACGCGTTTACATATATGTCCATGTAAGATACATACGTATCTGTGCATATACACAATTGAATATAAAAGTTAGTTCGTTATAGAGAAAGAGTAACAGATGAACATGCCTTCCTTTAAAAGCATCCATCTCCATGAAGTTGGTATGAAACAAATTATTCAATAAGGTGCTCTTCCCTGCACAGTCCATACAAAACAATGTTAAGCTCTCAAGGTAATGAAGAACATAACCATCAAAAGCAATTGTCAACAAAATTCAAGGAAGTGATGAGATATGAATTAAAACTTCTCTGCAAAATCAGTAGAGAAACATCATATTGTAAATAAATCTAAGACTTTGGCCTATCAATAAAACCTTTCTTCCAGCTGACATAAGTTATAAAAAAAAATTACAACAGTAAGTCTCAAACCCAATCCTGCCATTAGTTTGTTTAACAATGACTGAACGTAGTAATAAAGATTGTAGATAGTAGAACGCACATGTTTAAGAAAAACATCACCAGAGAAGCATAAATTTGGAGAAGGAACGAGCTAATATGGAAGAAGAAAGACATACCACTACTTTGTGGGCCCATGATGGAGACCACGGCATATGACAAACCACATTCCCCCAACTTCACATCCTTGATAAACTGATCAATTCCAGAAACATTAAATATGCCATCGCCATCAATCAGTTGCGTGGAACAAGATTCATCTTTTGCTGGAATCCAATAGATTCATATATCAATCCATAAGTTCTATGATTTCTGAAAGTTCATATACTTTATGTAAAACGAATGCTATCCATACATAACATCAAAACCATTAACAAGATGCAACAATAACAAGCTCCATAAATACTAAAACTATGAAAACATCAATTCATATTTTGAAGGAGAAAAAAGAACCAGAATATGCTCGATCCACCCAAACAGCCACACTGTATGAGTGTAGCTACAATCTCCAGGTATAATACCAGGAAAAAGAGAAAGTAAATAATAATAATAATCCACAAGATTTACAAGCATTGCTGAATCAAGATCGCTGGCAATCACGTTATCCACACAACTCCAGCGTAGGAAATTAAAAAAATGTCCAGATTTTATTCCGACATCAAGACTGAACCAATTCAGACACTCGAACACTTGAACTTAACCCCAAATTTACCACCCTCAACGTGTCTTTAGTTGGATAACCAATAAGCTAGCCTTTTATCCCATTAATCAAACCTTCACGGCCTCAAACTTTTATCAACTTTCTCATGTTCTCGTAGCATCCAAAACGGGGATAAAATTCCGATCAACGAGTAAATTCAAGAACCCAAATACATAATAACAAACTGGAACAAAAAAAGATAATCAAATTGAGCCAAATCCATAACAACAACGACATTCTTTGGTTCTTCTAATGCTATGCAATCGGTACATTCCATGTTATACCAAATAATTAAATCATACCTGTCATATTCAACACATTTAACCACGAAAAGAAACCGAAAGAACAGATTTTAAATTCTACCCACAAACACACGTCAGAAAAACTACCAACACGAAACTTCACGTCCAAGGCTATGGCTAAACAGCACGGATTACGAAAAGAATGAAAATTTATAAAGAGATTCACAAGAGAGATGGATCGCGGGAAATGAAAAAGAAGAGATTACCCATTTGGAATGAACCGATACTGGACAAGATTGAGAACTGAAATTGACCCGAGAGAGGTTTGGTAGTGAAGATCGATTGATAGAGAAAGCAGAGGAAAAACAGAGAGATCTCAAGAAAAAGAGGAATTTTCTGACTCTGTTCTGCTCATTTGGTTGGTTCTTGTTATTAAAGTGGGGTTGACTGTCCCACCATTTCTTTTAAAAAACCAAAAGAAAAATGAAAAGTAAAGAGAAAAACACTCTCAAGGAGAATTCAACTTCTTCTTCTCTCTCTCTAACCATTTATATGAATCCTCAATTCCCAATCCAATTTTCTTTTGGTGAAAAAAGACATTTACTGTGCCTATATTTGGCATGACATTTAAGTCCGCGATTAACCGTATGTTTGGTTGAGTTTTTGAGGAGTGAATAAATATTCTTTTACCGCAAAAGCTTAAAAAAAAAAAAAAGAAGAGTGTTAATTATAAAATAAGAGAACACTTTTTAGTAGATATAATTTTTTGTCAGTTAAAATACAATTTTTTAAAAAGCTCAAATTTAGAGCTTCTCAAAAAAATATTTTTCAGATATATTTTTTATATCAATTAATGAGCATATTTTTAGTCATTTTACTTGTATATTTTACATATAATTTTCACAATATCCACAAATACATCTTCGCGTTTATTTTGAGATTTATATAATATTATTTGATTTTTTTATATGTTTTAATATTTATTTTTGATATTAGTTTACTTATGTATAATCCATATAAAATATTTGGTTAAATATATTATCATTTATGTTTCATTTGGTTTATAATTATATAATAATTAATATATTGTGTTTTGCATATTTTTTAATATAATTTAAATAATTTTTATAAGCATAAATAAATTTTATTACAAATAAAATAAATTTAAAATTAAAAGTACTTTTTAATTTTATGTTGCCAAACAATCTACTGTATGAAGTTCTTTAAAAAAACTCTTTTTTAAATGACAGTCAAACATGCAACTCGCTTGTTAGAAAAAATTCTTTCTATAAAAGATCTATAAAAAAAAAGCTCTACTGATATAAGCTAAACTAAACAAAAGCTAAGTCAACCTAATTTGAAGCCAACGAGTTTAATTCGGTTTAACCGGTCTAATTTAAACTCTTTTTTAATTTTCAAATTATAAATTAAATTCAGATTTTAACTATTCAGTCGAATTTGATCCAAAACTTGAAAAAATTTTAAAATAATAATGTTTAATTTCAATTAATTTCAAGTTCATAACAATCAATTACCATCATGATGGTAATATATATATTATAATCTTTTATTCACTTAACCCATTTCTTGCTTATTTATATGTATATATATATATATATATGTTGGGACTATAATCTTCTATTCACTTAACCCATTTTTTGCTTATATATATATATATATATATATATATTGGGACTATAATCTTTTATTCACATAACCCATTTTTTGCTTTGGTAGTAAGAGTTCATTTACTTGAAATTTTGAAGTATAAGTCACTTATTAATCTTAATTTCACAAATTTCCTTAAATTATACTATTGGTTAATTTTGTTAGAAATAATCTTCCTATCGATTAAAAATAAGGTGATGTATTACTAACTCTCTTCCGATCTCACGTATCAGTAAGATTTTTATTAGGTTGGTTTTGTTAATTTTGTTTTGGATAATTAAGCCCAGTTGTTGTTAAAAAGGAGTTGATTAGTTGGTGTGCAATGTGATGATGCGACCCAGGGGATTCGGGCCCACAATATTGGCTTTTAGAGCCGACCTTTGGTGGGATCCACTTAGCCGACCCTTTTATGCTTTTGATGAAAGTGGACGGTGCGATCTTGACCTTTACAGCGCGTGTGTAGCACGGACCAATAATCCGACATCAATATTGCTAGACATGCTCTTTGCTCCGACCAACCCCACCTTGTTTTCATAAGGATATTTTAACCGTGATATTTAATATTATTCACATTTTTGTGTGGATCTTACATAAATATTTAGACAAATTTTAATAAAATAAAGTAAAATTAGTTAATTATAATATAAGATTAAGTGTCTATTTAGATAAGTTTATATTAATAGAACTTTTTTTAGTAAAGTTTTTATTGATAGAGCTTTTTTAAGAAGTTAGTTGGCTCTTTAATTGTTAATTAAAAAACAATTTTTTTGAAAGAACTTTATATAGTAGACTGTTTGGCAACAAAAAAATAAAAAAGTACTTTTATTAATTTTAACTATATTTTATGTTATAATAAAAATTATTTATGCATATAAATAATTTTTAAATTATATTAAACAATGAGTTTATATTTAATTATTACTTCAAACTTGCAAGAAATTATTTAAAGAAATGTTTCTTTTTCTTATAAGAAATAAAACTAATATAAAAAATAAATCATTGTTTACAGTATTTATTAAAGAGGTTTTTGATTATATTTTTATTTTTTGTTTTTGTTTTCAAATTTAGTAAAAACATATGTTTGTTTGAAATTTTAGTTTTAGTTTTTTGTTTTAGTTTATTCCAATTTTCAAAAATTATGAAAGTCATGAAAAGTAGTTTTTGTTTTTATTTTTCTGATTTATTATCATTTAAATATATATTAATTAATTTTTAACATATAATAAAATTTATGAATAATTTAATTCAACATTACATATTTAATAAATTAAAATTAATTATAAAATATTAATAATTTAGTTTTATAATTAAATTATATATAATTAAATTTTAATAATTATTAGTTAATATAATTAAATTTAATATATTTAAAAATTCAGATTAAATTTGATTTAATAATTAAAATATATTTCAAATAAATATGAATTTATAAATAAATTTTTTATTTTGAAATTATTTAATTTATTAAAATAACATAATTTTATTAAAAATTTGTTAATATATATTATATAAAAATTTAAATAAATAAATTTATTTAAAAGTAATTTATCTTAAGGTTTTATTTAATATGTAATTATTATCAATGATAAAATATAATAACATTAGCATTAACAACCAGGTTTTTGTTTTTATTTAAAAAAACATAAATATAAAGCAAAAAATAAAAACTGAAAAATTACAACAGAAAAATAGAAGTAGAACTAAGTAACCCTTAAGTGTTTATATATTGATTAAGTAGGTTCAGGAGAGTTGAGATTAGATTTTTTACTTTTTTAAATTTTAAATAAAATCTATTCAATCAAAATTTAGATCATCGAACTTGACTTAATAAAGGCTCAAATTTGAACTCGCACATATCACAACCCCGAATTTATTTTTTGAAGCCCATTCTTATCTCAAATAATTAACCTTAAAATTAGCAAAATTGGTTTAACTCAATGCAAAATTAATGAACTTAAATTAATTAGGTTTAAGATGAAATCATAATCTAACAAATTTAATTAAAATTTGACGTGAATAATGTAATATTTAGTTAAAAGAATATTATTTAATTTAATTTTTAAGATGAGCAAGTTTTCTTTTTAAGTTTAAATTTAAAGTTCAATTTTAGTTAACTTATTAATACTATTAATAAAGAGCGAGCCTATAAGTTGTTCTTTATGCTCACAAGATCATATATTCAAATTACGAAAGCAGTCTTTTTGTAAAAAAAAAAAAAACGTACATTATGTCTCTTTCTAGACTCTGCTAAGTAAAAAGTCTTATACACTAGATATATTAATTATTAATAATATTAATAATAAAAATTTTCTAAATAATATTAAAAAATTTAATCTAATTCAAAATTTAGTTAAATTTCGGTAATCTATTTAGATCAGATTTTATTACGATTTTAAATTTAATTGAAATTTTGGAAAATTACTTGTTTTTTGTTTTTGAAATCTTTTTAATTTTTAAACTTTTTAGGATAGAATTTTAATTTATTTTTAATGTAATTAAACTTATATTAAAATATTAAATAAATTTCAATTTATACATAATAATATATTTAACATATTATTTTTATAATATTTAATTCGTTGATTAATTACCCCAATCATGACTCAAGGGTCGGTCAGCTGAAATTTTTGGGATAGATTAGTTAGATTGTGTATATTTTCTTCTTGCATGTAGTATTTTTATATTAGGTTTTGATGATATATATATATAGAAAATGTCGAAAGGCACGATGTAGACATTCGGATTTTATAAAATGAAACGAAAAAAGAGTTGGTTTTATAATATTGTGGTTTTTCTATTTATGATTTATAAGTGAATATTGATATGATGCTATGTGAAGTGAGTATAGTGATCAAACGTGACTCGTTCTTATCGTAAGATATATACCAAAATGATCTCTAGACGTCCCAGTGTGTACTTTGTGATAAGAGAGCGCTACAATACCATAATTAGTTAATTATATTTTTATTTGAGTTATCCAATAAAAATTAATTTAATGACTTTTCACTAAATTTTTATTAACTAACAAAAAGATTTTTTTATGAACTTAATTATAATTTTGGATAAAACATACTTTTACAATTGACATATCAAATTCTATAAATTGTGAAGTGGGTTGGTCTGCCAACCCTTGAATCGAGGCTCAGCCCTTGCGGAGTTGCGGGTCATATCAGAAGTGAAACGGTTAGTCGTTTTCAAGCTATACGTACAAGCCTAAAGCACAAACAACACCGAAAGAGACAGACAGAGACAGAAAAGAGTGGTATAGGCAGACCAAGAGTGGGAGAGGAGGTGGTCGTGGCGGGAAAATGAAGGAGGAGGGGAGAGCGAAGGGAGCAATGAAGAAGAGAGCTGTGGACGATAGGTACAGCCAGTGGAAGTCTCTGGTCCCTATCCTCTACGACTGGCTAGCTAATCACAACCTCGTTTGGCCCTCTCTCTCGTGCCGGTAGTACTCGTCTCTCTTTTCTCTTTTTTCTTCAATCTGTTTGCTTGCCATACAAGTGGAGATGATATAGTAGAGCATTGTTTTCTTTGTGCTGTTTTGACTTACAGATGGGGGCCACAGCTTGAACAAGCCACTTACAAGACTCGTCATCGGCTATACCTTTCTGAGCAGGCAAGCTCTTTATTTCTTTTTTTTTTGGTGTTTAGATTTGTTTTATGTTGTTTTTGTTGTTGTTGTTGTGTGTAATGGTTGTTAATTTTCTTGTATTGTGCCATATGATAATATTGTGTGAGTTGTTCTATCACCAAGACTTGAGTGTAAAGTTGGAATTTGAATTCTTTGCCCGATCTTGAAATATTTATTTGTAATTGTTCTTAGGGTAAAAGTAAGGAATCGAGTTAATAACTGCCAAAATTTGACAAAATTGCAATTCCAATTTTAATTCTTATTTCGTAGAAGCAAAGGAGCTTAAAAGTTCTTGTCTTTTTCTGTTTTCTTTTGATTCCTTACACAGACTGATGGCAGTGTCCCAAACACTCTTGTCATTGCAAATTGTGAGGTTGTTAAACCTAGGGTTGCGGCTGCTGAGCATATTTCACAGGTGATGTTGTTGATGGCTCACTAACATTGACTTAAATTTTGTTAATCTCAACTTGGCTCCTAGTACATTAGCTAATATTTCCTGTTTTATTCTAGCTTAAATCAAATTCATCTTGTCCAGAATATTTAAATCATTGGAACTTTTGCTTCATATTTGTGCTGCTATGTTGTTAGTCTTTTGACCCTCATTCATGCTTTGGTTTCTTGCAGTTCAATGAAGAAGCTCGCTCTCCCTTCATAAAGAAGTTCAAAACAATTATACATCCTGGCGAGGTTCTTATTAACCTTTGTTCTTTGGCTTTTCCTGCATGTTTTGGTGGCTTTCTATTGCTACGTTAGGGGTGTTATTGAGGACTTGGAGGGTAGTTACCATACTCTTTAGCTTTTAGCAAGGGCTATCGCACTATTTTTCATCCAACTTCTTTTTCATTAGGACTAATGCCAGGTGGTTTGAGTTAAAATAACATATGCTTGCTATGCTGAGAAATTTCTCAGAAGATGAGCTCTAACCACCATTCACTGCATACTGCTTACTACTTGTGCTTTTAAGGATTTTTCTTTTTCATTTTTGTGGCCTTAAGAGTTCACTTATGGAAAATTGTGATTACCGGGGGACATTGCAGGTGAACAGAATCAGGGAACTTCCACAGGACAATAAGATAGTTGCTACACACACTGATAGTCCTGAAGTAAGAACATCAGTCTTATCTTTTTGATTTGTACTCACTGCTGAATTTCCAAATCAAGTATAAATCTAGAATTTTCATTCCAGGTCCTTATTTGGGATGTTGAAGCCCAGCCTAATCGTAATACTGGTTCAGGAGCTACAGAGTCTCGTCCTGACCTGGTATGTTATGTGCCTATGGAATCATCGCGTTTAACACTAAAATGCTGTTGTTATTCTGCAGTAACTTTAGACTAACAAGAACAGAGTTAGATGGAAATGGCCCAGTTTAATATACATGGAGTTTTAATTCATTATGGGTCTTTTTTTTTTCATTTTTGTTACTCTTTGTTAGCTAAACACTTGTTGATGTAGATACCACATTGTGCAGATATTGACTGGGCATAAGGATAATGCAGAATATGCCCTTTCCATGTGCCCATCTGAGCCCCTTGTGCTCTCTGGAGGTTTGTAACTATATTTGGTTTTGAATTTTAACCTGGTGCCTTTTATTTCTTCATTAAGTGGATTGTGGACTAATATTTGAGACCTTTTTCATTCCTTGTTACCTGAGGTTGATTGTGGGTTAATTAGTAGGGTCTACTACCATTACAATGTCAAGCTTTCAATTGTATTTCCTTTTTATATGGTATAACTATTTGGTGATCACGATAAGAGTTCTATAACTCTTTTGATTAGGAAAACCTTGTGGCAGGTAAGGATAAGACAGTGGTTTTATGGAGTATTCAGGATCACATCTCAAGTTTGGCAGCAGAACCAGGTTCTTCAAAGTCTCCTGGGTCTGGTGGCTCTGGTGCAAAAAGTGCTTCTAAGGTTGGTGGAAGTAGCAATAAACTTCCAGAGAGTCCTTCTGTTGGACCTCGCAATATCTTCGAAGGCCATGAAAATACTGTAGAAGATGTTCAATTCTGCCCATCAAGGTAGCTTTCATGAAACATAAAGGGGATAAAGCGTAAAAGCAATGTACATTGCAAAGTACTATATGTGCCTGCAATATGATTTTTTAACCACCTTAGAGTAAACAGGACAGAATAGCATGCACAATTTTACAGATTGTGACCTACCATGTGACAAGTAAATAAACTAAGAGGCTTCTATTTACTGGTGTTCTCACTTTATAACCAGTGCTGCTTTGATGTCTTTTTTTTTTTTTTGGATCTCTCTCCTTTTATTTTGCCTGCTCTAATATTTTTCAATGTTTAGTGTACATGAGTTCTGCAGCGTAGGCGATGATTCTTCCCTTATTCTGTGGGATGCAAGAACAGGCTCTACTCCAGTTGTCAAGGTTTCTTTTTCCTCTGACCTTTTTGGATTAGTCTTATGACGCTCTCTGTAATTGTTCCTTAGAAACTGAAATTTAGAGATGCACATTAGGATAGAGGTCATTTCTACCTCTGTTACTTGTGTAAGAATATATGTAGACAGTCTGCAGTTGGTCAACATGGTTATTACTTTATAACTGACTAGCAACAAAGGAGCAAATTATTCTTCACATTACTGACAGAGAAACAGAGAATAATTTTCTAGAACTGATGTTTTACTTGATTAGTGATATCAATTGATCAGGAAATCTGGATGTTCAACTTGATTTTATTGGTTTTAATTTGCTTAATATCTATTTTATAGTATATGTTTATCTTGTTTAACTTGCAGCATCTTTACTTTTTCTTTTTTAATCTCCTTGGTATCGGTTAGGTTCAAAAGGCTCATAATGCTGATATTCATTGTGTTGATTGGAATCCCCATGATGCCAATCTCATTCTTACAGGGTACTCCTCCCTCCTGTTATACTCCTTTTTGATATTCCTCTTGTTCTCGTGTCTTTAACTCAGGCAATTAGTTCGTAACTTTTTTGATCATATCCTTTACCTTTCAGGTCAGCCGATAGTAAGGTGCACATGTTTGATCGCCGAAACATTTTATCTGCAGGATTTGGAACACCTGTTCATAAATTTGAGGGTCACACTGCTTCTGTGCTTTGTGTACAGGTTGGTGAAGTTACTTTTCTTCACTGCCTTGTGTTCTAACATCGTTCACATGAGTGCACTTTTAAATTTAACAATATTCCACAACTGTTTTCAGTGGTCACCTCACAAGTCTTCTGTCTTTGGAAGTTCGGCAGAGGATGGCATTCTAAACATATGGGATTATGAACAGGTATTACACAAATTTTTGTCATGAATAGCGCATTACTTCTGCACATAACTTTGCGTCCCTTCAGCAACCATTCTAATTGGAAAGTTACAACTCTTACATGTAACTTGTCAGATACCAAATTAAAATAATTAAATCTCAAACCTCAAAATAGAAGACCATTTTACTTTTCAAAACAGTAAAAACCTACATTAGTCTGAAAACTGAAAAGTGCTCATAAACAATATTTCACTCTTAGGCAGTTGCTCTTGCTTTAATGGGTTTATGAATTTTGAGGTTACTTGCTAGCTGCATTAATCTATATTACATAACTACTACTTGTGCTTGCCTGATTCATTATTTTACTACCTTCAGGTAGGCAAAAAGCAAGATTCTGCTGGACTAAAACTGCCAAATGCTCCACCCGGACTATTCTTCCGCCATGCCGGGCACAGGTATGAAGCTAAAGACTGCATTTTCTTGTCTTGCGTGCAATTATATCAACTTGCTTACTTGGTGGTGATACTGAACCAATGATCCCTTCCAATATCTAAACCCTTGATGGCCTTTTGGTTATGCGTACAGAGACAAGGTTGTTGATTTCCATTGGAATGCCTCTGATCCATGGACATTAGTCAGTGTGTCTGATGATTGTGACAGTACTGGAGGAGGTGGTACGCTTCAGGTAAGAACCATTTTTCTTTATAGGCAACCAACTTCTATGCATGCATTATAGTCCTTTTGGACTTGTGGAAGGATTAGGTTGCTCATGACCCTAATCTTTAAGGTTGAAACTGAAGTTCGAGTTTTGTTAAACTTGGGTTAGGCTGTTGACTTTTTGTGGATCAATTCTATGCCACTATATCTGACCTATCCATTTACGTAAGACCCATATAAATAAATGAATAAAATACAGTAACATAGAATAGGTCCACAAAAAATGAACCAGAGGATCTGGTTCCGTTCCTGAGGAAGACCAACCAAAGGGGAGAAAAGTGTTTTTGATGTTTGCTGGCACATCCTTCCACAAGCATTAAATGTAACTCTAAAATGATACAGAGAACAGACGAGGCGTCTACATTCTTCTTCTAACGTTAAAAGGACAACCATGACCAGAAGCAACAGCTCACCATCCAACACACTTCTTTTCATTTCTACAAAAGCTTTAACATTCTACGAGGCCCAGGCAACCTGGTTTACGCTTTGATTGAAACTTCTCCTCCTAGCCTGCTACTTTCTCGACAAGTTTCAACGCACGAAAGCCCAAACATTATTTCTGTAGATATCTATACTTACTTCTCCTACAGCAACTATTATTTCATTGCTTATATATTAGGCGACTGACTTCACAACAAAATAGACCAGTGATTAAGTTCAATAAATCCAGTCCTGGGGCAATCCCATCTCTGGAGGGAGATAGTAATAGCAATCCTCCTGCAGCTTTTTAATAGGCTCCCTCGTCATGTGATTTCTTGGCCAAGTAGCTTGTAGCTCTCGCCTATTCCCCAACCCTGCCAGTAAAATAATCGTAACAACTGTTAACCAGATAATTTAGATTCAATAATTAGCTATGACAAACTACAACACTATTTGCTAATCTCCATATATAAAGTTATAAACATTAGTTTTTTTTTTTTTTGGGAAGTTAAAAAGAAAACATGAATAGTTATGTACCGCATTATAAACTGACACCTACCAAAAAAAGCAATCCAACTTTTGCAGATTTTGTTAACTTTTACCTTTTTACCGCATTCTAATAGGGACAAGCCACAAATAACAATCTGCACCCCTATATAGTATGCATGTTGCTCAAAGAGTACTACAAGGATGGCATGGAGGCTTGCTTTAGTGTTAATTTATGTACAAGAACATCAACTTCTAAAGTAAGTTCCAACTGCTAGTTCCAAGTGAGCAGTAAGGGGCAGCGGAGCAACATCCCACCCAATTTTAGTGTTACAAACAAGTTTTACAGCATACACAAGTTGACAATGGAACTAATTTCCATGTTCAATATACTCTGGTTACAAACAATTATTGCTGGAGAAGGAATGTACCGGACCAATCGAACAGTTAAAAAGCTCCAGGGAGCTCATACAAAATGAAGACCATCATATTCTTTTGAACTACAAGATCACTCAAACGGAAAAAGAAAGCAAGAAATTAATCACCTTGCTTCTTTCTAACATCACTTGCAGTGGTTGTTGTAGGCTTTACAATGCGGGGATGGAACACACCAGTACCTCCAGAATCTCTCACAAAACCAACACTACCAGACCCAAACCCACGACCCTGACAAGGTTTAACTCGGGTTAGGTGTTGGCGACTATGGTGTCCCTGGGCCAACCAAGCACTTGTTTCCAGATAGTTAGCAACCTATAAATGTCATCGCATTAACACTACACCACTTAGATCTTCTGTAAAATCACCATTGCCACTTAAAAGCTGCAAAAAAGTAAAAGTACTGAAAGGACAGCCCATATAAAATGATCAGAACCCGGTTCACACACACCTGTGGTTGCACTCGGAAGTCGCAAAACGAGTTGGGCCGGGGAAAAAGTGAACCTTTCTGGTACCCTACACACCTCTGACCTAGTTCGGCACTGCCATGACAACGGAAACATCCAGGTGGTGACAGACGGTTCAAAGAGAAGTCACCGAGCTCCGGCTTAACTCGCTGTGAAGAGGGAAGAAAAACAAAAGCTATAGAGCAGTTAAAAAGCCATGCAAGAGTCCCTAGAGTTTTACATGCCAGAAGGGGTTGGGAAAAACAAATAACCTGCGCAAGATTTGAAGATGGCCTAGGGCGGTGATTTTGAAGGAAAGAAAGGGCAGCAAACTGTCGAACGAGTTGTTCGTCGTTCATGCAAGAGAAAGAACCAATTTTGGAGGGAACTTCATTGATGAAAATATCAGAAGGAAGCCAAAGTTCACCATCATCCAAATTCGGAGGAAACTCAGCCATGGGAGAGCTATAAACCATAGACAAGCAACGAAAACAAAGCAAACGAGAGAGCTTTCTGCACTATCAGCTTCTCTGGACTGAAAAAAAGAACACAACTTTGGGTGTGAAAGGGATATTGAGAGATGGGACTTGAAGGCCCAGAAGCGGGACTGTTGTTTGCGGATTTGATTTTTGATAATATTTTGCGACACAGAGAAGAGTTTGTGAAATGAGAAGACTGTTTCGTGTATGGAGGGCTCTGCTTTCAAAATGACGTTACGAAGTTCCCATCTCTGTTTTGAAAAGAAAGCGACGGAGAGAGAGAGAGACATACAACTATAACACGTCGTTTGGCTGAAAATGCAAACGTTTCGGCTGTAAATTAATCGTTTGCAAGCGTATACAAGTCAGTACTCCCATAAGAAACTGAAAGTTGTTGATGAAAACCCAAACACGGCCTTAGAGTGACAGCGATTGTACAGTAGTCACGTTACCGACTCGGTTCCGCACGCAGCCTACCAAGCGTTAACCATAACCGAGTCCAAGCCGTACCTTTCGCCTCCTCTATCTGTTCACAGTGTCGTGGTAGGGCCCGGATTCCTTCACGCGCTACAGAGTCAATCAATTCTCCACTCGCGCTCCATCTAAATTGCCTGGTCTATAAAGACATATTATTTCACACGTACCGGCCGCTGCGTATACTTGGCCGAAAATGGCAACTTAAACTTCCCGAAGCTGCCAAGAAGATTTGCTAAGCACTACAATTAGGTTTCGGATTAGACCGGGCTCGAAAGTTGTCCAATATTGAAGTTCAATAGATTGAGTCCGAATTCAATCAATTTTAAAGGATTTAAGTTAATTGTTTTCAATTTAAATTTTAAAACACATTATTTTATTTTATTTTATAATTAAATAACATTGTTTTATTTAATATATTTAAATTTCGAAATACACTAAGCTCCAATAATTTGAACTTAAGTTGAAGCTCGAAAATTTTAAAAAGCTGAATTTAATTCAAACTTGGATTAGCTCAAATTGATTCAACTAATTTAAGATCGTTCAGGACAAAAGTTATCATCTGTACGTACAACAATGATAAAGGTGCTTTCAAAAATAAAAGTAAATGAACCCGACAAAAGACATCAGATCTACTTACATAAAAAAAAATGTATTGTTAGATTATGTTTGTTCGATGGAGTGTCCAAATTCTAAATTTCTTCATTTACGTAAAATATAAAATATTGTACAATCAAGTGTATCTGTGACTTCACTTATGTTTATCTGGGCCTCTCCCTACTTGCTCTTTTCACCAATAACTTTACTATTGTCATTAGAAAAACTTATAGCTCTGATACTACTCGGGAACCCTAGCTAGAGTGTTACAGGGATAATAAAAAAACTACCGACAATATGATAGAGCAGACATCTATTAGAGCTCTACGATACACAAAGAAGACCATAGCTAAAACCCTAGGTATACTAATTGAGACACAAGCCCTTCCTCTTCAATTAACGTCAACTCTTACTCTGTGTTTGGTTACTGTTTTTATTGGTGGAGACAGTAGATAGGACCCAAAAAATTTCACCCCATGAGTGTTTGCTTCCTGTCTCTGTAGATTTGTCCCCCGTCTTCGGTAGATAGAGACAAGAATTTCTGTTCCTTTTAAAAAGGAAGGACAGGGACAAGTCATCCATGTCTCCAGACACCATCGCCTCATGTTTATGTTTAGTTATTATGTTTACTATTATGTTTATTAATGTTTAGTTATTATTATTATTATTATTATTATTATTATT
>JANJEY010000005.1:5034004-5054659 GCA_024703695.1 Erythroxylum cataractarum | reverse complement strand
TCACCAAGCCTCTACCTTCTCGACAACACGCCATACTTAGACTCAAGATGCATGTCCTTGATGGGGACATGCTCTTGCGGGGGCATATTAAGGACTAATTGTCTCTTAAGTCACTTTCACTGTAGCTAATCGCTGCTAACCTCTAACGAGTCCTGTACAGCCATAACAAATTCTTATTACATATCCATCTACTCTTTGTATTTATAACCTTTGTACAGTCTGTATAGAAAGTGTGAGAAAAGTTACAAATTCATATTCTGTCGTGTCAGTGTTGCTTCTCTACACAGAGGAGTTTGTTTGCAAAACAAAAACTTTGGCTATCTAAAAAATTGAAGAGCATGAAGTCGTCCCCACCAAACGATACAGTCTTTCTCTCACCACAGCAAATTCATCTATGTGGTTCTCCCAAGTAAAATTTGAACCCTCAAAACTCAAATCATGTAGATGACAGTCAGAGAGAGCTTTTCGAAATCCCTCCATCAAAAATCTAGGGTATGAGTTGTTACCTTGTTTCTATGAGAGGAATATGATGTCACTGAAGTCTCCTATGACACACCACGATAAACTTGATTGAGATTAAAGAGATCTGAGCAAGTCCCGTCCTTATCTCCTATTACTTCATTATGGAAAACCATAGAAACCTGTTAAATGTCACCGTTCCATTCCCTCAATAAGAACCTCATCATCAATGTGGTGCCTTGAATAACTTATCAAACGAGTCATCTTATTTTCTTTTCACGGTAACACTAAACCTCCACTTATTCCCACTGGATCAACAATAAAGGTACCATTAAAACCCAACGCTGTTTTAATCTGTAAAATTTTTTCTTTTTTTAATTTTAGTTTCTATGAGAAAAATAAAATTGAGTTTTTTTTAAACACAAGATCTTTTAAGGCTCGAATTGTGCGTGAGTTCCCAAGCCCCTAATAGTTCCAACTCAATGCGCTCATAGCTCTAGGTGAGCCTCGGAACCAGAACCCACCATTTTCAGGTTTTTTGGCTCGATTGCAATGTTGGTCGAGATCACCTCCTCATTCATAGGCTCATTATTAGTTTCAAATGCTTTTTGTAAACGCCGATGCTTAGGATCAGCTACTAGGATTGTATCCGTTATCATTTGTACTGAAGTTGCTGCATTCATGGGATTTATTGCATTCAACGTATTAGAATTCTGATACTGCATACAATTAATATTCCATCCACTGCCTATTTTATCATCTCCATATGCATTTGGAATTTGAATTCCTTGAATCTCGGCTTCATTATTGTTTTTTCCTAAATCAGTGCAGATCACCTGCTTTTGGTCAAACATTGTCGGTTTCTCTAAAGATCCGTCATCCCTTCCCAGCATAAGGTCTTTCTCTTATCGCAACCATTTAACTCCAACTTGAGTTAATCTCTTTGAATTAGCTTTTAACCAGATACCATATGCAAACTTTTCTCTTGGTATAAAGAAGACGACAAAAACAATCTGTGTGTCCAACTATATCACAAAAATAGCAAAAAGTATTCAACCGTTCGTACTTGAAATCCAAGCATGCATTCTCCCCTTTTGGCCACTTCACAAACAGTTTCTTTTCAATGGCTTTCAAACATCAATAGCCACTCTAATATGCATAAAATCATGCCATATACGTAAATAGTTACGTGAGTCGGATTCAATATATTCTCCAATGTAATTTCCAGCATCATTGGCAACTCGCTCGGACATAAAACCGTTTGGAACAAATGAACCCATAATTCCAGTTTCACTAACTTTACTTGACGAGGATTCTCATGAGATTGTAACTCATGTAACAAAAGAGGAATTTGTTGGTAATTTCAGGGACCATCCTTGAGCACTCTCTCTACATCAAGGTGATGGAAAAATTGAAATATAAAGACGTTGCCAAGTTCTTTTATCATAAGACCTTTTATAGGACACCAAATACTCACATTATCTGCTTGAAGATCATCTTCCAATCACACTGTATCTCCTGATCACCCATTGCTGATTCATCAACATATTCTTATATACCCTCCTCCTCTTCCATTTCTAAGCGGTGATAAATCTCACTCATCAATCTATCTTTTTCGTTTTTCGCAGCCATAAGAACAAAACAAAAGACAAGATAACGTGTAGAATAAAATAAAAAAAAGAAAAAGAAAATTGTTATCAAAATTTTATTTTTAAACTGTGGCAAAGCAAGAAGTGATATATTAATAAATTTATTTTTAATTAATATTATTTATACAATACCGTTCATATCAATTTATAGACTTAAATTGAATATTACGTTAACTCATTTTCATTGTAAAACAAAAAAAGCATGACGCATTACATTAAACGACGTGACGTTTACGTATGTTTTTCTTTTATAAAGTTTCTAGAATAGAAGGGAACGGCGACGACGTCGTATAGCTAAACCGATCAACGCCTACGCGCCTCAAAGAGAAATGATGCGAACGAGAAGTGAGAACCTCTCTCTCCTTCCTTAGTGTCTCAAGAAGATGAAGAAGAAGAATATCGCCGGCGCGACGCTCGTCACCGCCTTCCTCCTCCTTGTCTCCTCCTCTCACTGCTTCTACCTTCCCGGCGTCTCACCCCGCGACTTTCGCAGGGTAACCACCTCCTTTTCTTTTTTATTTATTTTGTTTAGTCGTAGATTATTTAGTTTCTTCCTCTTTTGGTCTAACTGTTAAATCTGAGGGTTGTAGCGTTTAGGTTTCTCTAGATCCATGGCTTTTTGTAGGATCTGCCGCCTTTTATTGTTTGGCGCTTTTTTGCGAAATGTGTTCTTTTTCGTCGTGTGAAGAATCTTTGATCGTGAAAATTGATGCATTGCAGCGTTGGATACGTGATTTTGCGCTCTTGAGAATTAATATTATGTACTTAGATTTTCTTGAGCATGAGAAGTGATCTGAAACTATGAGCTGGAAAGACTTGTATGCAATACAGAATGTTCAACTTTGACTAGAAGTGGCCATTAACCTCCGTTCTTTTAACGATGAAGATTGCCTCTCTTATTCACGGGAAAACATTTTCTTGTTATAGTCCAGACAATTTGTAAGGAATACTTTGTCTTATCCCATACTATTTGTGAGTTTTAAAAGGTTTCAATTTCTAATGCCAACGAGCTTGCGCAGATAGTTTAAGGGTGGAGCTTTTCATGTATTTGGAGAACCATTATGTTGTTATTATGATGTGGCCATTTATGTGTTTTATTTTTTCTGCGAATAGGGTGATATTCTTTCTGTTAAAGTCAACAAGCTGTCTTCTACAAAGACCCAACTTCCATATGACTACTACTACTTGAATTTTTGTAAGCCCGAAAAGATTTTGAACAGTGCCGAAAACTTGGGAGAGGTCCTTCGTGGTGACCGCATTGAGAACTCTGTTTATACTGTAAGCATTGAGGTTTTCTATAGTTTGGTTAATTTTAAGCTATGATTATATGTATTGGCAAGAAAGAGTGATAATTTAATTCTCTTGTTGTGGATCTAATTTGTTTATACTGCTTCAGTTTGAAATGATGGAAGAGGCTTCATGCAAAGTGGCAGGTCGAGTGACTCTTGATACTGAGTCTGCCAAGAATTTCAAGGAGAAAATAGACGATGAGTATCGAGTTAACATGTTAGTTGCTGCTTTACTTCCCTTGATTTGTTGTTATCTTTATTGGATGGTTTTGCTCTAGTTTTACTAATGGTTTTGGTGTTGCCAAGTGTAGGATCCTTGATAATCTTCCAGTTGCTGTTCTTAGACAGAGGAGGGATGGAGGTCAGTCTACAACATATGAACATGGCTTCCGTATTGGCTTTAAGGGGAATAATGCTGTGGTATGTTTTTGGTTAATCTTTTGCTTCACAGGACCTTTTTTCTGCTACTGCTGATTGAATTATCTGTGCCTTTTACAGACCAAGGGTAAGTATTTTATCAATAACCACCTGAGCTTTAGGGTGATGTACCACAGGGATGCTGAGACAGAATCTGCTCGCATAGTTGGTTTTGAGGTCACTCCAAATAGGTACTTTGCCATCTTCCTTTCTGTGATTTTCACGTTGCATTTTTATTGTTTAAGTTATTTGTGTCGTTACAGAGATCCTACAATTTGCCATTCAATCATATATTCTATATTTGATTCAAACACACGGCATTGTATGATTATTTTGAGCCACAAAAAGTTTCAGTAACCTAAGTATTTTTAGCATTTACATACATGTGTGCCCTTGATGGTGTGCATTTTTATTTTAAAAGCACGCTTTCCTTTTTGAAGATCAGCTTATATGCTGCATGAAGGTTGGAATACCATTTTTTGTTCCAAGTTCTTGTATCTGTTATATGCTTGTGTGCCATCTTTCTTTGTCACATATTCTTCTGTGATGTCCTTCGATAAGAGTCATGGTGATTATTATGCATAATATTTCCCCGTGTAATTCATTCTGTGCATCGTGGAAGGTTTAGATTAGTTATCTGTTCTTTTGATTTTCTTCTTTTCTTACTACGCTGGACTTGTGCAAGCAGTATAAGTCATGAATACAAGGACTGGAGGGGTAACAATACTCAGTTGACAACTTGCAACAAGGAGACTAAGAAGTTGATTCTAGGCACTGGTCCGCAGGAAGTTGAAACTGGCAATGAGGTTGTCTTCACATATGATGTTACCTTCAAGGTAGTCTTATTAAATATGCTTTGTCGATCCTTTTAATTTTCTTCACAAGCTGCCTTATTGAGGGATTTGCTTTATTTGTTTTTAGGATAGTGAGATTAAATGGGCATCACGTTGGGACACATACCTACTTATGAATGATGATCAAATCCATTGGTTCTCTATTATAAACTCACTGATGATTGTCCTCTTCCTTTCTGGCATGGTGGCCATGATCATGATGAGAACTTTGTACAGGGATATTTCTAACTATAATCAGCTGGAAACTCAAGATGAATCTCAGGAGGAGACAGGGTGGAAACTTGTTCATGGAGATGCATTCAGGGCACCCATCAATTTTGGATTGCTCTGTGTGTATGTTGGTACAGGTGTACAGATCTTTGGAATGACACTTGTTACGATGATATTTGCTTTGCTGGGATTCTTGTCTCCTTCCAACAGAGGTGGCCTCATGACTGCTATGGTTCTTTTGTGGGTGTTTATGTGTATATTTGGTGAGAAAATGTTAGAAATTGTATAGTTCTTTAACATTATTTCTTGTAAATCTTACGTTCTTATTTCAACAGTCTTGTCAGTAAAGGATGCAAATTAGTTGGTTGTGGCTCAGCTATGCCAACTCTTCATATTTCAAACGATGATCTGGCAAAATTTGTTGATACTTCTGATGAATGGATATCTATTTGTGCTAGGATTCGAAATTGAAGAGTTCTTATAGGTCATTTACCTTCTTTTGGTTGCATCTTTGTTTTGTATATTGAAAATTTGGAATCTGGATGTCTTTAATTGCTTGGAGTTGCTAATGAAATTACTTTATGGTGACTTCAAGTTAATTGAGTTGATGCTTCCCCTTTTAAAATAATGATTTCATTGGTGATTATTTATTTTGAGTTATCGTTTGAATAATAGTACAAACGTGTACTGCCAGAATGCTTGAGTAATCTATCTTATGTCTACTTGGTCCTAATATCTATATAGCCTTTGTCTTTTCATTGCCAATCTCTACAACCTATAGAGGTTTAATGATTAGTTTCTTTTATGGAGAGGGATAATTCAATTTTTTTGTGTGGAGATCCTTATATTTCTAACAGTTACTATGTAAAATATTATTTTTGTGGTGACCTTAATAATGTTATATATATGTATATATATTTCATGTATGGAACGTACCCAGAAATTGAGTTCATGCTAAAATTAACATATCTCGGCAACAAACAACTCTCAATCCCATCAGAAACTTGGACACTAAAATCATTCTTGTTCAAATTAATAGCATGCAAGTTGTTCAATAAATGTCAGAAGCTCACCCTCAAACATACTATCAAATAAGTCAAGCGATCCAAGCCCGTTCAACCCCTAGATGCCAGGTGGCAGAGTTCAAGAAAATCAATTAGAACTGAAATTTACAGAGGCAAAAATAGCACACAAGCTCAAAGACGTAAGAATCTTCCCCGATAACTAGTTTCAAGCAAAAGAAATGGACTCTAAGAGAACCACGTTGCTTAAAAACTCATTAAGAACAACACTTTAGTTTCATCAATATTGATCAAGAGAAGGTTGAATATTGTTTCATGCACAATATCCACGTCATCTCTTTCTAAAATAAGTACGTAAGGGTGGTTTCTTATTATTGCACCCCTCATCACTAATATTGAAACTCAGCTCCCGTAATCCATCTGCAAGTATTGGCCAGTAAGCACTTAATTCCTTGCAAACCGGGAGAAGAGATTCCATGTAACTTGTTGAGAAAGCAAATACCATTATTATACTTCTTAAACAATAGCATTATGGAGTCAAGATTGTACCCTCCTTCTAATGCTAAAACAATCTTTCCTTGAGCAAAGTCCATTAACTACAAAAGGCAAAACTGATATAAGAAGCTCAATTATAGATATTCTTCAATAATACTCCATAATGAAGTAGCGCAAGACACTAAACAAATTAGTAAACAAAAACCTACAATACGAATAATTTGGAGAACAAATAGTGCTATAAAAGATATTGCAATCTGAGCACCAAATTATGTCAATCGTTCAAGTAAGATCTCATATCCATATGCATCAATCAAAATTGTCACTAATAGTCTATAGCCTAGATAACATCTCATAAGATGTGCACAGACGACCTAGGGTTTTCTCTCCGGCCTGGGTAAGTTTGCTTCATTTTTTTCTATTTTCTCTCTCTTTATTTTTCCTGTCCGCCCTTGCCTTCCGCTGCTCTTTCACTTCTTTCGTTTCCAGCTTTGGTGGTTTGTTTTTCGTGCCCTGATGATTGGTAAGTCTGCAGTTGTTGCAACTGTTTTCCGTTTGTTAATTTCGTTCACGTTTTATCGTGTGCATAGACGGCCTACGGGTTTCTCTGTTGATGTCTTGAAATTTTGTGCACTCTACTACCACGTGATCTGCTCATTCACCAATAACCAACCCAAAACAAGACAAAGAGAGAGTCACGCATAAGGGAGTCACACACGTACCATCACAAAATTTGCAGCTCATAAAATATGTCCTTCAGCTCACGACACTTTCATGCACACACGCAGCCAAATCAGAGAAGGAGTCACATACACACACTACTCTTACTTCAACCCACGTACACAATCCCTCAAGTAACCAAAGTAATTAGATCAAGGTTTTAATTCACTCACACACTATCAATCAATGCCCAGTCAAAACCTTCACCAAGTCACTCATGTGTGTGTAGTACAGAAGTAAGATAACGCACACAGAAAATTTTAGACAAAAAAAATTACCTACTCTGTAACACTCCTTAAGCTATCTCAGTATATTCGCAACACACAGCAACGTGATTTTTTTCCGTACACAATTAATCAACCAATATCAAGATATCATCACAAATTCCCTCACGCAAGCCTCCCTCAATGCAATAAAATATTCATATCAAAATTACATACTTTTTCTCTTCCATTCGCCATCAAAACTCACTAGAAAAATCTTACCAAAATACTCACATATTTTTCTGCAAAATAGAGATAACACCCAGTGACCAATGCAATAAGACCAACACAGCAGTGATTCACGACAACTTCCACTAAGAAGAAAATCACCAAATAACTCACGTGTGTCCCTCAAAGAACTTAGTCACGCAGTAGTGAAAAATTTTAGACATAGAACCCTTCACATTAGATAACTCACTTGTCATCTTGCATTATCCATATTTAAAAAAGAAACGTAATCTACTCTAATCTTCATTCAAGATAGACTTTTACACAATCGATCAACCAATGCCAAGACATCACCACAAATTCCCTCACGCAAGCCTCTATCAATGCAATAAAATATTCAGATCAAAACTGAATACTTTTCTTAATCCATTCACCATCAAAACTACCGGAAAAACCTTACCAAAACACTCACGTATTTTTTTTTTTTGCAAAACAGAGACAACAATCAGTGACCAATGCAATAAAACCGACATAACAGTGATTCACGACAACATCCGCCAAGAAGAAAATCACCAATAACTCATGTGTATCCCTCAATGAACTTAGTCACGCAGCAGTGGACATAGAAACCTTCACATTAGATAACTCACTTGTTATCTTGCATTATCCATATTTTTTAAAAAAAAGTAATCTACTCTAATCTTCGATTCAAGATGGACTTTTATTTGTGCAACAACACTCTCCAAGAATTCAATTCAAATAAGACTTTTTAATTTATATTTTTAATTATTATCTTAAATATCCAATAATAAAAAATGTCAAAATTAAATAATAAAACATATCCTAACAATACCCTTATGTTAACTCCAACGTTACATATACTTTAACAATACCCTTGAGCTTCGTTTGGTTGGCACGGATTGTTACTGGGGAAAGTAATATTTTTTCAAAAATTTAAATTATTACGTTTGGTACATTTTTTGAGTAGTTAGGAAAGTAAAAACTTTCCTAATTTAAGGAAAATAGTGGCACTTTCTTTGAATTCTAAATCCCAATACCTATTTGGTATTTAGATTACTTTCCTTAGAAATTTAATCTAAAAAATACACTAGATAATTTAACTTTTCATTCTCTCTCAACTCTAAGTTTTTAAAATATATAAATTTCAAATAAATTTTAATTTAATAATTTAAAATATATAAAATAAATATTAGTTTATAAATAATAATTTTTAAATTATTTTTTTTTTAAAATAAAATATTTTATTAATACTTTATTAATAAATCATCATCATCACCCAGTCTGAAATCCCGCAATAAAGCAGGGTCTGGGAAGGTCTGATAGTACGCAGCCTTACCCCTACATAGTAGAGAGGCTGTTTCCGGTAGACCCATATGCAAATGAGACAAGATATGAATGATGCAGAGTACAGATTAAAAAAAAAAGTAAATTAAAAGAAAATAAAATAAAAATTTTTTAACACTAAATATTTAAAAAAACAAATAAGAAATAATAATAAAATATAAAATATAGTAAAATAATAAAATAATACTAATAATAAATAAATAAATAATAAATTAATAATAAACAATAATAAATAAATAAATACGTAACTAAATATATAAAGTTATAAACAGCATCCAACGTAAGAACCAAAAGAACGTCTGACAGTTTCTGATCTACAAGAATCAAGTCAGGAAGCTCGAGGACGTTTGCAGAGACGACGGGTGCTGGGGCAGGAGAACCCTACTCAACGTGTAGGAAAGTTTATCGGATGTTGTGCAGGTAGCCCGTCGTTATCATCATCGTCCATGAGCTGCGGCGACGAGAATCCTAACCCAGGGTATCAGACGTTCATGACCATTGCAGCCGAGAACCAGGGATACCAAACTCACAAGAACAACTAACCGATCTCGAAGAAGAAAGGAACTCTACGTTATCCAAACCAAACAAAGAACCAGAAAAAAGTGGAACTAACAACTCTATAATCAAAACACAAATCGCAATGATAAAAAAGGAAACACACAGTCCTAGCCACCTCTTATCCCCAAGCATGTATATGGACAATGAATATTGCCTTTTTCAACAGTCATTCATCCAGCTCGCTTAAAAAGACGAAAGCAAGACGTAGAAACGGATGTTTACATACCTGGTGAGGCATATTCCCCGTCGAAGACCAAGGCTGTGCATCTTGGCCTAACCACCCACAATGTAGACAATGTAAAAAGATGTAGAAAACTCTACCTGATGGCCTCTTCCACGGTTGTAGAGCGGCATCCCTTGCTTCGACGACTCAATCAGATTTGAAGAAAAACTCCGTTGAGCCTTCGATTTCCCATTGGCTTGATTGCTCCGACGACGACGACCATTCTAGTGGCGGCAGAGAAGAGGGACTCGAATGTCCCATTTGCTAGGAATCGTTGAATCAGTTTGATTTTCTGCCACAAACATTTCAACCATTCTACAATAAAATAATCAACGAGTAGCGTATTTTTGGAGATCAGTGAGATAAAATGTCATTGATTCCAAGCGTCTTTGGTAACCGACGAAGCAGCGTCTTCGATCCATTCTCAGCATTGGATTCATGGGATCCATTTAGGGACTTCACTTTCCCTTCCTCTTCTTCGCTCATTCCTCGGGAAAGTTCAGCGTTCGTCAACGCTCGCATGGACTGGAAGGAGACACCTGAGGTGTAACACTTTAAGTCTTTTTAGGTAACAAAACGAATTTTTTTAATCAACAATTTATAACAATGAAAACAAAAATTTATTATTTCATTAACAATAATATTTAACATAAAAGCAATACCAATAATATTTAATGTAAAAATAATCTCTTATCATTATGTAGGCAACATCTATATATACATTAAAAACAATATATAGATATTAATGTACTTATTATCAAAGGTAAAGATCAAAAAACCGCATTCATATATAATATATAGTTCATAAGCACTTGAAAAAATCAACATCTAACATATTCAAAATACAAAAAGAAAAAATTACTAGCTAAATTATTCATCTACAATATCATCTGCCATTCCATATGGTATATAAATGATTTAATCTAAATACTAAAAAAAACCCATATGTATGGACACTCCAAAATTCTTCTTGAAGAACCTCCTTATCCACTTCTAATCATCACCATCCCAAAAAAAATAGAAATAATAAGTATATTAGAATTGTAAAAATACTATGCTCACAAACAGGTTGATATATCTAAAAACTGAAATACTAACTACTTTATTATGGCCTTAATTTAATCAAGAAAAATAATATAGTCTAAAAACTAACAACGTAATAATTCAATTCTTTTTATAAACAAATTTAGAAAGTATGAACATAAACAATTAATCTTTAAAAAAAGATGACAAGATAACGTACAACAGCAGTGAATTAAGGAAATGAAACCATTCAGGATCTCACAAGAAGGCTAAAAGTTGGAAGGAAATCATTCTCTTGAAATGATTAAGGAAATGAAATCATTCTCTTACAATGAAGTTGGAAGCAGTCGAATCAATCAATTGAGTAGTGGAACATATGTAAAGAGAAAAGAACATCCAATTTATAAGTTGTATTCTGCAGTCCAACAAGAACATCTACTATTATCACAAAAGATACTTCTACACTATAAATTAAACAAAATGAAATGTGACAGTCCCAGTAGCAGTTCTTAGTCCTAACTGCATCTAGAAGTACAACACATTGAACAATAAAGACTTTGATAGTACAAAGAGTAATGTAGGAAAAATAAAAGAATCATTAATTAGTAGCTAAAATTGCAGTATTAACTTAATAATGTTTGTTTCATGAGGTCTGTGTTAAAAGTGCTAACAAATTCAAAAAGATTGTCTTACCTAAACATGCTTGTAATGAGCATCTGAACAAATATAGAACTCACTGGCAACCAAGCCTTAATCAATCTTCATGCCTGAGGTTTTGTTGAGATAACACCAAATAAACTCAACATTGATACAATCAACACTGGTATCAAATTCTACACACCAACAAAATATTAAAATGAGAATAAAGAAAAGAAAGATGGACAAACAAAGATATAAAAATTGTTTCAAATTTTGAAATTAAACAACATTTCAGCAATCCTAATAGAATCATTGTCAAACAAGAAAGAAAATAGCCCCTACTTTATTACTGTCATCTGGTATAACATGTGAAGTGGGAAATCCTGAACTAGAAGTTAAACAATTTAAAAGCAAGTTACCCAATTTTTTTTATTGTCATCTACAATCTTATCAATCCTCAATTAGATCTGATCATACCTTTGCCTTCCCCTACAAAAAAATAACATAGTAAAAAGGAATAATCTTTTATAGCCTTTCTTTTTTGTGCCACAATTCTAATAACCCTAATATCTTAAAGAGCAGGTTAAAGTGCGAACAAATTAGATCCTGGCCACTATGGAGACAAAAAAGGAAACCAAGCATAAACGTAACTCATAGCTCTTAAATAAAACATAAATAGTTAATATTATTTAAGCAAAAAAAAAACTAAAAGAGCAACGGGGTTCAAAAGATAAGTTTCCTACAAACTAATAGGAATAAGAGATGGCAAGTTAGGAATTTTGTGTTATGTTGAATTCACTCTACATCCACTTGAATAAGGAACAAAAGTCCGCAAACCTACAAATGATATAAACTAAAACATACATGCAGATTTACAAAACTAATGAAATGCTAGGAAAATGTACATCCACATGAATTAAACAAAAGGGATGATCATCCAGCAAATTCCTAAACATTATAGTCACATTCAATCACTAAAATAGAAAGGACAGATCTTTCTAGAATAATACACAATGAATGCACAAGTCAAAATATATTAACTTACATATATAATTAAGGTTGTGTCGAATTTCATTATGCATCCATTAGAAATCTCATTCGGGTCACCCCAATGTCTACTTCCATAATCAGGATGGTTGACAGGCCTCTCAATCAAGAGTGGTATGTTAAGGCTGCCTATGTCTACCGACTCCCACTTCTTTTTTTTAGAGTAAAAAACTATTCTTTAACAATTTGTGCATCATGAAGAAGAAGAAATCATTCATTAAAATTAAGGTTATAAAGTTATTTAGTAGTTACATCCACATTCCAATTAATCATCGCATGCTTCCCTGAAACCTCTGAATCCTTCAATACCAAGTCACTAGAAACCCTCCTAAGAGTCAGTGGAAGCCTTGAAGAACTTGATGACTGCATAGAATAGTGGAGCCCATAATAAGGGCCAAAGATGACCTCAAGAGAAAGGCAGTTGCCTGCACTTCTAAACGAATAATATGGTAACATGCTTTTATATTTAGAGAAACAATAGTTCATATCAATATCTTGCTACAAGTGGGATAAGACAAGCACTTTGATCAACGATAACTGTGTCAAAATTTTATGCCAAACTAACCAAATAAAAAAACTGAGATAATTTTAGGACACCAATCAAAAGTAGAAGTATAAATTGTTGCACGCATTTGATTCAAGCCTCCATTATAGGAAATTTTGAGAAAACCTTGGCTTATATAACTTCCTGAGAAACAATAGATGTTAAAGTTTTTCTCTTAAATGTTATAACATAAACAAACACAAAGATGTACAACATTTCCTAAACACACACAAATTTCTCTCCCATGTGGTAAATCTATGAGACTAAATTTTTAATTTTTTTTCTTCATAAAGACAATCAAGAAGATAAATACCCCAACTCTCAAGGTGTGTTATTTTCTTGTAAGAATCATCAAAAGGCCGAGTTATTCTAAAATATGCATTTTCTCACATGTTTTCCATGTTTTATTATAAACAATTGACAATAAAAAAATTTATCAAACCAAGAATTATCTATATAAAGCATCGTGCATTTGTTACATCTCACTCCACATGCTCAAAACTGATGGATTACAATGAATGAAAGAAGTATTTTCAAAAAGAAATATTTGTGCCAATTAGTTCTTCGTTTTAAATCTCTCTCTGTATTGCTCTTTATTAATTATGTTACCTAATTAGGTATTCTATGATCTGAGTTTCCCAAGCCAAGATACAAGGGACAACTGCTAAGTCGTGACTCTTAATTCTTTAGTCTCTATAAATGTATAATAGGCTCTCTATAATTGAGAGGAAACTCAAGTATGTAGTCTTAAACATTGAAATTCACTTCCACTACTTCCTTTTTTGGGGTATTCCTTCTTTCTTACAAACCACATTCCAAATTAATGAAACAACTATAGATTTACAATCCAAGTGTAAAATGGATAGATCCATTATGTCCATATTCAACCATTTGCTTACTTTACTTGCAACCAAAATGTTAAAACTCATTTTTATTAAAAGAAAACTTGAAACTCCTTTTTCTTTATCATTTTATAGTTTTTCATTCCCTTAAATTCATCAATTTACTGGCAGTATTAACTTCTTCAATATTTCAAGGACAATAAACATGCAAAAAAAATCCTACTAAAGAGTTATACATCCTTAGTGAAACTAACATGGATCTTAAAATCAGGTTCCATAACAATTCATAGCAAATTTGTTTTAGTATTTCAGACAAAGTCTAAACCCCAAGTGGTGAAATTGGTTCCATTTCTTCCTACACTAGTTTCCATAAATATATGCAAATGAGCAGCCCCAACCCAAACATGTTTACATGACACAGACGTCGTTTGGTTTCCTGTTGATTACTTAACTTTGGAGCCTCACATAGTTTTAGTTTTCTTTCCTTACCACCATTTCGTTTAGAATTAGAATTGTTACCTATTTTGCTCCATGTAATAGACCAAAACCTTTTTTCCCATTCTTGCAACACTGTGAATCTGAAACAGTTACAACACTTAACAATCACGATACCACAAGGCTAATTTGTTGTTGGTAAAATTCCTCCCTTTGACCCTTTTACAAATCCTCTTCTCATCATTTTTCCATTTTCAATAAATAACACTCTCACCTAGCAGATAACAACTCCTTACCTCAACTATTTCCTTTATTTAACCCTAAAAATTTTAAAAAAGTACATAGAAGATAATTTTCTCATAATAAGGGAATGAACGCATACCTCAGGTTTCTATTTAGGACATCAAACCCTTTCTTTGCCATGAAATCAGGGCTTTCCTTGAAAGATTTTGAATTTCACTCACCATCGTTGTCAAATGCGACATCTTACACCTTCTTTGGTTCCTCCTCCACAGTAGCTTCCGACTTCAAGACTTGAGATTTAGACTCCATAATTGGGACACCCCATATCAAAGACTCGAGTTTTGATTTTGTCTTTGGTTTTCTTAGCCCAGACACAGAATAACTTTAATAGGCAAGAGTAGACCAAGGCTTTACAATATTGTTATAGTTGCCCAAATCGTAACAATGATATTAAATCCGAAAACACCACATTACTCACCCAAGATACACACACAACAACAATTAAATGGAACTTCTTTAGACCATATGACGAAGCCATAAGGTTTGAGATATAACAAAGACCCACCATTAAATATAAATATAATAATGCTTCAATTTGTGGCATATATAAAATTTTAAAGCAACATTTAGTTGATTCTATCGTCTATTTTAATATAAGACAACATTCTATTATTATCGTTGCATCTTAATATTATTAAAGATAACACTTTTAAAATTGTTGCATTATATTATTTTTAAGCAACACATTATAAAACCGTTACAAATTTGTTGTTGCCTAAAGCTCTTTGTGTTTTATTGGTCCTTTCTTAGTTTTACAATATATTTTATATCCCCTTTACTGACCTCATATGCTCTATCATTGTTCAACATAATTCTTAATTGTATTGAATACTTCTTATTTTTCTAGCTTTTTCACAATTGCAGGTGCAATATATGATTTCCATACATATCCATATACCTTCCTTTCAGCATTGCCTCCTCATCACCATTATTCTTATGGTTTTTGATAAACTGATCACAACTCTGTCTCTTGTTGATAAGATCTACCCGTTGAAAGTATCACTCATGTTATTGTCAACACTCAAACATTTTGACTCAAATAATTGGTATGACCTAGCTTAACTCTTTTGTGAATATTTAAGTAAAGCATGAATGCGTACAAGTTTAATTTTTTCCAATTTCTTTAGTTACTGATTAAATTCTTTGATGTATGTTAACCATGGACATGCCTATAATTGTATGCTCAAGTCTTTACTACTATATTGTCCATACCAATTATAGTAAATCCGTCTACAACATATATTATGCATTGCATTTAGAAGCATATCATGAACAAATCTTATTAATCCTTAAATGTATAACTCATAAAATAACTATCAAGTAACAATATAATAAAAAATCATACAAATAGCACACGTTTTAAAAAAACCTATGTACATTTTACATGTCATATATTATGATTTCATCTCCATATTCCAACTTCAAATCAACTTATTGGAGTGATAAGAACCTACTTCATGAATCAATATTTTCCATTTAACAACTGCCTATACGATAGGATACATGCCTCCATCTCCATCCCTTCAAGTTGTACTGATTAGTTACCCTTAAAATTCAATCTTCAAGAAACAATCATCCATCTCAAATGTGGGCCTCAAGTACCTCCATCATTCTTTCATAACTCCAAACAAATGTATAACCTCTTAAACTATAATAATAAGGTTTCTAAATTTCTAAATAATTGCAGATCCACTATAACCTTGCAGCTTATATTCCTTAGTTTCCTCTTGGTAGCCTTGCATACAGTAGAATTCACAAATATATTTAATTTTCTTTACGTTCTTCAATCATCTTTACAATGGTAATGTTAGGCCTCTTTAAAATTTTATCCTGGAAGCGTCTAACCAAAAAATTTATTGATACCATCTTTGGCTTGTTTGTTGTGAAAGTATGCTTAGACCTATATGTTTTTATTTTAAACCATCTACTATCAAAGGTTTCGTACAATTTCCACTTACATCATTCAACACATCTAACTCTAATTTGCTTAAACTCACTTTTCTTTTTGTAGGACATTAAGCCCTAATGCTATTGAGTAATTAATGACATCATCTTTAATTCTTTAGCATTCGCAAACTCCATACCCAATGTCTAATGTAATAAACTAGCAGCAGCTTCATGTCTAACAATTATGCTAGGTTTTCTAATTAGCTCCCCAGTCTCCTCTTGACTAGGGTACTCATTACTATTAATGAAACCTCTATAATCGCTAGAATCAATCCTCATGAGTTGGTGGCCATTTAGAATTGAAGCTTCAATTGTATTTTATACATCTTTAGCTTTATTAGCACCTTCAACTTCATTGTCACCTTCAGTTTCATTATCACAAATGCCCACATCCTCATCATTACTATTCTCTTTTTCATTAATATATACATTAACTTCATTATGCATAACATCTTCATCAAATCCCAAATCCTTATCATTACTTGTTATAGCTTAAACTTTTGGAGTTATAATCAAATCATCAAGTTTGTACATGAGATACACCTCATCCCATTTATTTTTAAAGTTTAAATGACCTAATGCAACTTTCACTAGATTCAATGCACCTTTTATAACTAAGAACTTTGTAATATGCCTTGTCAACTTGTAAGCATCCAAGTTCCTTCTCTATCTCACAAATTTTTCTATAACTAATAAAATCAAGATCCACTTTATTAAAATAACTTGACAACCCACTTTTATAACTCAACTTAGGATTTTCCTTAAAGTTTCCATAATAATGTAATTTCAAAGTTTTGTATTGGGTCATTATAACATCATGAATGGCACGTAAATAACTCTACAAATGACAAGTAAATTGTTAATTTGTAAACAAACACATATATAAGCAACTTTGACTAATATTAATTGAACATAAAATAAATTATCATAAAATAATATAAAAGTTGTTTCAAATGCACATACATATACTAATAAATATAAACACATCTACAAAATACTTTGGCTAATGTTAATTAAGCAGAAAATAACTGACCAGATGCTTCTTTTAGGTAAACATATATACAAGCCATACAATATTATGTTGTTATGTTATTGAGTTTGTTTTATTATAAATGGTGTTGACATAAATTATTTATTTTGTAACCGCATTCTTGCATGATTAATTTCTAAGGTATCATATTGACTCAATAAAATAATTCTATAGGTAAAGCCATAAGCTTTACTTCTAAGTTATGGTTTAAGTGATAAAATTATCACGTTCTTGATAGTCTAACTTAGAGTAATTCTAAACTTCAGGAATTTCAATTATGGCACTGTTAATGGTTATAAATTATGAATACATTTGGCTCATCATTATTAGGTACTAATTTTAGATATGCTGTAAAAGACTCTTAAAATTTAGATTAATTTTTATCTAAACACGTATGATATTGTTTTAAAATAGGACTTCAATTATTTGCTAAGTTTGTATGATCTAACTGAAGTTACAATCATATGTTGGACCTAACATTATATTGAAATGGATTCTGATTCTCGATCCTTAACTCGTGCTTCTTTTTGGGGAAGATGTTTTGTTAAGGTAATACCTAAAGAGATTAAGTTCCATAAATGTAATCTTATGTTATTCTCTGAATATTAGACAACAGAGAGCTATTCAGTATGGTTTTCCAAATGTGTTGTTATTTTATTCATAAGTAATTTGCAATAGTTGCTTGGTTTATTTGAGTTTGGTATAAAAGATTCTTAGATTTTATTTTCTTTTAGCGTACAATATGTCCCCATCTCCATTAACATAGCAAACATATAATATTAAAAATAATGACAAAGAAAAGTAAGTTATCGAGACCACGCATTACCTCTAATCCACCCAATAGACGAAATAGATTCCCGATTGACTGCACTTATCTCTTTCATATATAAACAAATTTTGTAAATAAAATTAAAATATTATAATATTATTTACCATAAATAAATCGCAATATTTTTGTGATGGAGTCGTACTACACAAATGCATCACATTATGAATCAAGAAGAAGCCCACAAGTTGCTTTTTATTTAGCCTTCCTCACTTAAAATCGCATGAATTACTCATTTATCAATTTGACAACCTGAACCTGCAACGCTACAAGATTTCGACAAAATCCCGATCACAACCTGAAACTTCAACGCTACAAGATTGCTACTAAGATTAGCGGCCAGATTACTAGCTGGCCCTCATGCCTTCCCCCAATGCTCCTGTTGAACTTGGCCCTACGGCTAAGAAAGTCAGAATCCGGGAGAGGGAGGAAGACCCCCCCCTCCGAATTGCCAGCATAACCCCCTTCCCAGAGCTATAGCGCGGTCTTAACAGGCTACCGCAGAGCTGCCATCACCACCACAGACTTACCTTGGCCAGAAGACGAACCCATAGAGCTATCCGAAGGCGACATTACCATAGTGCAGGGCTCCCACGGCCTTGGAGTAGAACTTTCTAGCACCTTCAAAGCCAAACTGGATCATCGTTGGACCAATGCCGTCATGGTCAAGCTTCTGAGACAAAAAATTGGCTTCACTCTGCTCAAAGATCGTCTCCACTCTTTGTGGAATCCCACAGCCCCCCTGAAACTTGTTGATTTATAAAATGATTTATTTCTCATTAATTTCAAAGAATAAACTGATTACCTTCGTGTTTTGACGCAGGGCCCTTAGATCCTCGCCGACCACGTCCTCTCCGTGCAACCATGGGCCTCGGACTTTCGGCCTTCTTCCAGTAAAATAACTCACGTAGTGGCGTGGGTCCTCTTCTTGGATTTGCCCATCGCGCGCTACCATTCCTCCATCCTCACCGCTCTTAGGAATCTGGTGGGGCGCATAGTGAAGATTGACGAGACCATCCTACAGGCTTACCGCGGGCGTTTTGCCCTAGTTGCCGTCACTCTGGACCTCAGCTCTCCTCTCCGGTCAGTGGTTGAACTGGACGGGAAAACTATCCGGGTCGCTTACGAAGGCCTTCCACAGATCTGCTTCCACTACGGTCGCGTCGGCCACGGTTCCTCCGCCTGCCCCTAGCTCTCGGCCAACTTGGATGCCCCGACGTCTTCCCTTGACAACCCGGCCCCTCCACCGTCGGGCGGCCACACCTCCACCCCGACCCCTCCTACGCCGGGTGGCCTCAACTCCACCCCGATCTCTCCCACGGAGAGCGGCCCTAGTTCCTTCCCGACCCACTCCACATCTAGCCCAACCACCTTCGGACCCTGGATGCAAGTTAACCGACGCGCTCGCCGGAACCCTCCCCCCTCTACTGCCAACAATGGCCGCTCCTCCCTCGTTTTGGCCGGTGCCTCTCGTGGATAGCAATTTACGGCGCTCTCCTCTCTAGACACGTCCAGTCCCCCAACGAATAGCACCTCAACGGCCATTGACACACCCCTTCGCTCCTCTTCAGGCACGTCCTCTCAATACCGCAAGCCTTCCTCGGTTCCCCCATTTTTGGCTACGCGAGAAGCTTCCTCCCACTCGAAATGCGCCTCAGCTAGTTTTATTCCCCAGCGAGCCACGAGGTCGTCTGCTGTGCAGCAGACCTCCACCCTGGGCCCAACCCAGGCACTCCAGCCCGTGGCCCCTCTCACTCTAGCCCCTTCCCAGCAGGCCTCCCCTTCCCCTAGCCCAGACCCATCCAACCTAACCGATCTTCCCCTCTCCACCCAGGCCCCCCTTAGTCAGCCCCCAGTCCTCTAGGGTCCACTTCTGGCCATCAAGCCCTCTCCATCCCCTCCCATGCGGCCTTAGTAGTCTCCGACCCGGATCTTCCTATGCCCCGCCCTGCTCTTTTGGATGACGGAGCAATGGAAGACGATTCCGGTGACCCAGAAGCCTCTTCAACCCTCACCCTACCCAACGGGCCTACATCCGGGGCAACCCCTCCGCGGCCCCCTGATCCTGTCCTGAATCCGATTCCTACAACCATTGCTCCCAGCCCCGATACCCAAATGGCATAATTAGGCCCCGTGCCTCCCCTCTCTCCCGCTCAGGAGTTGACTACTTCCACAGGCCCTCTCCCTGCAGTTTGACCTTTGACTTCCCCAATTTTGTCATGATGATCTTTATCTGGAACCGTCAAGGCACTGGAGGTCGGTCCTTCAAGCCCATCATGCAGAATTACATTCGCATTCATAAACCTCGCCTTCTTGTCTTGCTCGAA
>JANJEY010000005.1:5005817-5033904 GCA_024703695.1 Erythroxylum cataractarum | reverse complement strand
CATTCACAAGTAAGTTGTTTGTTAACTTGTACATGTCATTTGTGTGTCCTCTTGATTCATGACACATTGAAATGTATCTATTGTTTGATGTCATTCTGAACTGATAGTTGTCAGAAGCTGCAGAATATGCAACAAAGAAAGGAGTCATATTGAAAGGAGATTGACCCATTGGTGTTTCCAGAAACAGTGTGGATACTTGGGCCTACCCGAATTTGTTTTGCATGAACACATCCACAGGAGCACCACCAGATTACTTTGATAAGAATGGGCAGAATTGGAGCTTTCGAACTTATTAACTGGGAGGAAATGTCGAAAGACAATTATGCCTGGTGGCGAGCTCGTTTAACACAGTTTATGGTCCTTTACCTTTACATCACGTACTGCTGCTATATTTTGTGACATTTGCTGAAAACAATATCCTGATTGCTTTGTGACAGATGGGAAAATACTTTACAGCCTATAGCATTGATCATATTCTAGGTTTCTTTAGGATATGGGAGCTTCCAGACCATGCTCTGACTGGTCTGATTGGAAAATTCCAACCATCAATCCCCCTAAGCCAGGTAAACTAATTATCTTCCTAGTGCTCCTCTGAAGTTGTGGATAATGATGTTGTTCTAGACCTAAACTACTTTAGCCAATTTGCATTGTGAAGTTATTTTTGTCTTGGTAGTCTTGCTGTATGAATGTGAGCGTGATGCTTGTGCTGTAGGAAGAACTTCAAAGGGAAGGAATTTGGGACTTCAATCGTTTAAGCCATCCATACATAAAGCAAGAATTTTTGCAGGTTAGTGCATTTAATTTCTGGCTGTAATCTATCTTCTTCATATGAATATCTACCCTTTTATTTGAATTCTAGCTATAAAGTAAATTTGGGTATAAATGTGTGTTCTTTTTTTCTCTTTCTTGTCTCAGGAAAAATTTGGAACTTCCTGGACGTTTATTGTTGCAAACTTTCTGAATGAATTTAAGAAGGGCCATTATGAGTTATATGGTCATGGTCTTTGCTGATAATGTTTGAAGTTCATCTTGTTCTCACTTCAATAAATTATAATTGATGCATATATATATATATATATATAGATTATCCGCTTGTGTTGAACCTCATATATTTGTCCTATTACATCGAGGAACCTTAATTAGGAAATAAATGCTTGATGGGGAAAATAGATGGATCAGCCTTTTATTTTTTGAACTTATGAATTGTTTAGTGTGGGTTCAATCGAAATCCAGATAGTCCAATCCTCTCTACAAAAAATATGTCAACTTGTTGTTGGTCCATTAGTATGTCTTGAGTGTCATGAAGAAATTCCAAACTGTGTTCATTCCTCAAAATCCAATCATCTGATTGTTTGTTATTTGCACTGTTATTATTGTTTATCTTCATTAAACAATGTTTGGCAAGTACTTGATTCAGAGTTGGAGGAGGACTGCAATACAGAGAAAAAAATTGGATAAAGCTTTTGAAATTGGCCTAAATGAGTTGCGTGAGTCAGTAAGTTGGCAACTATGTAGTAGTCTAAAGCAGTGAGTCAGAGGGTTAGATTCTTTTAGAAAAGGAGGACTTCAAAGGGGACCTTTGTTGGTTGCAAGGTTGTGTCTTTGCTATTTCATGTTCATCTTTCCTCTCTGTTATAGATTGTGGGTCAGAGGTTTAATGTTCTGTCTCGAGCTTTAGAAGCTGACCCAACATCAGAAATTGGAAATCTTGTTGCTATCATTGTTTTAATATCTTTTCAACATTGAATGCACACTGTTGAAGGACAGAAACGAAAGGTTGAAGAAAGCGAGCAATTGCGAGTTGATTGATTGGTTTATGGGTGGCTGTTATAAGAATTTCTGATTTGTTTCGTGTTTGTGAGTATATTGTCTCTTGGTTCTTCATTATTTATTTATTTTTCTCTCGATGTCTTATAAATCTTAAAGGTTGTTTCATTTTTGTTTCACCTGAAGAAAAAGATTGTTTCTTTTATCGTTTGACCGTGTTGTCATGTCCTGGTTCTCTATCTTTTTGTTTTATGAATTTTATTACCCATGATAATCTTCCAGTTGCTGTTCTTAGACACAGGAGGGATGGAGGTCAGTCTACAACATATGAACATAGCTTCCGTATTGGCTTTAAGGGGAATAATGTTGTGGTATGTTTTTGGTTAATCTTTTTTCTGCTACTGCTGATTGAATTACCTGTGCCTTTTACAGACCAAGGGTAAGTATTTTATCAATAACCACCTGAGCCTTAGGGTGATGTACCACAGGGATGCTGAGACAGAATCTGCTCGCATAGTTGGGTTTGAGGTTTCTCCAAATCGGTACTTTGTCATCTTCCTTTTTGTGATTTTGACGTTGCATTTTTATTGTTTAAGTTATTTATGTAGTTACAGAGATCCTACGATTTGGCATTTGAGTCAAACACATGGCATTGTATGATTATTTTGAGCCATAAAAAGTTTCAGTAACCAAAGTATTTTTAGCATTTACATATTTGTGTGCCCTTGATGGTGTGTATCTTTATGTTGGTACAGGTGTACAGATTTTTGGAATGACACTTGTTACAATGATATTTGCTTTGCTGGGATTCTTGTCTCCTTCCAACAGAGGTGGCCTCATGACTGCTATGGTTCTCTTGTGGGTGTTTATGGGTATATTTGCTGGTTATTCATCAGCACGTTTATACAAAATGTTCAAAGGCACACAGTGGAAGAGGAATACCCTAAAGACTGCATTTATGTTTCCGGGTATTCTTTTTGCAGTATTCTTTATACTGGATGTCCTTATCTGGGGAGAGCAATCTTCAGGGGCAGTTCCTTTTAGCACAATGTTTGCTCTTGTTTGCTTGTGGTTTGGCATATCAGTCCCCTTGGTATTTGTGGGTAGCTACTTGGGTTTTAAGAAGCCAGCTATTGAAGACCCTGTGAAGACAAACAAAATACCTAGGCAAATACCCGAGCAAGCTTGGTATATGAAACCGCTCTTCTCCATTCTCATTGGAGGCATTCTCCCATTCGGTGCTGTCTTCATTGAGCTCTTCTTCATCTTGACCTCAATATGGCTAAACCAGTTCTACTACATCTTTGGCTTCCTCTTCATTGTGTTCGTCATCCTTTTGATCACTTGTGCTGAGATAGCCATCGTGCTTTGCTACTTCCAGTTGTGCAGTGAAGACTACCATTGGTGGTGGAGATCTTACCTCACTGCTGGCTCCTCTGCCTTGTACCTTTTCCTCTACTCGGTGTTTTACTTCTTCACAAAGCTGGAAATCACGAAGTTTGTCTCGGGCATTCTCTATTTCGGTTATATGATTATTATGTCATATGCCTTCTTTGTTCTGACGGGAACAATCGGCTTCTATGCTTGCTTCTGGTTTGTTCGAAAGATCTACTCCTCTGTAAAAATCGACTGAGTTGAATATGGAAAATGAGTATGATCATCGTACTGGCTTCTGGCCTAAGCGAACAAGGGTTGATTCGTAATTTGATTCAGCTGGATACAGAACTTGCCAAGGAAATTTTGCTCACCTGTCTGAGCTAAAATAGCGGTTTGTTGATGATAGATTAGGATGGTCCACTTACTCTTATAATTACCTTACACGCGTGAAAGCGATGTAACATGTTTCCTGTACTGATCTCTGTGCATTAATGTTTGAACAAGTGTGCACTAGTTTCCCACTGGTTTATAGTATTGCTGTTCATTCAATCGCATCTAGATCCAATATTTGTGCCAAATTATCCATAATACAGTCAGTTTAGATTGTATCTCTCAAAATGTGCACTAAAGGATGATACCAAGTGAGCGAGCCTCCCACTTCCTAGATCATTAGATGAAATTGTCCATGTTTGCATCTCAAGATGATGTGATTATTGAAGATGTGCGCTGAAGTTTACGAATTCATGTTATATTTAGGGATTGCAATGTATGAAAATGTAATCTTGGAAGAGAGTCAGCCCTCCATTTCCAGGATCATTAGATGAAATTGTCCATATTTGCGTCTCAAGATGATGAGATTATTGAACATGTAATCTTAAGTTTGAGGATTCATGTTATATTTAGGGATTGCAGTGTGAGTTTTGAGCCGCCTTCAGGCTGGTCCCAGACCAATCCCTTAAAATGCAGCAAGGGGCTTTCTCAATCAGGTTTGAATTGAAATCAATGCGATACTATTTTAATTCAATTGTTTAAAATAATATTATTTCGTTTATTTAAATATTGTCAAATTAATTGAAGGGCTTTTAGTCTGAAATTGCCTGAAGTTAGCCCAAATCCTTCAGACCGGATCAATCTAGGGTTTAGGATAACGAGTCTCTTTTCATTCACTTTCAGAAGGATGTTGAAAGGTTGAGAGAGTTTATATTTGATGTGTAAAGCCAACCAATGCTATCAGGATTATACGTGCTTAAAAGTGTTCAAAAAGTAACGGCCCTTCACTCTCCCCAAGAAAGAAAACCAGAGAAGCACAGGCAACCACACAAAAAATTTCCTATGACAGTTGGGTATGAAAACATATTACAGGTAGAACATCCACCACTGTTAAGTCAGCCAAAATAGGCAAATGTTATGTTGTCTCATCACCCTGAGCAGTATTTGGATCTCCTGTTCTTCTGCCTGTACATGATCATGGTGGAGGAAATGAGTTAGTGAATGATAATGCTATAGTGCAAGTGTACAGTTTGACGGGAAGTAGTAACACACCAAAACGAGTCCTTCTTTTCTTGTGCCAATAACTCTTCAAAGGATATATCAGAAACTTCAGTATCCGAGTCAGTCGCTTCATTAGGCTTTGGTTTTGTCTCCGCATGCGTACTAATTTCAAGCATCTATACAGTGAGCGAGCGAGCGAGCGAGACAAGCCCATATTAGTATTAATCTTTGTTAATAAATCATGAAGAGCTTCTGAAAATAAGACCTAGACAAGTAATGGATGGAGTTCTGTGTTATGCAATCTAATAGAGGGTTTGAACCATACTCTTTTATATGCTGGAGAAAGTTTAAGCTGTTGTTGAAGCCAATTGTAAACAAATGCATCATCTTCTAATCTCTTTTGTTCAAGTTCTAACTTGTATATCTGAAAGTTACACAAGGGTGAGAATTTTAGAGTGGCATTCATGAAAAAATGTTATTACCTACTTTGCAAAGCGTGCAAAAACAAACCAAATTGGTTGATCTCGTACCTGCTGACTAAGACGATCAACTGAGGATCTGTCTGCCTTAAAAAGCAAAGCCTTTGTTATTGTAAACTTACGCTTGATGACCTCAGACCTGAACCAAACAATGGGAAATTATCAGAACTTTGATACTGAATTTCTCTTGATAACTTGTGTGAAGCAATAAACAGTGAGAAAATGTTTGCGATATCACGTGAAATTCAACACATTGTCAAGTCCATATCACAAGCATCACTGATATATATTCAGCAACTAAAGTTGTTCGCCGAATTCTATTAGTGATTAGTTAAAGAACATAAATATCCCAGTACAGAATCACATTAGATTCAAGAATAAAATGTTTCTGACAGAATTGTAAACATACTTGTGCTGGAGCTCATTTCTTGCTTCAATCAAACAATTGGCAAACTCTCCAACCTGCATTACATATGAGGGAAATAACTATAATGTTGCAAGCAAATCTGTACTCAATTCATTCATCAGAAATTATGCAATTACCAACTTTTCGGATCCATGGCTTAAAAAATACGACTACTTTAAGGAGCAATGGAGCAATTCAGATGATGCACAAATCTAATAGCTCACACGTCATATAATATCCAACAATCCTACTGTGCAGTATATAAGTCTACTTGAATATGCACTAATCCATTTGTCGCTAGTGGCCTAAGGTTTGAAACTTATACAAAACTCTTTCCAGCTAAATGCACCTTCCATCATATTTCCCTCTGTAAAGAAGATGGACCACTACAAACGGTGAAACTAAATTGCCATCTTAAGAACAATATAAACTTAGCACTGAAGCATAGAGACTATTCAGAAACCAAAGAAGATCAAATACATAGATTCTACTGCATTTACACATATCAGGAAGATGCTATATGAAATAGCTGTTTGGCCTTTCTTAGGGTCCCAAACATATACATTGATAAGGACATTTAAGTAGTTAATTATAAGCAGTTAGAACAAAGGGGACTAAATATAATCTACTAGTTAATTTGAATTTCATTCATTACATCTACTTTATTTCATTCCAATGCTATAACAAAAATATGTTTTGAGTCCATTATAGTGAAATTTAATTGTCTCATTTCCCGCGATATCACAACAAAAAATTCGAGTTCCCCTTAGATTTCCTTCTTGATCAAAGATAACTGCTCCGCATCATTGTCCTTATAGCGTGTTATCACATCATTTTTGCATTTGGGTTCTTTACAACTTTGTGCAATTACAGCTCTGATTCTAGAGGGAATTGAAATAAGAGTCTACCACTCAACGCACAAAAAATGTGGTTGAGCTCATCATGTTACCAAGACAAGTAAACCAACAGAACAACAACTTCGTCCCCAAGAGACCAATAAACTAAATCGAACAATCAATCTGCACAAATGCATCTACCATCCAAATTGCCAACAAGAACATTAGCTTCAATCTTCTTCAGTATTTACGCCCCTTTTTATAACTCCCACTAAACCAAAAAGACAAATTCTAGTCTATGAAGCCATTAGCATGCAGCTATCTTATGAAAGCCTACAAGTTTGATCACCATTTCAACATTTCATCAAACAGAATGGTAGGAAAGTGATGACATCTTCTAATCTAGTTTCATTAGTAATCTACTGATGCCTCAAATTGAGGTCTAAAGATGCACTTTAATTGTATATACCATGCTCAATGACACAAGAAATGGTTTCAAGTGAAAAGAGAAAAATTATAGAAGAGGAAACCTGAGCAAGTGTCAATTCCTTGCTTTCGTTGCACTTCACAAGTTGATCATACTGATGCTTTATCCTTCTCTGTATAGCACTACTCGTCGATGTAAATGGGTACAGACATACTAAGTCCGGCTTGACCCGACCATGTCCTGAATCTAAACCCGGACAAATGTCTTGCTTCAAGACCTTATCTTCACCATCATTTTCATAATTCTTCAAATCTAACCTCTTCTTCTTAGATCTCTTCTTCTTCTTCTTCCCTCTCAGCGAATCCTCAACAGGCCCATCAGTCTCCTCGCCGTAACCTGGCGCGGTTTTCTCGAACAAAATGCTCCATCTCGAAGAATCAGACGGCACAATGTCGAGAAGAAGCGAACGAGTCCCGTGGGTCGGGCCATTTTCACGAGCTTTACGTGCTCCATCGATTATCTTCGACAAAGAACGACTTATAGCGGATGGGTCGGTCTGAGCCTGTTCTTGTCGCTTGCTACGGCCAAGTAATTTGTATAGAAAAACAAATGAAAGAGTGAAAGAGATGGAGAAAGCAGAGAAGAAGAAGAAGAACAAAAGATTAGTGAACATGGGCTCTCTTTTGTTTAACGAATAGTGCAAAAAGATTGAAACTTTTGAGGTGAGATTTGAGAAGTGTGAACAAGCTGAAGCTATAATGGCCGCCATCGAAACGCGTCATGTAGAGACAAACCTCACACGGAAGTGTCTACATCAGAGAAAGAACGAGACTGAGTGTATAGACGCACATATATTCGTATATGTATAGATGAAACGCTACTGTATCGGCGGTTTAGAGTTGGAAGTGACAATGAACCTCAGCTGTCTTGGAACACTATGCTGCTTTGAACGTTCTGTTTTTGATCATCTTTTACAGTGGCTTTGAGGATTGAGTCACAGTTTGATGGAATTTGCCATGATCACAGATGGATCCTAACCGCTGATTATGCTGATCTTTGAATGATATTGGCTTTTGATGAAACAGAATCACCAACGGGTGAGGATTGAGGATTAGATCATGTGATATCTTGTCCTGTTGAGTTTTTGATAAGTTTTAAGTGATTGCTTGGAATTTTTTTCCATTTGTGGTCTGTCCATATGTGTTTTTATATATACATATATCAAAAAAAGCTAAACCCTAAGAACAATTTCATGATAAGGTTCTGCCAATAGGGAACAGAATTGATGTTCTGAATAGCCATGCTCTATGAATAAACTTTAGTCATTTATTACAATAAATTAAATAGATAGGATCTTAAAAATATAACGGGACACAACAATTCGGGAACAGCAGATCTGTTATCTCTACCAATTAGTTTGACAATAATAAGGTCAAATTCGGTCTAAAAATTTGTATTTAGGTTTGGAGAAATTTTAGGCTTAAGTTCAAGTTTGATCAGATTTAAATATTAAATATATAAAAATTAAAGATAATATCGTTTTATTTAAAAATACAAAATTTAAACAACAAATTCAAGAAGTGGTACTAGTCAAACAATTAGTCAATGATAAAGTCAGATTTAATAGTTCTTACTTAAATAATAATAATAACATATATAGTTAGTTTACTTAAACACAATTTCATCAAGTTAGTGTCTATTAGTCTTTTATTAGATTGGATTCTCAAACTATAAAACTATCACTTGATAGTCAACCCTTGTAATGTTTTGAGATTTTTAAGGTTATTAAAGAGCTAAATAAAACATTTATAAATATCATATATTATTCTCAATTGAAATTGACTTAAATTTTCAATAAAGAAAATAACTATATTGTGACAAAATGTTAATATTATTTTAACTTAAAATTAATAAATTCAATTCAATTCGAGTTGGGAAAAATTTTAAATAAAAATTTGTTTAAAATTGATATGAAATATATGAAGTAAAATAAAATAAAATTAAAATAGGTTTAATCAAATTCAACCTAACTTGATACCTTCATTAAAAATAATATTAATGATTAATAAATTGAATATGTATGAAAATTCTGAATTGATCAACTTTGTATTTCAGTTTTTAAAATTTTCATTTTATTTATTTAAATAATCTTTATTATTAAAAAATGAATGATTAGTTTATTAATTAATTGATCAATTTTTGTAAACTAATCAGTTTTTATAACTAAAATAAAAACAACTTTTTTTAATTAAACTTCAAATTCTTCAATAAATAATAAAAATCTCTTTTAATTATATTTCAAATTATTCAATTTTTAACTAATTTTATGACCGTTTAATTTTGGTTGAATCTTTTAAAATTCCTATGGTCCAATTTTGGTTGAATTTTTTAAACTCTCTACCGGTTTGATTTTTAAAATATTGTTAAATAGTTGAAATTTTATATACATTATACTTTTAAGTAATCATTGCCATTAGGCTTATTAAATGCTTTGCATTTTTCAACTAAAATTATCGTTTCTTCAACTTCTATTCTATTCAAATTCTTGATATCAATTTGTTGAGACTTTTCACTCTATAATAATAGTTATTTGGTCATTATCTCATTTTGAAACAATCTAAAGAACAAGTGACCATTCCTTCAAATTCTAAACCAATTTGTCTTAAACCACTAAGTGGCAAGAACCAACTTAAAACTTACTTTGATCATCTTAGAGATGACAATGGATCAGATACACTCCTAAGTTCAAGCCTGTAAACTCAAACTTGACTCGTTGATTCCAAATCGGATCTTTCCAAACCAATTGGGCCATCCTTAGATCATCCTAGTAACATAATATGGCAAGGCATGAGGAAACAATGTTCTTCACACTTGAAGCATTAGAATTGAACATTACTCAATTGCCTCAACATTACAATATGCTTTACTTTCTTACAAGAACAAAGCAATGAACAATTGCCTTCCAGGAAGGTACTTAGAATAAAGAATAACATTGCAGGAAAGGAAACCAAAGGCTTTCCTTACACTAAAACTAAAAGAAGTTTGCACATGGACTCTGAACAGATTCATCACAATGTGCTTGTACCAGACCTCTCTCCAATGTCACTTGCGTGTAGCACAGGAGAGCAATCTCATTGAATACAGGCCAGCTTATATACATTAGAGGCTTATCTGCAACAATCTTCTTCAGCTTTTTGACCAGATAGTGTGTTGTATATTTGTACAACTTCACCCTGGAAAAAGGCTAACCGTATCGCTTGGACAGTAACGTTGATGATGTGAGGCTTAAATTTATCAGAAAGAAGTAATATAGTGAAGATGCTATATTGGAATAGTTGTGGTGACCCAAACTCAAACTCAATACTTCGTTATTCCGTTCACTTCCTGCCTTATATGTTATCAGCTGCAAATAGCTTCCACAGCTAGTTTTTTCATGATATTTGGGCATGGATCTCCTCCAAACATTGCAGGTGCCACAGTAACTGAGCAGGAGTTCAGCCCAACGCAAAGCTACAAAAAGAAACGTCACGTTCATATAAACATTGAATCAGATATAAGACTATGAAGTCTGCACATCTAAGGTAAATGGAATATTGTGGCATACATTGTTAAATGCATCGTAGGAGTGGAAGGCATGACAGCTTCCTTGTCGGTAGTTTCCACAAGTCCCTTCTGGTGTACCGAAGCTGGCAAACTTAATGGAAGAAATCTTCTGCCCAGGGCCACAGGTCAAATGAACTTTTGGCCTCAATGGTTTATTCACCTTACCAGAGGCTTGCATCTGATAATTCATCAGAGTTGGCTGCCACTCGTAAATATCAGCACATACACTGTCTACTTTTCTCCTTACCAAGGAAATCCCATTAGGATCTCCGCCCCATTCTTCAAACACAACTAACAAGTTTCCTGTTGGCTTTAGCCATGAACGAGGGACATGATACCTGAAAAGTTGGGAAGATTTTATTCGTCAGATCATACACATGCTTAAAGGGAACTAGAAGACTTGGTTATTCTTTCATTACCATCTTTGGGAAGCTTCACCACAATTCCTCAAGCATTTCTTCTCACTAAATGTTCCAGCGTAGTTGCATTCACCGCAACTGCCAGAGGCTTTATTTGCAGGCCAATAACGACCAACACTTTGTCCATTTATCCACACCTGTCCTTTACCCATACTGGCCATGTCTAAAGCCACTGGGGAATTTCCTGCTGGAGCACTGAACGTGGTCTGTGAAAAATGGCAGAAAAGTGTTAGTCCAGAACTAGTTATCTCTCAATGTGTTACTGATTAAAAAAAGGGCAAACAACACCGTGCTCGATGATGAAAACATATCTTAGAATGACACTTCTATTTTGTGAATCTGTTCGGCTAAACATGAACATGTTCAGAGAGCCAACGGTCACTTTTCTACTTAAAACGAGGAAAGAACTTTCATACTTAAAAGGTTAAAAAAGAAAACTCAACATCGGTCCATAAAGTGATAAACAAGGAAAGTTAATCCTAATGCAACACTCAGAAGATCATCCATTTCATTGTTTCTAAAGTCCAAATATCAATATATAGTCAACTGGGGTCACAGATACTCACTTTGTACCAGATCAGTGGCTGTCTTCGTGAAACTAAAGACCCCTGCGCCCACTCAACCGAGGAACTCCCACTGAGTGAATGAAGGCTTAATGCTTCTCCTTTAAGACCAATCTGATTGCCATCAAAAGCAAAAACTAAGTTTAGAAAGCTGATGAAACAAAAAAGGAGGTGAATGTTTGATTAGGAACCTTGTAAGTCCATTTCTGCCAAGACAAGTCCCTTCTTCCCTCGTTGAGACCATTCAATGACACTGGCCCAAGAACACCAGTATTCCATGTCTCAAAATGTGGACCAACATTCTGTATTAACACAAAAACCACACAGAAATGCACAAGTCAAACCACTGTAAACTCTCCATGTTAATTAGTGCACGGATGCATATGACATCAAGAAAGAACAAGAGAGGGGAGAGAAACAAACCGGGAGACCAACAGCAACACTTAAAAGAGAAATTCTATTAACCCCTGCTCTCATCTTCACACCTTGACTAAAGGTCAACTTGGGGAACTCCAAACTTCCATAAGCAGTTCCTGTTCAGTTTCAGAAGATATATGAAAAAGTTAAATACAATTTTTCTGGATATGACTCAACAAAGTCATAGAGCAACTCCAAGCAATATACTGCATTCAATTCATACAGAAACAAATATCGACTACTTTCAGGAAGAGACTATGACATGCCAGTTGTTAATAGAGAACTTTATCATACTGATAACATTAGAATAATTCAAGTTAACAATAAATGATTTCTCAGCTTTCTTCTCTTCTTTCATTTCTTTCACCCTTTTACTTGCAAAAGGCAACATTAAATAAAACTCTATATACCTGATAGTTGACCATTGATAAAAACATGCAAAGCGTGGCCAGCTGATAAAACAGTAAGAACAGGATCCTTCCCATTCTTCAAAAATCCTTCATTTGAGCCAATATTTACACTGCCGAGGGAAAATTGAAAACGCAAGAAAAGATAAAATGTATCAGAAGGTGTAAAAGATTAATGATCAAAACATAGAATAAAATGCAATGTTGTATGATACTCACTCAGTCATGTACCACAAATAATCTGAAGCATCTCTAGTTGTATTTAACTGCTCCAACAACCCGGTCATTGTAAATGTCTTAGCACCATCTGAGCCAGGATCTTCAGTATATGCCTGCCATGAGAGTCCTCCATGCGTAGGAACAGGGGTCATCTTCATATTTGCAACTTGGGCACCAACCTGTCAAGGAGTTAAAACATACATATCAATATAATCAAATTAAAAGCTCGTCAATTCTTCTTAAAAAGTCATTTACAAGGTAAAGGATACTGATAGAAAGTTGAAAATGGAAATCCTCACCCTTGCAGTGTTGTAAACAGTGTTCTTGCAATCTGGGAGAATACTTATAGACCATGGAGGAAGGTTGTAATGCATGTTCCCAAAAGCTACTTTTGTATATGTTTTCTGGTTATAATTTGCAAGGAATGCAGCACAAGCCCCAGATTTTGATTTGAACACATAAGCCTATACCATATTGATGAAAAAAGGGCAGAAGGTTAATCTCAATTTTAAGTTATGATCAATTCAGAAAGAACAGAAGTAAGACAGACCTCTGCATAATTTCCCAATTTTGTCACAGTTGGATCTCCAGAGACTAAAGCTGGTTCAGAAAGTTTAATTGCTTTATGCAGATCTTTCAAATGGCCCCATTTAGGCTGCCTTAGAAGTCCTGAATACAAGAAATAGGGTCTATACTTCAGAATTAAGCAGCAGGTATCAAAAAAATCATGACCACTGAGCTAGATGCAAGAGTAACGTTAAGGTGGCGATCACTGTAAACCAGTTGATAAGAAGAGAGCTTATTTCATAATGACAGCGGGAAACTCCCTAACAAGAATTAATTACAGAGATAAAGATGTGTCTCTATAGACACATTACTGACGACAATTTATTTTACAAATGAAGGATGGACCCACCAAATAATGGGATGTGCATGTGTCCAAATGTTTCAGTTAGGAAGTTATAACATGTGTCCAAATGTTTCAGATAGGAAGTTATAACTGCTTCAGACTTTCAGCCACCAAAATCAAGAAAGAGAAGGAAAAAAAGACAAGGAGGGACCTCTGCAACCTAAGCTTTTTCAGAATGAAGTTGATTGTCAATCAGCTCTTGGGTATAACATCTCAGGCACCCTAGTTGAGCTTTAAATGATGAGCCCCTGAACCTTCTAGAAAGTTACTCAACTTATTTTGATTCCAATGAAAACCAACCACAAGTGTAAAGAAGCAATAATAAAGGATGAGACCATTGGTTAAGCACCTTACTGTTACTACTACATTGATGCTTAGCTTATTGAGAAGAGAGCAAGGTTCATCCACAGGTGTCAACTGTGGCCAGGGTAGCAATAGACTATTTAAGCTGCCCATTCATACAACAATGCCAGAAAATACAGAAAGCTTTGAAGTGTCCTTTTCAGACAATATAGACAAGGCTATGATTTAACAGAAGGTAATATGTACATACCATATTCATCAATAGGAGCGTCATAATCATAGCTTGTAGCTATGAAAGGACCACCAGCAGTTCGACCAAAGTTTGTTCCACCGTGATACTGGAACAAGAAATCCAAAAAGCTTGGCTTAATTACAGCATCGATCTATAAACCTACAAACTATGCAAGTACTTAAACAATAAGCTAACCATGTAGTAATTAACAAATGCTCCTCCTTTCTGTATGAACCTTGCAACTGCAAATGCCAAATCTTCAGCTGGTCGGTAAGGGACCGGACCACCAAATTCAGTAAACCTTAAGGAAAAACAGAGAAAACAGGAGTGAGCATATTTAGCACAAATTTTGTTTCTTCGTCAATTCCAGTTCCTACATAGGGGCTCTATATTAACAAAGGACGACAGAGGCATGTAGCGCGAAATCAATCCTCACCAGGCAGTCCAGGCCTCGGTCCACATCTTGGGCTTGTAAGGCTTGTTTGGTGAGAAGTAGTCACAGTAGAAACCATTGCAGGCATTAATCTGTCGAGACAGCAGAAAGATTAGAAAGAGATGATCAACTGATATTAAAACAACATAAGATCATGTTTTTTCACAAGAAGACACCAAACTCCATTTATTTGGATTGAGTTATGAGGCATTTTATCTATCACTCCCTACATGCCAAGTAAGGAAGGAACAATGAATATAATAAAGAGGGATGGTCATCATTTTATCTAATAAAAAACCCTCAAAAGAGTTAGGCCTGAGAAACTATGGAAGCAGAGCCATGTGCAGTGAGGAATAATTATTCATTTCTTCCATGACCAATAGAGAAGACAAGATACCATTGACTAGCAACACCACTAAGGAAGTAAGCTACATAACATGAGGACCATCACCAAATCAATATGGAAATTCCAAGTTAAAATAACAATCGACAACTTACAACAGGATCTGGAGCATCATCTTGCTTGCACATGACCCATGGGACACCAGTACCAAGTCCTACAGCCATGCTTGCTGCCCACTTAGCATAAGCTTTACCAGGTGCACCAAGTTCATATTCCATGGGTCCATACTCGTTCTCAATCTGCCATGGGAATTGATATGAAAAGAAAAGAAAGAAAAGGCACTTCCTTTAGTATATGCCAAGTTCCATAAAACGGATGGTAGCATCAGGGAATAGATATGCTTGACATCTGATTAGAAATACACAATCTGTTTACTATTGAAGTAAGACCCAAGCAATAAGATGATGAGAAATGTGCTACCTGGGATAAAATTATTGGACCACCCTGAGACTCATATAACCTTTCTGCTTTCATCATATTGACAATCTTTGTTGTAAATCTTTGCATATAAGCCTGCATGGCAAAATAAAGACGGAAGGATGGATGTGTCAAATCAACAATAGAAGTAAGAAAGTAAAAGTATCCAAAAGTAAAGATGAGAAACCACAAAAAGCTCTCACCTTGAAAGGGCCATTATCAGTTCTGAAACTGATCCCATGAACGTACTTGAGCCAAACTGGGAAACCCCTGAACATTTAAGTAGGAATTTCCATTACACATCAATAAGCTAAATGAGGTTTTTCTTCTGCTTATATTATAAGCATGCACTTTGAACTGAGAAAGATGGTTAATTACCCAAAGTTCCACTCAGCACAGGCATAAGGTCCAACCCTGAGATGAACATAGAGACCTGCTTGCTGCACCAGCTTGATGAACTTGACAAGATCATAGTTTCCGTCGAAGTAATACTGTTACAAAGAAAAAGTCCCAATAAAAAATAAGAACTAAACAGATTGCTTGTTCAAGTGAAATTACAAATAGAATTATCAAAGAGAAAAGGCATTTTTGGTCATATCACTTTTCCAGGCGAAGGTTCATGCCCATTCCAAAAGACATAAGTCTGAATCACATCAACTCCTCCTTCTTTTGCGTTCTCAATAAGATCTCGCCACATCTGCCATATCCCAACCAAAACCGTCAACCAAAAAACAGAGACTTTACGTAAACGCGTCTGTATACATACAAAAGGAAAAAGGAGAGAAACAGAGAGACTCAAAAGGCACAACTTGCATGTGCCTATTTGGAGAGAAGCTCCAAACAGAAGAAGAAACTGAGAAACAAATAAAAGATGGAAACTTCGACAAAACAAGAGAAGGCATGGAAGCACATTTGCAGTAATACCTCAGGGGTGCTTCTTGGGTAGTGAATGGACCCAGAAATAAGGATCCTTCTCTGCCCATTAATGGTGATAGCCCTCGAGTCATAAGAGACAGAGGCAGCAACAGAACAAACCCAAAACCCCAACAACAAAACCGCAACCACATTGTTGCACAATGCAAGCTTCTTCAAGGCCATGATGCAATCGCCAAAAGAATCAACAAAACCTTCAAAGCAATAGTCTTTTTGCTCTTATTCTTTTCCTCTGAGCACACTTTATTCTATGCTTCTTTATCTGTATCCAGATAAAGAAAAAGGTACATATACAAAAGAGAAACACAAGCTAAACAACAAAACCAGCTGGTTCCTTTTTTTTCAGGGATACAATGGAAAAGAAGTGCAATAAAAAAAGATGAGCTAAGACAAATAAAGTCTCAGTCTTTCAGTAGTAGAAACATGAGTGAGAAAGCCTTGCTGTGTAGGCAAGAGGAGCTATCATGGCTGATTATTCACAAAAATGAAGGTGCTTTGCAGCTGTTTTTATAAACCCAACAACAGTGGAGAGTTTGGAGAAATGGGTCCCATTTTGTGAGGCTCTCTGTCCCACTTCTTTGTCCTTACTGCACATAGTACTTGGAAATTCCCACAATAAAAAAAAAGTTTAAATTTTTACAATTTTTTTTATTTTTCCTTTTATTTTGTTATTTATTTGTGGTTTACCATTAAATGAATTAAAATAAGGTTATAGTATTAAAGGTGTGCTTGGCTTGTTCTTAAACTTTGGGGTATGTTCTGTAGCAGAGCCTTTCTTTCTCTTTTTTGAGAATACAAAGATTCTCTAAGGCAATCCCAAGGCAGACCTCCTGGTTTTTTGCTTCATGGCTGGATTTAAACTAATGAAATCACATTTTCTGTTTTACATAAATGCGTAGATAAGATAGATTAGAACAAGATTAGAAGAGGTCTCATTAAATAAGCCGAATGTTATTATTTAGTAGTTATTTTGCAAACGAGAGTGACAGGTGAATCGGTAAGGTTACTCTTTTATGGCCAAAAGATCACGGGTTCGGAAATAGCTTTTTATAACTTTTTAGTATTTATATGAACAATTTATATAGTTAACTTTTTTTTCATGTTCTTACCATTAGTTGTAAATTCAGTACAGCATTGAATGAAGTAATGTGTACATAAATGCGGAAGTTGGGAACGTAATGGTTACCCGTGACATGAAAATGACATTTTCTTTTAGCCCCAATATTTTATGTAAACATTTATTAAGTTGCTCAAAATTCAAATTTGTTGCTAATTTATATGCAATTTGACTATATTAAAAAAAAGAGACACTATAGATAATGATAATAATGTTAACTATTTTTTTTTAAACGAAAGAACTTACAGTTGCTATCATTTGGATAAATACTGAGTAAATCTTCGGATTGATACAATAGATTACAAATCACGTTAATCGAGTGTTTCGCACTAAGAAAGTTATGTACGACAGACTCGATAAAAAATGCGTAAGTAAAGGAATTCAAACACAAGACATTTTGGCCCTATGCCCTCCGCTCCACTAACTTGATCACCTCCTAGGGAGCTATTAACTAATATTTGCTAAATAGTAAACACAAAAGATTAAGAGGAAAATAACATAATTTTGATTCCAAAAATATATATTAAGTACTTATTAATTAATTTATATTGAATCTCGGAACAATCGGTAAAGTTTTTTTTTTACTATAAGATCACATGTTCAAATTACGGAATCAACATTTTTATAAAAATATAAGGGTAAGGTTACGTACATCACGACCCTTCCTCGAATCCCCGCAAAATCCCGTGAAACCTTGTGTATCGGGTACCTTGAATACTTACTAACCAAATATGCCGTAAAAATATTCTAACTACTAAAAAAGTGAACTAAGATTAGTAAATTATTGGGCATAGCACATGCAATAGAAACTATATAATTGACAAACAAAATAACATTAAATATTATATTTTCTCAATAATGCAAAGTCTTTGCAATACGAAAAGGAAGAAGCTTTCACTTTCAGAAAGAAACAAAAAACAGACTTGACGGCTTGCTTGAGGAGATGATAAAGAGAAAGGCAAAAGTAAAAAAGGAGAGCTTTCTTTTTATTATTATTATTATCTCTTCTTAGTATTATATTAACATTTATTTAATGTGTTTATCATGCAATTAAAAGTTTATTCACTCAAACAAATTGTGTACATATAAAATGGAAACATCCATAATCTCATGATTACAATCACCTAATCTCTTCCTCCAGTTCTAAGATTTTCCTACCAGCCAATCATCATATCTCATTATCTCCTCAAACTTACCTAATATATATTTAATGTATTATGAACTTATATATAAGCATTTTTTTAAAACCTTGAAAAGGTGATATTATACGGTGATTTAAAAATCAAACTAGTTCAAACGGTTTTTAATTTGGTTTAATTTAATAATTTTTGTTGTTAAAATTCGATCAGTTGATTAATTAATCAGTCAATTTTTATAAAGTTATTAGTTTTTATAAACTAATAATTTTCATTTAACAGTCTCTTCTTTTAGTTAAACTTTAAAATTTTAGATAAGTAAGAATCATACTTTCCAGTTGTTTATTAATTTTTAATCAGTTTTATAACATTTTAATATTAGTTTAACCTTAAATTTCTTATTTTACCAGTTTAACTTCTAAAACACTGGTATCATATTTAGAGCAAGTGAATATTTATCTAATAATAAATATATCATTTTGCTTTTGTTTCATTTTAATTCAAAATAGACATTATTATTTTACAAAATCTCTTTTAATTAAATAAAAGTCTTTAAAATGTATGTGAATCTTTTTTATAATAATTTATATTAGTAGGATGTGAGTTTTTATTTGGGTATAACTTGCTGGTGTGTTCATGCAAGCTAAGCTAAGTTAAAATGATGAGGTTCCAAACTTTAGACTTGAGTTCCATTATTATTATTTTTAATTAATTAGCTGGTGATCAGGACTGACAAGATTTTTAAGTTAACATCAAGAATCTCTATGACTAACATGATTTGTCATATCAACAATGGATAAACACTTATTGACATGAACAAACGATGTATATACATAACACTAAGATCTTGAGATTGATCACCACTTTTATCCCATTAGACCTAATTAAAAAGGCAAATTAAGAGAACCCTTTAAATATAAGTTATTTTTATATTGAAAAATGATCACTAATTTGTAGTTTGTGAAAAAAATCAGAAAAAGGGAAAGCCAACAGACCATTAGATTTAGATATTTAATTGAGTTTCAAGTTTTCCAATAAATGGTAGACAAGTGACACCTAACCTCAAAATCCATCAACATTATTATTGCCAATAAAGGTATTAAATAAGTTGGTTGCTAGTTGGTGATTAATATAGAATTAAAAAATATATTTTTTAATTTATTTTTTACTAAATCGTATATAACAACAACAACAATAATAACAACTATCCAGTAAAATTTCCGTTGAAACGTTGCTAACGTCACGTGGTTAGCAACCTTACTCTTATGGTAGTATTTATTAAATCACATACTTATAAACTATAATTAAAGACATTTTTATGAACATAGTGTGAGATTAACTGAATTAATTATATGCATCCTTAAAGGGTGAATTCAATTATAGTTTATAAATTTATAATAAAAAATTTAATATGTTGGATATTTTTTCCTGACCTATACCAAAAGGACATCTTATTAATTACAATTAGTTGCTTTAAGGGTAGTTGGGCATTAGTTGTATCACAACACTGAGACACAGAAAATCCAACTGGATGATCCAAAGCATGGAGATGTCTCTCAGAATTTGTAGCTCTTTTTGATTTGTTAGATAAAGTTTATAGCATAGTGAAGCAGAAGAGACAAAAAATTAAATAAAGTGGTGATCTTTTTTCTTTTTTGTTTCTCACATATGAGATTTCCCATTTACAAAAGAGAGAATAAAGAGACAACTTGTAAGATCCAATAAGTCATCATATGCAAAGAGTACAAGCATCAACCAAATATAACCCCACCAAATAAATTAAAATCTTATGTATATTTTATTTTATCCGTGATAAAAAAATTTGATCAATTCATCCGTAAAAATTTGATTTAACTTTTAAATCAATGTTACAAATATTGTATCGGATTTAGTATCAGATTGGGTTCTAGTACAGTATTGTATCGATATTGGTGAATACCAGGTATTATTTCGGGTAATTTTTTAAATTTATGAAATAGTTTATGCATTTTTAAAAATTACAAAATAGTCTATTGTCATATTGTACAGCTGTATTGTATATTTTAACCCTATATTCAAAAATCATAAAAACAAATAATAATTACAATTTTAATTTAATTTATAAAAATAATTTAATAATTATTAATAAATATAATTAAATTTAAAATATAATTTAAACATATATAAATTTAAAGTAAATTTTGAAATAATTATAAAATTGAAATAAATAAAATAACAAATTAAATTTTTTTGAAAATAATAAGGGGAAAGAAGAAACCGGAGGAAGAGTTTAAATTTTTTTGAAAATTTTGCAAAGAAGTATTTCTAATTTTTAAATTTCTAATACCGACAAATATTTAAGCGATATTTTGAATGCCAACTGATATCGATCGGTACTATCCAAAACCGATCAATATTTAAACTTGGTATAACTAATCCTCAATTTTGTGCCGCTTTGATTCGGTACAGTATGTACCGGCCAGAAACAATACGTTACCGAACCAATATCCGACACCTTATTATAACCTATAACAAGAATTGTGTTTTTTTCTTCAATACAAATTAAAAATTTTAATAAATATGTAATAATTTTTTGTCCAAAAAAAAAAAGTAATAATTCAAAAGGTTGAAAACTAAATTTTCCTTTTTTTAAAGCACCCGCCGGTTTCTGCTTGAACCTTGAAGTGGGCATGAGCTGTATGTCATCTAATGCATTGGGTTGCGTGAAGAATTAAAAGAAAACGATACATTAAAGCTTCGCAGCCGTTGCAGAAACACAGAGTCTTGTGTTTCCCGTCCACACCGTGAGAAATTCAAATCTACTACTGTATACAAAAGTATGAACGTATGTCAATTTTTAAAAAATGTATTTTTAATGTATAAAAAATAGTTTAAATTAATTATAAAAAACAAAACAGGACCACAATTTAAATTTTTAATTTATAAATTTTCCTTAATTGATTTTTAATTTAAAGAATTTAAACAATTTTTTCTCTTTTTATATATTTTGAATTCGATATGAATTTATTCTTTATTCAATTTATAATATTTCAAACAATAATAATACTTAGTAAAAATCTCACTAATACGTGAAATTGACGTATCATTTAGTATGGTAAAGTAACACCCAATAGGTGTAGTACCTAAATAAGTGAATCTTAATTCAAAATGACAAAATGTTCCACATAATTTGCTAGACAATCAACACGTACGTTATTTTTACGATATATATATATATATGTCGATGTAGGACCGTCCAGTTTTAAATAAATATTTCATTAATTCCCTGAATTATAGGCTGTTTCCAAATTATAGGTTTTTAGAAAGGAAGTTGTAAATTAATGGTGGACAAGCTGGCAATCTGACCGAAAGTGAAATGTGAATGCCTGAATCTTGAACCTTATGTTAACCTTTTCTTAAGTTTGAATCAGTACAGACGTATATACTTTCACTTTCTCGAGAAAATAACACAATCACTTCTCTTCAAGATTTCAATTCAAATGTGTTATAATGGACGAATGAGACTGAAAAGGGAATAGAAGAAAGTGACCCACGTTAGAATTTTAGTCAATCTTAGTGTTCCTTCTGGGCACTTTCGTTGGATTTAACTTGTGAGTCTACAAGGTCAAAAATTTTAAGTTAATTATATGATAATCATAATTTTTAATTTTATCTTAATTTTTATTAATTAATATTTATTTTTTAGTTATTTATTTATGTATTTAGTTATTATTTGCTTTCGATTGTTTTCTCGTAAATTTATCAAAATAATCTTTTTATTAGCAAGCCCGACCTTAAACAAGGACAAGAAGGACACTTGATCAGGGCTTACTCTTGATTTATCCTGATTTTGTTCTTCAGGAGAGTCGACTCTTGACATTCTTAAAGAACAAAAAGAGATAAAATATGTGTTTTTTTTTTACTTTTTTCAATACCTATAAAATTTTAGGAAGTACCCTTAAGATTCATATTAAAGTGTTGTTCTTATTTATTATGATAATTATAATAAACGAAAACGAGGTTTAGAATGTAATCTTAATATTATAACTATAATTGTGAATGCATTTTGTACCTTAAAACATTAATTTTTATAACAAATCAGTTGCTTTACTTTTGTTGACTTAAAATTTGAGTCTTTATGATCGTAAATTTTCACAAAAATTATAACTAATGAATTAATAATTTAATAATAATTATAAATTAGTGTAACAATTATAGAATTTGTAAATATAATTTTAAGAAATTACGATGAAAGTTTAGAGTATTAATATTTAATAAAAATGACTCGGACTTTATTGAACTTTAAGCTATTTAAATTCGATCGAACTCGAGTTATAAATTTGAACCCGACTCCCTCTTTGTTGATTCACAAACATATAGAACATGGGAAGTAGTGAATGAGACAAAATGAATATTCATAAAAAGAGGACATTTAACAACATTATCTTCACCAAAATTTGTTGGAACCATGTTTCTTTTATTATTCTTTAAGAGAATTATTACTTTTGGGTACCATTTGTTTGGAAGGAAAGAAACAGAGTCAAGCAAACTGAAGACAAATCTGAAAATCTTGAACCACAAACAATAAAAAATATAATAATATGAAGAGGTTGGTTGGTATAATATGGAGTGGTTAAAACTTAAAAGGGTTAGGACTTGGAAGCCAACTTGCCTTCAAAACGAGGTCAGATTCATTGCCAGCACGGGTAGCCCGGTTGGTTATTGGAAAGAAAAATTGAGTTTGAGGTTGTGGGTTCGAGTCTCGGCAGCGGCAGTGTGGGAGTTCATCCAATATGGTGACTCCTTGTGCTTACCGAATACTGGGTCGCCTTTCCGAAAAACTGGCTGGAATTAAACCGTGATTAACCTCTCTCACATAATATCAGGCCGAAGTGTGAGGACGTCCAAAGTGGGCGTTCCACCTTTTTGAGTTTGAACTCAGATCCATGTTCAATCACTTCAACAACCTGCAAACAAGCTGTCCTTGCAAAATATGTCATTGCCCTGGTCATATCAATCAAATTTGTGACAAAAAGATGTAAAATATCATGATAATGGTTGAAGTTTGGAGCAAGTTGGTCATTTATAACCACAAGGTTACATACTCAAGTTATATATTTAAATTATTTGAACAACTTTTTTTTGTAAAAATATAAAAAAAACTGAGTATATTATGAGTTTCTTAAACTCCCCCAAAGTAAGAAATCTTGTATGCCGTATACGTTGATATTGAGAATCTCAAAATTGACCCTTTAAAAATTAGATAAATTGGGAAAATTTAAATTTATTTTGTTAATTTTTACTTCTTTAAAATTAATTTTTAATCAAAAAAATCTTAAATTTAATTTATAAAATAATTAAAATTAATGAATTGAATTGAAAAATGTTCAGTAGAAAAGTCAAACTTGGCATTTGAACTTTGAAGAGTGAAGGGTTTTGGTAGGCTTTTCTTAACTATAAAATGGACATTTATGCATGTAGCTTTCGAGGGTGTCGGTGGATTATAAAAGGGAACTTTAATCCTACCACTACAAGTTCTATATAATGCAAATTTCACTAAAAAATGATGTTAACAATTTTGACACGAACCTTTAATTCACTTAAAGATTTAATCGGTATTAGACCGTCATAAAATAGATTAAAGATTTAATAAATTTAAATAATTTGAAGTATGATTGAACGAGACTATTCTTATCCGTCGAAAAATGTAAATTTTGATTTAAAAAATATTAAATAAAAATTAATTGATTTATTTTAGTTTATAAGAAATTCTTAATTTATAAAAATTAATTGGTTAATTAATAAATTGATCAGTTTTTAACAACGAGAATTATTAAAAGTAAATTGAGTTGGAAAGTTAAAAATCGAACATAAAAGTTAAGTGGATTAAGATTTTTACGGTTGAATTGATCGAATCGGTTAAAGTTTTTTAATCATTTATAGATATTTGTAATTTCAACTTTTTTTTTTTCATAACTTCTAAAAAAAGATAAAGATCATGCAAACACGTGTATGGAAGTATTCTAACCTTATACTCAAAGTTAAAACCTTCTCATTTAAAAACTTACCACTTTCAAATAAAAAAAAGTTCACTCCACACATATCTGCAAATTTTGCAATTATGCAAACTAATGTCCCTATTTAATAATTAATCAAACTCGTATTTGACTTGATTTTGTCAATCTAAAAAAAAAACATAATCATGAAATTTTTTAAAATTTTAAAATATTCAAAAACTTTTATCAGAAAATAAATGAGTAGTTTTGTTATTTATAACTTGGAATGACTTGTTTTATTTATCTATTAACTTGTCTTCTTTTTTTGTTATCTTGTTCAAATTTATTAAAAATAATATCTCTGTTAGCTAGCGATAACACTGCATACTACTGGACCTTCTGATATCTTACATATTAACAAGATTTTTATTGAGTTGTTATTATTATTGTATAATTTTGATTAATCTACACTTCTTGTAATAGATAAGGTAAATAACATATCAATTTAAATTTAATTTAAAAATTTATAACTTAAGTTTTAAATTAAAATAATATTATTTTAAATAAATCTATTAGAATAATTTGAATCGTAGTATTTTGTCATTTGTGAATACATAGAATGTATTGCAATTGGTGAATATCTTTTTTTTTTTAATTTCAATTGGTGGAGTTACACCAAGAGTGGGTTAGAATATCCTGTTTCAATTAAGGTGTTTTAATTTTGTGCCACTTAATTTTTTCAACATATTTATATAAACTCTACATAGATAGATAATAAAATTTAATATAATAAAATAAAAATTGATTAATCCAAACAGAAGAATCTATCTAAACCAACTTAAATGGAGCCAAAGCCACTTGCAATTTCTTAAGTCACATCAGAATAACAACTTTTTTTATTATTTTTTGGTTGCTTTTCCATTCATTCAATCTCATATATTCTCTGTTGGGAATGGACCCCTGTCCAGGGGTCATTTCATATCTCTTTCAGTGGGTCTTAGCCTCTGACCTTTTTTTTTTTTTTTTTTCCCTGATTCCAACTTATTGAAAATTACCAACTTCATTATCAAGTATTTCTGATTCCAAACCAAGAATTCTGCTACAAGATCAACTTTCCTTCCCTTTCTTCCTGCTTTCAAGTACAATATTAAACAAGACAACTCAAGGAAAGTTCCTCTAAATAAAATCAAATTTAAAAAATTTAATAATACACGATCGCATTTTTAACTAATAAAAAGTTACGTTATATATATATATATACACACACGTCAACATTTTGTGGAGGTCTAAAGAAAATCATAATATACGTACTTTTTTTTTATATTTTTACAAAAATATTGTTTATACAACTTAAACAGGTGACCTCAATGCTCGTCCTCTTTGTATATATATCTATGAAGTCTACAATGGATTTTTTTAAGGGACCGACATTTTGTTTTTTAATTAAAATAAGTCACAATTTTTTAATTTAAATTTTTAATTTCATGAAATTAGCTTTACCGGTTAAACCACACGTGTGCACTTTATGATAACAATAAAACTTAATAAAAATTATGTTGAAGTGTGAGATATGGAAAAGTTAAATAGTACGCAATTTTATTTTTAATTAAAATTAATAATAACGAGGAAGAGAAATTAAGATAATAATGCATTTAAAATATAAGAAGTAAAATAAAATAAGGTAAAGGAATATTTTTACACGTCAGCAAAAGTACGGAAGATGAAGATGACACGTCAGTAAAGGACAGTGAGGGCCATGGACAACAAAGGCTTGATCCATAAGAACAGTTGTTTGACGTTACCTTTGTAAGCCCGTGAAGCCTAACGTCTACTGAATTGGATGAGTTTGCCACACACACAATCACAGCTGCCGTCAACATCTTTGCCTTTGCTCCCTTCAGTTCCCATCCCATGATACTCTTGGTCCCAATACGGAGTGAAATCCAAAAAGACATTTTTCTGTAACAGTAACAACTCAGTGAAAGTTCCATACCCATTAATACAGTATTAAATACAACTGATACGCGACGCATACTCGTCAATACAATATGAAGTGTATGTTTGGTTGAACTTTTAGAAAATAAAAAAGTATTTTTTTTCTATAGCAAAAGTTGTTTTTAGAAAAAATTAGTGTTTGATTATAAAATAAAAAGTATTTTTTTAATAGATATAGTTTTTTGAGAACTAAAATACAGTTTTTTAAGAAGTTCAAATTTGAAGCTTCTCAAAAAAATACTTTTTAAAGTAGATTTTTCAGATCAATTAATAAGCCTATTTTTTAATCAATTTTGCTCTTATATTTTATACATAATTTTCACAATACCCACAAACTCATCTTCACGTTTATTTTGAGATTTATATAATATTATTTGATTTTTTAATATATTTTAATATTTAGTTTTGATATTTGTTTTACTTATGTTAGAATCCATATAAAAGATTTGGTTGGATATTTTTTCATTTATGTTTTATATGGTTTAAAATTATATAATAATTAATAATTAATATTTTGTATTTTGTATATTGTTTAATGTACTTTAAATAATATTTACATGCATAAATAATTTTATTACAAAATAAAATATATTTAAAATTAATAAAAATATTTTTTTATGTTACCAAATAGTCTATTATATGAAGTTCTTTTAAAAAAACTGTTTTTTAATTGACAGCTAAATAGTTAACTGACTTCTTAGAAAAGTTCTTCTAAAAAAAGCTTTCCTAATAAAAGTTCTACTGATATAAGCATATCCAAACAGGCACCAAATATATCTATCACTTGAGATATAAACGAAATCTTAATTTTTACGATCCTATTTTTAAGGATGACATTAAATTAGGTCTAAGTTTGAGTCGTATATATGGTCTAACTCAACCCGACCCCTTACTTTTGCATGAATTATGGTTGTAGTTAATAAGTTGATACCGATGATTGAATTTGAATCTAATACGTTAAATTGGATAAAATTAGACTTATTTTGTCATCATTATTTACTTTCAATTTGGTACAATCAATTTATAAAATAATAATAATAATAATGTAGTTTGATGGGTCAAATGTCCGTTTCTTTTCAAGATCTTTTGCTGTCCGTATGGTTGCTGTCTTCAGTAGCTAAAGACAGAACTAGACATAACAGAACAGAACAGAAATTGGAGACAGTAGGATGTTTGGTTGTAATTGACAAAACAGAAAAAACTGTATCCGTCTCTATACTGATAGTGTTTGGTTGCAAAGGACAGAACGAAAAAATTGTGTCAATGACAAAAATATCCCTAATACTTAAGATGATTAACAATATGTTATGAATTGATAAATTTATTCCATATGAGAAGCTTTAGTTAAAAAGTGAACAAATAATAATAATAACAATTTCAAATTAATATTGAATAATAATAATAATAATAATAATAATAACATTTATTACTGTTATCCTTATGCATTTATAATAATTTTATTTACTTAAATATTTTGCGTGTTATATATTTTTTTACTTATATATTCTTTGAACTTACATCACATTCTTCCTGTCACATAAAAGTCAATAAAATGGCTCTTTCCATTTTCTTTTGAATCTTAAAAGATGGCTGCAATAGATTAATCACCTCTTCAATCGATGAACATGCGGAGTAAAGAAAAGTATAAATTTCCAAATTCCAGTGCCTGTTCACATCGTCACTTTCTTAATCTAACAAAGGACAATGTTCAAAGCCAAAATGTATTACACGAGTGAAACTCCACAAGTTTAATCAGCATCCATCTCTTCAAGTGCAATTTTAGCAGCAGCCTTGGCTTCCTCCAGGAGTTCGTCAGGAACCT